>BQMF02000076.1:600000-1188113 GCA_027922465.2 Turritopsis dohrnii | reverse complement strand
AAATGGTTATATATACACTATACAATACACATAGAATGTCACTATATATATAAATCATAAGATAAGGACTCATGAAAAAAATTTGTTGACACTTTATGTGCGGTGTCCCCATTTAGTGTGTTTCAGTTTTGTTGTTGTTTATGTTTATGGTGATGTACTGAACTGAAGGAGAAAATACCAAAGCAACATCATTTATTATAATACACACACAATATAATATTTAGACATTTACATGTCTTTGTTAATACAAAATGGTGTTTTTTATCAGACGTTACTAAAAGATAATGGGAGAAATAACGGCTCAATCAAAGTTAAAATAATTTCTAAAAATAAAATTTTACAAATCAATGAATTGAATTACCTTTTTTCCCATCTCGTTGCGCAGACATCTTTATAAAATTCAAATTATCAACCAAACATCACAAGTGTTTATAAGCAAAACGTCACGTATAAAGTCATATATATACACAAAATTATAAGACATAACAAGAAGTATGAACTATTTCAAAAGCGTATTTAAAACCATGCGGACTACACTCCTACTGCCGCCATGTCGCTGAACTGAGAGGTTGTAAATAGCCTCTGTAGTATAGATACTGCATTCCAGTCTAGAAAAATACTATGATATTCGTAGTTTAAACGCAGAAAGCAAATTTTATGATTATAATAAATCTTTCGGTGATAACATGTTGTGTTTTATCTCAGTGGTATAGAGATAAGCACTGGATCATATCATATACAAAATACTCATCATTTGATTGGCTTCATTCCAGGTTCTGTTTTGGAAAAGCTGCAACAAATAGAACAACTTGTCAGCAATTCGGTTGCGATTCGATGTTTTTCAAGTGACGAAAGTAAATTGCTAGCTACAGCCCTGGAAAAAATTTCACTAACATCCATAATCAATGATTGTGTTATGTGTTTAATCTGTTTGGATTTGGAGACTTCACCTGTGGTTATCTCGTGCTGCTGCAAAAGAATAGTCGCGTGTAAAACATGCAATGAAGGATGGTTGGTTCGTTCTTGTCCACACTGTAGACAGGATGATTATGATGTAGTAGAATTAAGTTGCTTTGATGATCTACTGCAACGATGTCGCTAACTTAGCCAAATACCAAACGAGGACGAATAGTTTTTCATTTATGTATAACAAGTTTTTATTTGTCTGTATCTTGCAGAATGTTATGTTAGAGAAAGATATTACAAAGAGCTACAATATTTTACTTCAATTTGTTTCTTAATGAAATTCAAGTGAAGTGATTTTTTCACAATGTGTTTTTAACCATTACAACCACTCTTCTACTTATACGCAAAATATTGAACTGTCAATATCATATCGTCTAATCATTAAAATTACAATCGAAATGTTAAATCAATAAAGTATAAGAGAGCATTTTCAAACAGTGCCGGGTTACTGATAACAATGCCATTGAATATTTGTATGAAATCATATCTTGAATTGAATAATTGTGACCTCTGATTCACCTTAGCAGCATCTCCTTCCAAGGGATCTCTGCCAAATACTGGAAATTCTGTTAGCCTTCCATTATGTATGTGAACGTACAGATCTTTGGCTTCTTGTGCTTCAGGAAAATAACTTTCAGCAATAGGAGTAATTCTGTTTGTTGAGCGATAAATATTTTGCGGAACTCCTCTTCCTAAAGAAAAGGACCATAATTTAATAACCAGTATTTCAAAGTTCTAGCGTTAATATAAAAATCACAGACATACCAGGTATTCTGTGACGATTCCACGAACCAACCACTCTTTCAAATCCAACTTTTGCTGTTTCGCACGTTAGATATGATACGCAAAATTTATGAGCGTCGCAATCCATGTTAATGATACCATCATTATCTAATGTCACTAGTACATGTTTGATTGGGTAGTTGACTCTAGCGTTAACCTCGGGCCAAAACCTCTCAATCGGTAAATTCTGTATAAATATTAAAAAGTACCGAAGAATAACAGTTAACATTTTTTTATAATAAAGCCACTCAAGAAAGCTATCAGGACTTTTT
The DNA here is from genome assembly GCA_027922465.2 of Turritopsis dohrnii. Taxonomy (NCBI): domain Eukaryota; kingdom Metazoa; phylum Cnidaria; class Hydrozoa; order Anthoathecata; family Oceaniidae; genus Turritopsis; species Turritopsis dohrnii. The sequence goes on along the minus strand of BQMF02000076.1, from coordinate 1,186,092 downwards.
TTGGCTATTTTACATGCACTTCTGAGAATAATTTGTCCCTTCTTTGTCCTTTCTTTCCAGATAAAACCATACATGGTTTCCAAAGTAGCGAATCAAACATAAATATTCTATCAATAAAAATTTTAGTAAGGACGTATTAAATGTCATGGAAATTACCTGTAAACTTCAGAGTAAATAATAAGGTTATTTTTTACTGGCATCGTCGCCCATGACACAATGAAACGACTGTGTCCGTCTGTAGCTGCAACGTGAGTGGCACCATACATCTCTAGCTTCTCGTTTTGATCCATGTGAAGCTTGTGCCCGAAATAGTCAGCCCTATAAGGAATCGGATTCACTGCACGCCTCACGTCATTTCTTCTTGATGCAGCTGCTCTAGGAAAAGCTGTTCTTAGCGCGGCTGCAACCCTTCTTTCAGACATATTGAAATTGGTCTTGTACTTAATATACCCAGTCAACATCTTCCTTCCATAAGTATGACCAACCTGAAAAACAAAAAGTAGAACTGATTGAAGGTACACCCTGTGATAATATATTTCATCTAAGTAAAATAATGCTGTAACTACTAAAAGCATGAATAAAATAGGAGTTAAAGAAGGAAAAGAAAAATCATTTTACCTCGGAAACTGACTCCTTGACCAAAGAAGATAGGTAATCGTCACTTAGTCGAGAAGATAAGCCGTTTTTCCGACAAAAAAGCTTTATTGATGGCACAGAGAAGCCTCTCGTGCCGGGGAATCGCATTTGTAACTCGTCACTAATCTGCTGGTAAGTTAAACCTCTTTGAAACATGCCAATTAAGTCATCCACATCTATGTTATCCATGCTTGCTTCACGACACTCTATAGTCTACTACTTGAATGCATAAAGAAATTGAGAGTTTATGAGAATATTTCCATTATTGTTCAAACATAATAGCACAATCAGTCTTTTGTTTCTCCTTTCCTGGGTTCGAATTCAAAATCTATTTTAATTTGAATTAAATTGAAAATTGAAGATAAAATTGAAAAACCATTATATGAAAATATGAAAATGTAAACGTTTTTCAAAATTTGGAAATTGGAAAAAAGTGAATTTTCATTGTTCAAATATTAATATTTTGAATTATACTTTTGGTACACGGATTTTTGTGAATCCGTGTATCAAAAGTGCCAAGCATTATTTGATATTTGAAAATTGAATCTTCAAGAAAAATTCTATTTTCGTTTTTTCAAAATTAAATTTATTCAAAACAAATTGAAATCGCGTTTTTTGAAAGCCAAAAAATTTAAAATATATGTCTGTGCATCAAAAGTGCCAAAAAACATTTCAAAATTACAACGAAAAAATGGATAACAATGCATATGTTTACGACCACATGAGCTTTCGTTTAATGAAACAAAAGGCGATATCAGACTTACTTCTTAGGCAATCCTGTAACGTCAGATTCTACCGATAGTTCGCTGAGGTTTGAATGATGAATAGCATTACTGTTGAAGACGTAATTCACCTTATTGAAAATGGAAAAACGTATAAACAGATCAGTGATACCCTAAAACAATGCTATACCGGTGAAAGAGGGTCTTCACTCCGGTCTGTCAAGAGATTCTGTGCTGAAAACAAGCTGTCAACAATCACTTCAATGGAAAAACTTGAAATTGAAGTTACTAATGCGGTGAGTGAGGTATTTTATGCATTCTTACATTTTTGAACGTCACTATTCACTCATTACGATATTTTTAATGTGTTTTTGCTTATTATGAATAAAGGTTGGTCCAACGTACGGTCGAAAAATGATGGCTGGCTATTTGCGGCAGAAACATTCTGGGATTTATTTATGTATTTATTTATTTATTTATTACGAATATTTATAAAGGATAAAAAGTTCAAAATAAGATATATACAAGATATATACAAATTCTGTTCTACCACTTTAAAATCAGAAATTTGTTAAAAACTCTTTAAGATTTGTCTTAATAGGCAGTTCATTGAAGGTTTTCGCCCCGTGAAAGAAAAAGGTCTTTTTTTGTAGATTCAAGTCTTATTTTTGGAATTCTAAGTAACTGTCCAGTATTTCGAGTATTGTTTCTCATTATTTCGAAGTAGTCGTGAAAACTCTCACAAGTATCGCCATTCAAACATTTGAATACGTTTACGCACACTTTTTTCTTCACTACTTCGTCAAGCTTTGGTAAAGTTGCTTGCCTGACGATCTTTTGGGCTCTTTCTTCAAAGGAATGTATCTTTTTCTTTTGAGTATTGCTCGTCTGTGATGTGATGATCGAACAATAGGTAAACAATGGTAACAACATAGTTTGATAAATCGCTACTGCAGCTTTCACCGTTAGCTGTGGATGAAGTCGTTGGAGCAGGTACAGACGACTACACGCTTTCTTGTAAGTAGCAACGGAGTGATCAGTTAAACTTAACGTCTGATCAAGATTCAAACCAAGGTATTTGTATTTGGTGGTGCAATTCACTGATTTACTTCTATACGTAATGTTGAGATCAATCGTCATTTTCACTTTATGAGAAGTCCCAAATGTCATGCATTCAGTCTTACCAGATTTCATATTCATAATAAACTCATTCTGTTCCATCCAATCAGCTACTCGTGCAAAATCAGCTGATAGTTTTTGTTCTAACTCATCGTGGCTTTTCGAAGACGTATAGATTACGGTATCGTCTGCGTACATCAGGATTTCACACTCAGTTGAAACATCGGAAACATTATCAAAGCTCAGCAAAAACAAAAGCGGCCCCAGTATCGACCTTGAGGACACCACTTGTGACAGTTTCCATTTGAGACATTGTATTTTGGAAATTTACAAATTGCTTTCTGTTGAATAAGTAGTTGATGAAAAACTCTTTCTTTGTGTCGTGAATTCCATAGTTTGGTAAGTTTGAAATAATTTGGCTATGACTTAAAGTGTCGAAAGCCTTGCTTAAATCAATGAATATGGCACCTGTTAGTTTACCTTCATCCATGTTTTTTCTGATTGTGTCTACAAATATTGTTGCGGCCACTTCAGTATTACGTTTACTTCTGAACCCGTGTTGATTTTTTGATAGGAATTTGTGACTTTCGAGATGACTCATTAGCTGGGAGTGGACACAACGTTCTAGAATCTTTGAACACAAAGGAAGGACAGTTATTGGTCTGTAGTTGTCCATTGAGTTTTTCGCTCCACTTTTAAATACCGGTGTAACTTTTCCGATTTTGAAGTCCTCAGGGACTACGCCTTGTGTTAAACATAGGTTAATAACGTAGGTTAACGGCTTGGCGATGTTTAAAGCTATATCCTTTAGGAAACCTGGTGGTAAGTTGTCGACACCACAAGATTTCTTACGCTGGAGTCGCTTTAGTTGCTTAAAGACGTCGTTTACAGTAACTTGTCTAAACTTGAAAGTTGTAAAGGTTTTATTTCGGTTCTGAAATGGTTTCGTCCAGATGAAGTTTTTCAGGAGGATCGATTTTGATTTGAGATGAGCAGCAATTCCAGAGAAAAACGTACAAAATTTGGACGCTATGTCAGATGGTTTAGAATACGGGACATCGTCAATCACAAAGGTTTTTGCTGAAATTGATTTTTCCTTCGTCGGAAAGATGTTTTTAATTGTTTTCCAAAATTTTTGGGAATTACTGGCCGAGTCATTCAAAAGCGTTCGGTGGTGTTCTTGTTTAGCTTTCCGTACTAAGACATTCGTTCTGTTGCGTTGTTTTTTATACGCTTTATGATCTTTGTCCGATCTTGTACGTTGGAATTTTCGTCTGAGAGAATCGCATAAGTTCATTTCAGCCTTTACATCTTGATTGAGCCACGTTGACTTTTTTCCTTTAACACATTTCTGAATTAAAGGAGCGTGTTTATCAATAGTCTTTGTTAGAATTTCCTTTAACGCTTTCCATGCCTTGTTGGCATTGTTTGAGATGTAGACTGGACTCCAATCAGTATTAGAAAGTTTATTGTTAATTTTTATGTGATGATTATACTAGACATTTTAATGTTATTGATTTTTCTCTTGCAGCCAATAATGTCGTGGTCACTCAATGATGATAATAAGACATCAGCGGAACAAAGGTTGTCAGGACGATTTGTCAAGATAACGTCTATTAATGTTTTTGTGTCTTTCGTTGTTCTCGTAGCTTCGTCTATAATTTGATGCATTCCTTGGAGTGCAATACTTTCCTTTAATTGTGTATGCGAGTCTTTTGATAGATAATTCACGATTGGAACGAATGTGAAAATCGTGTTTAAAATACCCTTCGGCGCGAGTCTGTCCCCAGAAACGGGAAAGTCGCGCATGCGTACCAAAATCATGATGAAGATATTTTACTGACCGCTTAGATGGTAACTGTTTTTTTCTGTTTTTTCTTTAAAATGAATAACATTGTAAAAACTACAACCAATTAATACAAGAAATAGTAAAACAACGATGATAGTGATTTGGATATTTATTACAATTTATTTATTACAATATGATTCTGTTTACATGAACCTGTGTTTTATCTTCCAACCAAGCATGCTGTCAAAACTTAAGGAAAAACGGTTGATGAAAAATAACATGCACCAAAATGACACCACAGATTCTAATTTTCCGATAATCAAATTCATATATCTCAAGTTCATATGTGCGTTCTTTAAGTTTTAACGTGCGAGCGTTCTTTAAGTAACGTGCGAGCACATAGCGTGAAACAAAATTTTTAATGAGTGAAAAAAAAAATGACGACAATTCTCGAGGAAATAAAGCGCTTTGATAGGTACACGCTTTTCTTTTTATAAGAACAATTTTATAAGAACACGAGCCTCAGATTTGGCCAAAAAATAAGAACAAAATAAGAACAACCTGAGGCTCAAATCAATGTTTCAAACATTAAGAACAGTGTGAGCCTCAATTTTCTTGTAGAATAAGAACAATTCATGATGTGAATTCTCTCACTGGTAAATGGTTAAGAAGTTTTGTTATTTTTTCACCTTCAATAAATGTGCGAATGAGTTATTACCGAACTGCAACCATCCTTTTTATCAGTTGCTTTAAAAAAGATTTATTCTTATTTTGCTGGAAGTTCCATAAATAAGAACAAAATAAGGCTGAAATTTGAAACTGTGTTCTAAAAGATAAGAACAAAATAAGAACAATTCAGGCTGAAAAAGGCTAAAAAAAATAAGAACAGCCAGCCTCAGGTCAGATTTTACTGGTTCTTATAAAAAAAAGCGTGTATCTGGCTAGTTTTAGTGAAGACGTGGAAAACGTTTTGGAAAAAAAACTTAAAAGCGAACTAATAATAACAATTTCATGTGGTCAAAATCCAAATTGTTGGCGACATGAATATTTTGTAGGTGGAAGAAATGAAGACATGTGGGTTTTGGAAAACTTTGATAAATTTTCTGGTTTTAGTGATAATACAAGTTATTATTATAATGCGATTATTACTTGAATCTTTTCCGCAAACCCCCCAAAGCATGGAATTGGTACACGCTTTCATCATTGTAAAGAGAGTCGCCGTTTTTGACTTTGGATACGGAAGTTTCCGGTCGCCTGACGAGTCTTCAGCTGACCATGGCATTGAAGGTCAAGAAGTTGAAGAAGTTCAATCTGAGGACTTTGGTGTTTCATCTGAGCTTCCCCAATGAGCAGGAAGAACGTAAATCGTAATAATGTGTTATTTTCATTTTTTTACTTTTAATCCTTCACAATTTAGAAAACCGTAACTTAGTTCATTCTGCGCTGTCATAGATATAGTGAATAATCAAAATAGTTTTTCTAGTGTTAAAGCCAGCGGAGCTTACACACATGATCCACGGATACAGGAAGGGCGATACATTACTTAAACCCGATTAATAATTACGTCATATTTCGGATTTTGAGTTTTGATTTTGTCATTTTGGTGCATGTTATTTTTCATCAACCAAGGAAAACGGGCTTTGTTGTGAATTGCACACAAAATTTTGGTAAGTCAAAGTTAAATTTTTAGAATTCTGTAATCTGTTCAGTTTACCCAACGCTATAATTCGTTAGCAAGTGCGGCTTTACAGCACAAAACTATTCCTATACTAGCTAGATACTGTAATATTATACTAAATTTGAAACACAAATATCACAGTAAAGTGTGCAAAATTTATTGTACCTTGAAAGTTTGTGCCACTCAACGGCACCAAAGGTGTTTATTACTTAACCATGTCTATCGAAAAAATCGTTCAAGGTTCTTTTAATCAATCTCATATCATGTTTGGTGAAAGTGCTGGTCGGCAATGTGTCTGCTGTAGTCTGTATGCAGTTTCTTTCACAATAGTGAAATCCCCAGGTCATTGGACCTCCAATGATTTAGATCTTATTTTGAAAAATGGAGATAGATTGTATAAATCTTTGAATAAAAACACATTCTTGGCAATGTCTGATTTGCCAAATAGTTTCCCAATGTTTGAAGGTGGTTCGGAAATTAAAATTACATATCTCAACTCTGAATTTGGCTTTTTAAATTACGGAACTGTTCCAAATTTTTTACCTTTCAATAACAACAGAAGTGTAGATGGGATTCTTCTTATTCTCAAGGGTGTCTGTGTTTCTTTAATTGGTCGTAAAAATTGCATTTACTTAATGGATTCTCATAGTCAAGACATTCATGGTCAACCTACTGCTGATGGCTATTCAGTGTTGATAAGATTTAAGAATAAGGAACAATTGGAAAAGTACCTTCATTCTACTTATATTCATACAGGAGATGAAAATATTCAATACGAATTTCAATACATAAGTATTCAGCGTGAAAGTAAGGAAATTGATTTTGCTGCATCATATGTGAGAATGAAAGACTGTCTGAAAAAATCTCGTAAACGTAGGGCCTCAAAGCTCAATAAAGAGAAATCTTGTAAACGAAAAACTTTGGAGACTAACAAAGAAAAAGCTAGCAAATATAGACAATCTGATTATTTCAAAGATAGTGATCGAAAACAAAAAGATGAAGACCATAGTTATTCTACTAGAGTTGAAGCTTTTCAAAAAGCAATATATGATGGCCCATATTACATATGTGTAATTTGTAATCGGACTCTTTATCGGAAAACTGTTAGACGTTATTATGAAAATTTGTGCAAAATGAATGTTTCCCAATTAGATACTGCAATCCTTAGCTATAATTCTAAGACCTATATTTGTATAACATGTCATACATACTTGAAGAAAAATGAAATTCCTCCACAAGCAGTATGGAATAAATTGGAAGTTGCAGATCTCTCTTCCTCAATTAGAAATTTGAATAAGTTAGAAAAGATCTTAATTTCAAAAAGAATATTATTTAAGAAGATTGCAATCATGCCAAAAGGACAGCAGCTAAAAATAAAGGGAGCAATTTGCAATGTTCCAATACAGGTGGAAACTGTAACAAATTGTCTTCCCCGTGGTATGGATAGTAGTGGATTGCTATTTGTTAAGCTAAAAAGAAAATTGTCTTACAAAGGTCATGTTGTTTTTGAGAGTGTTCGCCCTGGACTCTTGAATGAAGTTCTCCAATATTTAAAAAAGGTCAACCCCTTTTATTCGAATATTTTGATAAATGTTGATGACATTACTAAAGAGTTACTTTGTCTGCATGATGTTGATGCCCTTGTAGAACAAAATGAAATTACAATTGATATTGAGGATGACATAGAAAATGATAATCCATTGGGTGAAAATTGTGCTAATAATGATGAAATGTGTATGACACCTAATTTCCATAATCCTGATGATGAAGTATTACACATCGCTCCTGGTGAAAATAAAAAACCCAAGTCTTTTTTTTTGGATGACTTTGTTGAGGAATTAGCTTTTCCATTTCTTTTCCCTAATGGAAAACATGGCTATAAAGTATCAAGATCAATCAATTTAACTCCAGGAAAGTACTTTAATCAGCGTTTAGCACATTATTCTCAGCGTTTTGCATCTAATGCAGATTACATTTTCTTTGCACATTTTGTGTTACAGCAAATTAATTTGTATAATCAGATGAACATAGCAACAACTAAAGTCAAAGGTATGATAACAGCCAGACAGTTGCAAAATGATTTTGAGGAAACAGTTAACAAATTCATTTGTGAAGATCAGGGTTATCGGTTTATGTCACCAATAAAAGGAACTCCTGCTTATTGGAAGCATTTCCTGTTAGATGTTCTTGCAATGGTTAAACAGCTGGGGTTACCATCCTATTTTTTAACTTTGTCATGTGCAGACTTGAAGTGGGATGAGTTAGTTGTGATAATAGCTCGGTTGAATAATATTGATATTGATAAAGAGAAACTTGATTACTTTCGCCGGTGTAACATACTTAATCAAAACCCTGTACTAACAGCAAGACATTTTCAACATCGTGTTGAGTGCTTTTTTAAGGAGATGCTACTTCACAGTAATGGTCCTTTAGGTCAAGTAATAAATTATGTTATAAAAGTTGAATTCCAATTCAGAGGTTCTCCACATGTTCATGCTTTCCTTTGGGTTTCTGACACCCCTACACTTTCATCTGAAACAGCTGACCAATATGTATCCATTATCAATCAAGTTGTTCGGACTGATCTGCCTGATACCAATTCTGAGCCTGAATTACATGAACGTGTTTCCCAGTACCAGGTGCATAGACATTCTAATTCATGCAGAAAGTACAAGAATATACCATGTAGATTCAATTATGGACGATTTTTTACTAATCAAACAATAGTAGCTGTGCCATTGCCTTCTGATATGCCAGACTCTGAGAAGTCCAGGATTTTGTTGAAACGTAATAACATTTTAACTAAAGTAAAAAATTTCATCAATGAATTTTTAGATCCATGTAAAACTGATAGTTTTATGAAACATATATCTATCGCAGAAATTCTGGAAGGCCTGAAAATATCTGAATTGGATTATTATAATGCTTTACGAACTTCAGCAAATCAAGACTTCGAAATTCATTACTATAGACCACCGAATTCATGTTTTGTTAATAATTACTTCACTGATGGTCTGTTAGCTTGGAAAGCAAATTTAGATATTCAGCCTGTTTTTAATTATTACAAAGCTGTTTCGTATATGTGTTCATACTTTTCTAAAGCAGAATCTGAGTCATCTATTGCAATGAAAAAAGCTTCGGATGAACATGGAAACCTTAATTTGAAAGACAGAATGAAAAAACTTGCACTGGCATTTTTATCTCACAGGCAATGTTCTTTGCAAGAAGCAGTGTATCAAATAATGCCAGAGTTGTGGTTGCGAAAATGCTTTCCTGGCATAGTATTTGCTAACACTAATTTACCAGAGAAACGTTACAGAGTTTGTAAATCAAAGGCAGAATTAGAGGAATTACCTCCTGATAGCATCGATGTATTCAAGCACAATAGCTTAGATCGGTATGTGGATAGACCAAGTAAAACCTTTAAGGGTGGCAGGTATCATATGATTGATGACCTTTGTTATGCTGAATTTTTGGCATATTATATATATCTTAGACAATAGAAGCTCTATAAAAAATGATATACAACCTGAAGTTTTATTGGATGATGATGAAGAGTGTGACTCCATTTTATGTTTGCCGAAATCTGTCCCCTTGATGTCTTCTAAAGGAAAACTTAAGCGTTGGAATAAAAAACTTGTTGTACGTTATCACAGTCCCAATCCTCTACATCAACCAGAAGCATATGCTCATCATTTATTGATGCTTTTTTTACCATTTCGAAAGGAAACTGATCTACTGGGAAATGATAACTCTTACATAACTAAACTCAATGAAGTTGAAGTATTAGATATAGTAAATGCAAATAAAGTACGATTTGAGCCATGGGGAGCTTTGGTTGACACTGCTTTGATGAATGCTGATTTTGTTCATCACACTGATAGTTTTGCTCAGCAGGAAAATGATGATGTTGAAGAAGAAATTGTTGATGACAATGAATATGATGGTGAGCTGGCTACTGATCCAAATAATGATACACTGGGGTCTAGTACAAGCTTTACCCCATCAAGTATAAATCTTTTACCTGACAATGATATTAATGATCTTATACGTTCTTTAAATCAAAAGCAGCGTGTCGTATTTGAGTTAGTGCATGGATGGTCTAGAAAATACATTAAAAATTTATCAGCAGATCAACCTTCTGAAAACCCACCACTGCATTTATTCATTACAGGTGGCGCAGGAACTGGTAAAAGTCACTTAATAAAGACAATTACTGCCTCTGTGAATAAGACTTTATCATATGGATCTCAATCTCTTGAAAGGACAAACTTGCTATTACTTGCTCCCACAGGAGTTGCAGCTGTTAATATAGATGGTAATACAATTCATTCTGCATTAGGAATTTCTGTTGATTCTAGAGGATTAACTTTACACAAACTTAGTGATAAAAAAAGAAGCAAATTGAGACAAGATCTAGTAGATGTTAAGATAATAATTATAGATGAGATTTCTATGGTTTCAAATAAACTACTGTTATACATACATCAACGTCTTATTGAAATATTTGGTTGCATATCAGATTTTTCCAAACCATTTGCAGGTTTGACAATCATTTTGGTTGGTGATTTATATCAATTACCGCCTGTTATGCAAAAGCCTATTTTTGCAGAATTTAGTGATCAATTGTATAATATATACCCATTATGGAGAAATTTCCAAATGTGTGAATTGACAGAAGTCATGAGACAACGAGGTGATGCAGTACTTATTGACCTTCTGAACAACATCAGACTAGGAACTCTATCAGATGATGATAAAAGAGTTTTGTGTGCTCGATTTGTTGATCAAAGTAGTGATAAGTATCCCATTGATGCTCTTCATATATTTGCAGAAAATGAGCCTGCCAAGATGCATAATGCAAGAATGTTGGGTTTTTTAAAACATCCTTTAATTACAATTGCTGCTATTGACCTAATTCCAAAAGGAGTTCCGAAGCATGTCTATGAAAAAATTCAAAATTTGAACCAGGCAAGGACAGGTGGATTAGCATTCCAGTTGAGTGTAAAAATTGGAGCTAGGGTCATGTTGACATCAAATGTTGACATAGGAGAAAAATTGATAAATGGTCAAATAGGCACTATAGTTCATATAATTGAACAAAACAACTGTGTCAAAGTAGTATATGTAAAGTTTGACAATGAAAATGTTGGAACAAACCTGATAAGGTCTGACAGGTTCGCCCAAGAGATAAGCGCAGTTCCAATAGAGAGAGTAACTACAGAAATAAAAACAAATGAGAAAAAAATTTCATCACCAGTTATAAAACGTACCCAATTTCCTATCATGCTTTCTTGGGCATGTACTGTTCACAAAGTTCAAGGCCTCAGTTTAAATCAAGTTGTAGTAAGTTTTGATTTGATGAAACAGAGAACATTTAATTGTGGGCAAATGTATGTAGCACTTAGTCGAGTTACTTCTCTAGCAGGTTTATTTTTGATTGGGAAATTCAACCTTAAAGCCATTTCTGTGGACAATAAAGTAAAAAACGAATATCAGTATTTAAAAGAACATCAAAGTTTAAATCTAGAAGAATGCTTTTCTCATCATGTGTTTTCAGTTACGGTTTGCAATGTAAGATCTTTACAGAAACACTTTCTTGATTTGAGTGCTGATAAAAGACTATCATCATCCGACCTTATATTGTGTACAGAAACACAGCTTACGAATAGTGAAAATGAAATTTCTATTAATGGTTTTGATACTACCTTGAACAACGATATTCAACACAGATTTTCTAGTTTGGCTGCATACTACAAAAATGGTATATCTCTGGTAGATCATTTCAAAGTTAATGGCTTTTCAGTGCTGGAGATGTCACAAGATACAACCTTTTTTGCAAATGTTAAAATTCTTTTACTGTACAGAAAAATAGATTTACCTGTTCCACAGTTCATACACTGTCTTGAGTACCTCATAAGATCCATGAATGTTGACATTGTTGTTGGTGACTTCAATTTAAAACCTAATCCAACATTATCAGTTGTCTTAAGTGAATATGTTCAAACAGTCACAGAACCAACGCACTTAGGTGGTGCAATCCTTGACCATGTTTATATTAAAAAGTCGATTTTTCATCAATTTCATGCAATTGTCGAAGTTGAAAGTATATTTTTTAGTGATCACGATGCTATTAAAATTCGTTTTGAAAGTAAATAAAATGTTTTAAATAATTTCTGTTTTACATAATTCTTATGCATTATGTTATTTGAGGTACCTAGTAGGACTAGGTTTGGGGTAGGGTGGCTTTAATTGATTGTGAATGGTGGGTTTTAACTGAATTATTTTTCTTCTTCTTAACAAGTAAATACAGTCTGGCCTAAAGCTATCTCTTTGTATTAAATCATGTTTTATGATAATTATTGGTCAAAGCTTGTAAGCACTATAAAATTCATTTATTATATGTTATATATCTTTAAGCTGCTACCATCCAAATGAACTGGGGTTGATATTAGTTGGAAGATGTGCCACAAACAACTAGAGTTATGATGGTGTGCACTACAAGTCAAGTAAAAGACCAGTTTAAAACAAAAACAAGTAAGTACATTTACTTTTCTTGTTTGATCTGGTAAATAATAGTTAGTTATTTTTAGCTTCATTTTCTTTAGTTAAAAGAACTAATTAATCATAAAATAATCTGGACTACAGTCAAGTCAAACTCTGCGACACACAACGACAAGTGGATTTTACACGATTCTCATTAGAAAATCCGATGCAGTAATGGAAATATAATGACCCTTATGTGTTAACAGATCATTCATTCAATTATCCATGATTTAGATGAACTTAACTTATATAAATGAAGCTTTTGAACGCTCTCAAAATTCTCATTGGAAAACATTTGGTGTTTTGGGATTGATACTTGCAAATCATTGCAACTGTTTATATAGACAGATCTAGTTCATTCATGTATCCAAGTTTTATGTATGAACTAACTGATGAATAAAGCTTTTGAAAATGTTTTCTAATTTCAGTTATTTTATTTTACTTAAAGTTGATTCAAGTTTGATAGGATGTTTTGATATGATATTGTGGTGATTGAAGATAAATGGGTTCTATTTATAAACACTTGTGGGCGATTTTCATTATTCACAGAAACGAGGCTTCGTGACCTATTAATGTTTTTGGTAATGGTAATTGTTGGTGCTAGACCTTTTCAGTGATTACGACAGACACTAGTTTACTAATCATGATTTTGACTCCTTTTGCATCACAATGATTAAAAACCTTTTATGAACCTCAATACTTTATGTCTTCTTATTTTGAATTTTATTCCGAGTTGAATCTGCTTAATTTTCCACTTTCCACACCACAGAGGAGAATTATTTACATGACGTAACCTACAGATCAGCTCCGTCACGTTTTTACATAAGACCCCATAGGAACTTCCTATATCGTCATGTCGCGGACTTGACCTAATGCTACTAACTCCCCTTTTTTACCGTCACGCTGCGTCACGAAAATCAGGAAAAACCATAAATTCTTATCTCACATGTTTACATGATTTCTCATCCCGGGACGAAAATTCACAGTGTTAAAAAGACAGGAGCGGATATTCCGATCCATAAGTTATTCATCACAGCAACCCTCACCTCCCTTTCATTTTGAATAATAATGACGTTTTTATCATTTACAAAAAGTTACGATACCTCGGAGAAAAATTACTTTATGAAGTTCTTTTATTACCTTAAAGTCACAATAAGTATTATACACAAAAAGTCGTGAATCCTAGAAAAAAAAGAAAAATGTCGCGAGAATTTTTGTGTACGCGACTAATTTAAGGTACTAGCCGCCAAGGCGGCGTCGCTCGCCGCCGATGTTCACATGCTCTGTATCACTGTATCAATAAACGTCAAATTTCCTTATAAACGGCTCGTACAACTTGTGTTCAACCAGAAGCATATTCGAAGTCACAACCTCTGATAAAACCAATCTTTTATCAGTGTAACAATACACTCAAAATGTAGAGAGAGAAAACTTCAACTTTTTATTAGCTTTTGTTTTAAAAAAGTTACGCACTCTAACATGGGTGCTATCAAACGTAAGGGGGAAATAGTTTCTCTTCTTAAAAACATCACGACGGAGGAGAGAAAAAAGGCACGTGCTAAATGAATAAATAGAATAAAAAACGTTCGATCAGAACGCTTAACAATTAAAAGAAGAAATTAATTTGTTAAAAGAAAATTTGTTAAAAAAAACACATTTTGTTTTGATATAATACTCTTTTTTTACCTATCGGTTTTTAAACATTTTGATTGCTCAAAAAAAAAGTTCACCCGTCTCAGACAGTCAGGCAAGAGATAGTGGCAAATCGCACATGCTGCCACGTTCTGCCACTGCTGCTTTTTGTCCAAAATGTTTAATCAGTTAGTTTCTTTGTATTTAGTTGATGTACTGTTTTCAAAGCCAAGTCAACGTGGAATATAAAACTAACAATAATGATAAAAACAAAACGTTATTCCTATTAGTTCATCAGCCAAAAAAATTCACGTTCGATTGGGGTTGCAATGTATTTGCTTCGAACTCACGTCGCACACAAAAAAAGAAATAATTTCGCTCACAACTCAATCTACCATTTTGCGTGACAGACAAACAAACAGACAGACAGAGAATCGGCTATTAATATATAGATAATGAATTACGTCATAACTACAAAGAATAAAAACGAGGCAAAGGCTGCAATGAGAGATAATTTATGAATTTATAGATAGGAGTATCCTGACGGGGTGAAACTTCAACTTGCTTAGAGCATGTAAACATTACCAAAATATTATTTCCACACAAGATTGAACTCTTAAGCTTAAAATTAAGCATCATGCGCCAGCAGGAGTTGAAAATGCATGTCTCATGATATTGATATCGTCTTAAGGAAGATAACTGTCTTGGAAGTTTTACCCCCTTTCTCTGAAATATACGATTATAAATACAATAGTACTATTGTTCTTGTTGCTGTTGATTGGTTACTTTTTATTATGTTGTCTTTGGAAAAAGGGGGTGAAATAGGTGAGTAAACACGTACTATATTGTATTTAAATCTAAGAATGAAACCCCCTTTCAGGTTTTTATGAAAATCTATTAATAGGCCGTAGCCATCACCTAGCGGCAAATCTGCTATTTCGAAATGGCTTCAGCTGTTCCTCTTGGTGGTAAACGAAAAGGTAAATCACATTTTCAAGAAACTGTTGTGCGTTATTTGCTATGACAGGATGCCATGATCTTATTTTGTGGCTACCTAAATGTTGCTGATAATAAACATTTGCTCATGAATCATGTATTATTTTTTTTTTATAGCTAAAGACAGAGACGATGCTCATGAAGGTATACTTTATTTTATATTCATTTTGGATATGTTTGAATATAAATGCATTGCAAAAAATAGTGTGTAATTTTCTTTAGATTCCGTTATTGCATATGTCAGCAACGTTTCGCCGGCAAAAAAATCGAAATCCAACGTCAATTATTATAACCTGATATTTCAAACCAAAAACGCTACACACCAAGGAGTCAGTTACCGTACAGACCTTCATGAGAAATTCCAAGAAGCGGAACTAAATAAATCCCCGGTCAAAATTAACAAGTGCAAGTTTAAAGCAAATTTCCGTGACAATAACCGGCAGGATATTGAGGTGAACTATTTATTATTTATTTTCATATTTTGCACCTTGGTAGATTTCGCTACTTTGTGGTTACAAGTTTCCATTGTGATTTTTAGATTAACCGGCGTATGCGTATGTGAAACGGGATGTGAAATTTGCTTTTGCAGATTATAAAAAGCCCGTTGCCAAAACACAATCGTTGAAGTCCATCAAAGATGACGGGTATGACAGAAAAGTCGTTTCAACCGAAGGCTTCGTCATTGTTAAAGACTTCCCGGTATCGGTTATCGATATGATTAAGTCGACAAAACGCCGTGAATGCTTCATTCAAGATAACGTAACTATGGTCCTCAGTTTGTGGAATAGCAAGATTGAAGATGTAAACGAAAATGGCGTTTATCGATTCGAAAATGTGCTTGTGCGAGAAATTGACGGCGAAAAAATATTATCCACCACATCTGATACTGATATTACGAAAGTTGGAAGCAGTAAATTGAAAAAATTGCCGTTACCCTTTTCATTACTTACGGAAATTCCATTTCCGTTAGCTACCGTTGTCATCTCGAATCAAAATAAAAGATGTCCAAAATGCGGAACATTGGTGACAGCAGCCAGAAGAATGGAGAATCTTTTCAAATGTGAAAATTGCAATCTTTCTGCAAAATACTCCACGTTGCCCACATTGCGAACCCTAGCTGTAACATCACAATTCGATCCAGATGTTGCCATAACACTTTTTCCTCCGCAAGTCAAGGAATTCTTGGAAAAGCATGCTACCTTTGACTCACCTTCTGTCAGTGAAGACGCGATCAGCGAAACGTTCCTGTAAGATACTCAAAGTGTATTGTTGGTTAACCGTAAAAACATTTGTCTCGCCATCAAGTAATTTTCAGTTTAAATCTTCGAACATTTTGTGGATATTTTGTTTTTAACGAAAAGGGTTATTTTCGTCTTTCGTTTTTTGCCTTTTGTTGTTTTTTCACATCCTATCGCAGTTCCCATGATGTTTTTACTTGCAGCATAAGGAAACTGATCTTATAGGCACGATCAAAAAGTTGGGAAATCATGTTTACGTTATTTTATTTTGTTGGTTATATTTTTTTGTTATTTTGTACAGGTATTATGTTAGAAAATCATGGCACAAAATGAATATGACTGTTCTTTAATTTCCACTTCTTTTAAAAAATTCGTATATTAAAAAATATTAGTGGTCAGTTTTAACCTTCGAGTAGTGAATGAACAGGCTATACACCGGAGAAACAACTCGCATGCATTTAGGTTTTTTCGGTCCCAAGTTGCTATGTGTTAAAAGACTTTTATTTAATACTGTCTGCTGCCTGCAATCCTATATGCGATACCTCTGGACTTAAATAGGCTTTGCTCATAAGGGAATCGAGAAAACCGCGCTTATCAAAATGCACTTATGCACATCATGTAAAATGTTGCCGTGAAGAAGTGTTGATTGACATTGCCATTTCTGACATTTCTGATGAAAAGATCAAACAAATATCTTCATATGTAAATGGCTCTATAAGGAGATTGTGGGTGGTACTTGCCATAATGATTCTATTAGGCACCTCTTTCAATGACAACAAGAAAACAAAGTTGTGGCTAATGGTTCGCGCGGGGTGTAAAATACAAAATAGAATAAACATTCCTAGTTCTTGGGTTTTATTTAGACTAAACAAATCCATGTTTGCGTGAAACGCAATAAAATTGCAAACAATTCACTTGAATTATTTTGTTTACATTTTTTTGCAAACAACATAAATTATTCATATTATTCATTTCAGCTGCCATCGGTCAGGTGCTGTTGTCGCACGTGAAATTTTTGATTGATTTATTGATCACAAATAACAATCCATCAACAAAATAATAACCATTTTCTACGGTCAGGTGGTTCTTTGTAACATTATATCCGTCTTAGGCTATGTATCCATTAGACGATTTGAGAGCGTTGCGTTGCGTTGCGTTTTAAAAACCATATCGGATAGAGGGGTCTGTTCCCATTAAAAACGAGTCACTTCGGCATGAAAAACGTATCGGATAGCTATCACAACGCTCCGCTTCTGAAAGTGATACATCATCTATCGGATAGCTTTTTAAAACGATGTTTTTGTAATGGGAACAGGTAAAAAAGGCGTTTCGGCATAATTTTCAGAACGAAATCTTATTTTTTGTTGTGTTGTGTTGTATGTGTGTATGAAATATGGCGCTGAGTAAAGTTGATTTGAGCAAACAGATTGTGATACTTTAAAATGTTTGGATTTCAACTTGTAATTACTAAAAAGCTGTTCCCATTATACGTAATATGCCGTTTTAATTTTCAAAACGCAACGCTCCGCTAAATCGTCTAATGGATACATAGCCTTAAATTCTTCATGCATTATACCATTACACGTGATCAAAAACTTTCGGAATAATACATTTTAGAAAATTCTTTTATGCAGTTATTATTAGATTTATTTGTCTAATCATATGGAAGATTACCTTGCCCCGGCCAACCGACATTTCGTCTTTTTTTGCGGGGATCTCGCTTGAGCGAGGTGGTGTTTTTTCATCTAGTCACAATTATCACGTCTGGTGGTGCCGGGAAGAGATAATATTTCACGTGTGCGCAATAATTACAATTTTCATATAAACAATAACATAAAAACTATCCCGGGGTGATTTTCACCCCGGTAAGAAGGGCCAAAAATCTCATGATCACAATGCAAAAACTGCCCGGGAGCAATTTTCATCCTGCCCTACTGGGATGAAAAACTCCATATGATCAGCTCCCAATGTAAACATCGAAAATAAAAACAACTACTGTCACGTTTTAATGACTTGATGTAAACAAACACCAAAAAATTCAGACGTTTCCGATATCAGCGTAAACTATGGTATTGATGACAATCGTGTTAGTGCCATAAGGCTCTTGTTTATATTCAGATCACCGATAATCACAGTTTCTTTGTTTCCGCTGCTAGCTTTTTTGATCGTAGCTATAAACTTTTCATCAAAGTTTTTACTAAGGTGTTTCGAGCTATCCGGGGGTCTGTATACCACGCCAAGAATAAAACTTTTGGAATTTTTCTGGTTTATTTCGATCCAGGTTGCTTCAATATCGTTGTCAGCCAGGTCTCTTCTTATATAGTCGATGTCCTGTTTTATGTATATTCCAGTTCCTCCACCCATGTCATTCCGATCATAACACATATCCCCCGATATTTACTAAAGCTGTCGGGATTTTGTCATGTAAGAGAGTTTCTGTAACAGCAAAAATGTTTATATTTTTCCTCGAGTTCTTACAACAGGAAATATGTAACTTCTTTTTGCTACAAACAATGACTGAATTGTGTAACTTGTATGCTCCTTCATAAATGAATTTGCCTTGTTCTCCACAGGCAAATTCAAATCAACTCCACAGTAATACATAGGTTTAAAAACCATAAAACAAGCAAAAAACACAAAAATAATTCCAACAGCAAAAAACACGTCTCTTCTCCGTGCCGCCATCATGACTTTCGGTGAAGGAAGAGTTGGAAGAGCTCTGGCAAAAGCCAATCCTCGAAATCATAACAGGCGTCGAAACAATACTGCCCGTCTTCTTAATCCAATACCGTATCGTGCTGATTACTTCGGCCACAAACTGCACATCGATCAAAACGAAAAACTTGCAATATATGGAGTCACACATGTAGTTGCAATCGACGGACATACACGATTCATTGTTGCACATACAGTTATGCCAATCAAAAATAACCTGGTGATCTACGATGATGTATATAGGTAGTTGTTATTTCATTTTTTTGCCATACTTATTGCTGAGCAAAAGACATTGCTTCGTAATATCCTGTTCTTTTGCAGAAAGATTTGTGTGGAATATGGAATATTTCATCAAATTCGCGTGGATTGTGGAACTGAATTTTACCTTACATTGGGGATGCAAGAAATATTCAAGGATTTACGATCTAGGCATGATATACGGCATGATAATGTTATCGACAAACGGAATGCAAGAAGGTAAACGAATCACCTCTTAAAAGTAACTTTCATTCTTACATATCATTAAAAGTGGCAAAAAAAACAGCTAATGTTTGGGGCATTTCCAAGAAAAACTTCAACAATGAATTATAATATTTTTTACAATATATGATGATGATCCTAGGATCTTGGAAATTAAACTTGCTGCCACAATGTTCTTACCTAATCGATTATTTATTTGACTTTTTAATTTCTGATTAGCTAATGTGCTTACTTATTCATAGAATTTGCCAATCGAAAGATTTTGGGTGGAAGTGAACTCAAGGGTAAACTATCCATTAAAGGCTGCGCTTGTTTTGCTCGACAATAACAACCGTATTGATATGGAAAATGAGGCGCATAAATACTGCGTTTCGGCTGTTACCATTGCTGTTGCAAAATATGGTGTCAATGTATGCGTTGATTCGTGGAATGAACACTACATTCAAGGTGACATCAAGCATAATTGCAAGCTATACTGGCTGTATTTAAAATGTTCTTATTTGTGATACTAACCTTTTTTCAATTCTTACGTTCCAGGGCGTGGACGTCCTTCTCAATTAAAGAAAGATACTAACATCTTGAACCCTATCATAGCAGATGAGTTACCACATGCTCTTTCCGCAAAAGAAATTTACGAAGAAATTTACAATGGCAGGCTAACTGTTGATAATTCGTTCGGGATTGATCCCTTGGTGGAATACGGAGAATTAAAGGCATTAAGAGACACAGAGTTTGAACAACGCTTTCCTTTGAATCAGATATTTAGAGAATGCGCAAACGAAAGGCCCCGAATGTTTCAAGAAGCTATTTTATGGTATCTCGACATGACATCACAACTATTTCAAAGAACTGTCTAGAGTTTTTATTTTATTTTTGTTTTGTTTTGAAAATTAAACGGGATTGATATACGATGACAAATCAGTTTACAACATGTTGCAATGTATTTCAATTATAACAACAAGACAATCAACTGAAAGATTTTGAAAACAGTGTGGTTTTATTTTTCTATGAACAAACCTTAAAAGAATGAAGAGTCTTAACCACCTGCATTTCATCATTTTGTTATTTTGTTATATCACAGTATCAAACGTATTCACAACAATGGTTCTAAAATTTTCATCACGACAATGTGGACATTCTGATCCAAGTCTTTCGACACAGTTTGTGCATCCAATCAGTTGTCTGCAACACAAAGCATAGTTCAGAGGCGGAGTAACTATTGTTTGGTGGCATATGATGCATTTCAATGCTTCTGTCAAGGGGTTTATAAGCAAAGTGGTTCGAATTGCGTTTTTTAATCCGCTTGTATCTCCAGTAGCGCGAAGATTAACTGTATTCTTGAGAATCTCATCTATCTTCCCAATAATGTTATCTAGGAAGTAAAATAAACTTTAATACTATCGCATTACATCTGCAACCATTGTAAACCTATTGAACTTAAACAATATGAAACATCTTTCCTACTATATTATTCAGTCTCACTCGGTCATGGGTTTTTTATTTATTGTCAGACAGTTTATGTTAAAATAGACCACCTTCAAGCTTGAGTAACTGTAACCTCTGTAAAGTTAATACGTGGGGTTACATCATCATATTATGTTTAAGTTAGTGATTATTTACATGAAGAAGTTTTCAGTTACCAAATTTGGTATTGTCTGTTCCGGCTCTTGTCTCCTCAAAGTCAGCTTTGTCAACGGCAAACACTTTTCTTGCGCTTTTCTTCCAAAAAGCTATATCTTAAATAAAAATTTAAATTTAAAGGACAACCCCTTTAAAATCCATTGTTGGGTGTTTTAGAGAAAAATAAGTTGAAATTAATATCTTGTTTTAAATTTTAAAAAAGTAGCTGTGTGTACCTCGAGTGACTTCCGAGTCCTCTATCTTTAACCCGTTTGCATTGATCAACATAAGGTTTTGATTGTTGAAACCATGCTTTACTTTGTCTGTTATGTCAGTGACATTTGCTGTTCCTTGACTGATATTGAAAAACATCTCTCTGATAAACTTACCTAAAAGACAAAAGGATAAATACTTAAGAAGAAACATAATTCTTTCTAAGGCTTACGTTCTTTTCAAAACACTGGGGTGCCTCTAATTACTTTAGTTTGAGCGCGAAAGTCCTGAACTGAAAACGTTTTGTCGGAAGATTTTTTTAAAAACGATTAAATGGCATACCTAATTTGCCACTTACGTATTGGGCTATTGTAATTTTAAGAGAGTAAAAGTCTTCCGCTGGCCGCTTACGTTGAGAAGATAACCTGTAAAAGAAAGTAATTGCCATCTACATTCCACTGCGATTTTTGAGCACAATCTACATGTAGTACTTAAAATTCGCAAAGCGCATATTTTCCACGAAACTATTTCGAAACAATAATGTGTCGTACTTGACGAAGTTCGTATTCACAGTTTATAATAAACAACATTTCTGGACAGTTACGTTTCATGATGATTATTTTATAACACCTTGTAAATGTTGATGTCGAAGGCCTTCTAAATCTTGCCAAGAATGACGAGTCTTGCTGATGTGTAATGGATTGTGTGGGTGGCATTAAGTCCCCGTCCCCATTTACCACAAAAGTAGATCCGCTCAACGAATCTTCTAAAATCAGAGGCGTAGTTAGGGTCAGTCAAAAAAAGTGGAGGAGCTCAACATTATGATATTTCTTTTCAGTCTTAAGTAACTGATTTGTTCTCTCCATTTATTGATGCACAAAATGTGAATATTGGTTCGGAGGTTCGCTCCATTTTAATCTGAAATGTACCTCCAAGTGTTCTTGTTACTTTTTTACGGATTGCTTATAAATCAGGTGACATCTTTTTGTGGACAGCCCACATTTTTCTTTTACATATACGACCACCTGTGATTTGTCTGTACATTGCAGACGATATTTTCTTCTGTATATTTTCCATTCATTCGTTCATTCATTCTCTTCGTATTTTCAATTTATTTGGTTAACGCAAACAAAAATTTAAATCATATGTGACAAGTTTTAGGTTTTCAATTATCTGAAATGATTTGGTCTTTTTATTACACTGTTATAATATCAAGTCAGGGAAATTTAAGTAATCATTATATTTGTAAGTTTTCAAAAATCGAAATTAAAACTTTTCATTGAAGTTACAATTTTCAGATAATTCAATTTTAATTTTTCTTGAAGATTCAATTTTCAAAAATCAAATAATGCTTGGCACTTTCGATACACGGATTATTGTGCCATGTTAAATAAGCAAAGTAGAAGAATGGGATTACACTGGCCATCAACGTTCTTTCTGATTGGCTTAAAAAAGACGGGGGTTTACGTTCCGTTGTCTGAAAAATTCGAATCACTTGTCTGAAACATTCAAGTCAAGCCACTGTTTCTAATGTGGCTAGGAAGTTTTTGGTAAGTATTTCTATGTTATTCATATTATTTCAAATGTGCAACAAAATAGCTACGTATAATACTTTTCATCTTCTTTCTTAAGATTGAATATATAAACTTGTACATAGTCGACCAGCGATCTGGATGTACTGAGTTTCCCACCAGTGCTATTTTCGAATTTGAAGATTACGTTTCTGACACGATATTCATTGTGTATGGTGATAAATCAGGAGGAACTGTCGCAATCTCTAATCTTTTTTCAACCGCCATTACAATCCGTTTTGTTGACTCCATCTTCACAAACAACAACCATGTCAACTCCACGCCTATCCACAGGACTAACGCATAGTTGTCAAAGTTGTTCTTGTTGATCCCAGTGAAAACGGTAAACCTGTCAGCACGTACAAGTACAACCTCACAACGTTTGTGCCATTATAAAACCCCTCACTACACGTAGCAATCCAGTCATCATTTTTCTGCCATAGGACTCTCCTCCCTATACATAGCAGCAAAAAGCTATATTATGATAACTTTAGTGAGAACAGTGAAAAATTACCTCAGAAATCCCTATGAGTACAATGTTATAGACTTCTGATGGGCTGTATAAACTTTGCTTCCCTATCTTAAACTAAACGGATATTGTAAAAACCACGAGGTGATGCAGTTCGTTGTTGCAATAATTTACTGATTTCATTGTAGGTTTTTCCAGCTTGAACTAAGCTCTTAATTTCTTCCAAAGATGACACATTCAACAGCGACATTTTTTGTAATGAATAGCAAAAAGTGTGATGCGGCAGATTTTATGTTTTTTGATACAGTTATAAAACATAACCCCCGGTACATCATCAACGACATCACGTGACTCAACGTGAAGCACGTGACTGTACTAAATATATGCAAAATATGCGTTAATTAAGCTAGAAATATTCATGTAAGGTTTTCGAATATAAATCCCCCACTTCAAAAGATAATGAAACAAAAATTGAAAATTGAATAAGAATTCAATTTTTGATACTTCAAGAAATTGAAAAAAATGATTTAAGATCAAATGGTACTGTGAACTTCATTTCTAATTTTTAATTTTTATAACAAATTGATTCCTTTCAAATTAACGTTTCTATACACGTATGATGCTCTTTGAATTCTACAGTTACGGAAAGACTGGTGAAGAGGTTGTTATGAGCATGAATTTCGTTTCATTACATGCATAAGTGAGTTGCATATGAGAGAAAAAAACAGTTGTAAGGAAAAATGTTGAAAACATTTTGGAAAAAAAAATTATTTATAAACCTTTTTAGTTTTAAACGTTTTTGACTGTTATTATTAATGAGTCATGAACAGTACTTGTGGCGATTGTTTCCGACGTTAATAACCTAGACTTGCAAAGCTCCATTAGGTAAGCACTCTCCTGACAACTCATAAAACGAAACTCGAAACCTTTATATGTCAGAAAAGATAAGACATTAAGAAATGCATGCTCTGAAATATTTCGTATAAACGTTCTCTTGTCCCGTCGTACTGGCAGCGGGCATATAAGAAAAACAACTTGCTTATCACGTTTAAAAATTGTCTCAGTCTCCCAAAATCTGCCATCGTAGTCCGCAAGTGAAACTAAAGGTGGATTTCCATAGAGAAGCATTTTGCGCTGTGGCGATAACATCGCTCTGGAAACTTTGAAGTTACATGCCAATCACCGCTGTTTCAGAAATTTTTATGAAGTCGCGTGCGAGAAAAAAGCTCCGACGCAAAGTAGAAAAAACCAACTTAATACAGTTATTCGCTATCGCTACTACCGTAATAATTCCTTTACAAAAATGGAGAGATCTTCCCGTAAGACTTCTCAATGAAACCTTCGAATTTCACCTGTAAAAAGATGAATTAAAGTTACCTTAAATACAGTAGCAAGGCGTTGTGTCGTGATCTGACTTTTTCTGAAAATCAAGGTTCTCCCATCTGCTGTTGTTCGAAAATTAAAAGATGGCTCAAACTCCATGCTGGCGATATAATCTCGTGACCTTTTCCAAGAAAAGTCAAAAGTGGAATGAGTAAGTCCGCAGTCACGTGCCGTTTATAAATACGAACAATTAAGAACAAACAATCGTGTTTTTGCAGACAATGTAATTTTTTGCAGACAATGTACTTTTTTCAGACAATAGCTTTTTCAGACAATGTGTTTTTTCTTAGAAATTCATCCCAAGTATATTTTAGAATTTTGTTAAATTTCTGCACACTTTTGATTCTCAAATTTCAAAACATGAAAAGTAATAAAGAAATATAATTTTCAAACATAAAATATTGCATTGGCACTTTTGATACAAGGACTTGTTATCAAATTTAGTAGAATTTCAAATTTATCAGTATTTTCAATTTCTAAATTTTGAAATTTGAAGTTTTTTGTTATTTTCGTTTTTCAAAATTTAGAAAAATGTTTGGCACTTTCGATACTTCCATTATTTTCATATCCATTTTCAAATTCTAAATTTGTTGCGACTTTCTTATATTATTTAATTCTGCAAATTGTTTTAATTATGTCTTGTGCTATGTTAAATAAGCAAAGTAGAAGAATGGGATTACACTGGTCATCAACGTTCTTTCTGATTGGCTTAAAAAGGACGGGGGTTTACGTTCCGTTGTCTGAAAAATTCGAATCACTTGTCTGAAACATTCAAGTCAAGCCACTGTTTCTAATGTGGCTAGGAAGTTTTTGGTAAGTATTTCTATGTTATTCATATTATTTCAAATGTGCAACAAAATAGCTACGTATAATACTTTTCATCTTCTTTCTTAAGATTGAATATATAAACTTGTACATAGTCGACCAGCGATCTGGATGTACTGAGTTTCCCACCAGTGCTATTTTCGAATTTGAAGATTACGTTTCTGACACGATATTCATTGTGTATGGTGATAAATCAGGAGGAACTGTCGCAATCTCTAATCTTTTTTCAACCGCCATTACAATCCGTTTTGTTGACTCCATCTTCACAAACAACAACCATGTCAACTCCACGCCTATCCACAGGACTAACGCATAGTTGTCAAAGTTGTTCTTGTTGATCCCAGTGAAAACGGTAAACCTGTCAGCACGTACAAGTACAACCTCACAACGTTTGTGCCATTATAAAACCCCTCACTACACGTAGCAATCCAGTCATCATTTTTCTGCCATAGGACTCTCCTCCCTATACATAGCAGCAAAAAGCTATATTATGATAACTTGAGAACAGTGAAAACGCAGGGCACAAATTAGAGAGAAAAATTACCTCAGAAATCCCTCTGAATACAATCTTATCGACTTCTGATGGGCTGTATAAACTTTGCTTCCCTATCTTAAACTAAACGGATATTGTAAAAACCACGAGGTGATGCAGTTCGTTGTTGCAATAATTTACTGATTTCATTGTAGGTTTTTCCAGCTTGAACTAAGGTCTTAATTGCTTCCAAAGATGAAACATTCAACAGCGACATTTTTTGTAATGAATAGCAAAAAGTGTGGTGCGGCAGATTCTATGTTTTTAACCCCGGTACATTATCAACGACATCACGTGCATCAACGTGTAAGCACGTGACCGTACTAAATGTATGCAAAATATGCGTTACTTAAGCTCGAAATATTCATGTAAGGGTCCGTGCATGAAAGTGACAAATCAATTTTTTGTTGATAAGCTTCTCAAATAGTCTGTTATTAATTGAAAAATCTTGAAATTTCAATTTTCAAAATTCAATTATCATATCAAATAGAAAATAGTTACCACGTTTTTTAACAATCAACTTTCGCTTTCATTACAATCATAGGATAAAGGATATTGAACTTAATTTCAAGTTTCAAATAAGAATAATACCATGGTATTTAGCTGCAGCTAAAACCGTTTCTTAATCTAGTAATAGCTTTGAATTTACCAGGCGTTCTTGCCAGTAGGTAGCCAAACAGTAAGCAAACATGGCAGCCATAGAGAAACTTTACTCTGTCTCTGAAATCCAGAGTTTACTCTCGAGTCATACTTACGACGAAGTATCTGATATATTACGATCGAGAAATCCGGGAAGGCAGGGTTTTTCAAGACGCAGCTTAATAAGATTTTGTAGAGAGCATGGAATTTGTAAAAATAATAGTATGAAGAGTCATGAACTGGACACAGAAGTCTTCAAAGCCATATCAGAGGTACATCGTAAAAGACTTTTTTGTTCTCGGAAATATATGTTTTTGATGTGTTCATTTTACATATATGTATTTTTTTTCAGACAGGTGATATGTATGGTCGAAAGATGTTGACTGGTCACTTAAGGGCAAAGGGAATGAATGTTTCTGAAGGAAAAGTGGCTTCTTCCATGAAGAGATTAGATCCTCAGAGCCAACAACGAAGAGCAACAACTGCTAGACGAGCTCTGAATCCTAAACCATATGAAGCGAGATACTTTGGACATAAATTACATATGGATCAAAACGAAAAGCTGTCTATGTATGTAGTCACACACGTATGCGCTCGCGATGGCTACTCAGGGTTAATCACTGCATATGCATGCATGCCCGTCAAAAATAATTTGATTATACATGAATACGTTTATAGGTACGTTAAACTACTTGTTCCATAAGATCATGAGTACAATTGACCACATGAACAAATACTTTCTTTCAGGCACTCGCTTATCAACTACGGATTATGGGATCAAGTACGGACTGATGGTGGTCGCGAATTTGCTCTTACTTGGCATGTTCAAGATATACTTCCCAGCAAAAGGACAAATACAAGCATTCAGCCATACAAAAGCACCAAGTCTACTGAAGTAAGTACTTAAATTGCTTCATTTCTTTCATTTTAAATTTGTATGTAGAGATGTTTGTGTTGTTTCACAGACACCCCTAATATACGAATATTACCGATTAAACATAAATATTTCAGAATCATATTATCGAAAGGATATGGGTTGAAGTAAACAGCAGAGTCAATTATCCTGTTAAGAATATTTTGAATAACATGGTTGCACAAGACCTCATAGATATGTCAGATGTAACAACAAAGTTTTGCGTATCCAAGGTGTCAATTTCAGTGTGCGAAATTGGGATGAAAGTTTTTGTTGGTGCCTGGAACAATCATCGCATTGCAGGTGCTTTATATTTGTAAATCGTATTAATTTTGATAAAAGTTGCATTCTTGAAGAAAAAAATATTAAAAGCTGCAAGCCGCAATTACCTGCTAAACGTCATAACAAAGATTCGTAACAGATGTGTTCCAAGACGTAATATCGGGAGGTCAAAAGTTGAGCGAGGCTATTCTTTATTATATACAGCTAACAAAATTTTATATAAGATACCAACCATAAACAAATAATCTTAAAAAAAATGTATACAGAAAGTTTTGGTTACATTGTCTCATTCGGCGAGTGATCGCTTTCTTCATCTGACTGAACACCATTGGTAGTTAATAATTCCCGTACTTGACCAATCAGATCATCGAATCCTTTCAGGATGAACGTCTTTGTCAATCCTGGAGGAGCTCTACATTTGGAACAAAATTTGTCCAATCCATGATCTCCTGCATACCATCTGTTAACGCAACGGTTGCACCCAACTACACTACAACAAGCTTGACAAGCAATAGCAGGCGGGACACAAGGTGATTTTTTGCAAATGGAGCATTCAAATGCACTGTCTAAAACATCGAGGAACGCCAAACTGAACCTATGTTTAAAGCATAGATTTGCATACTTTTCTAATGTTGAACCAACATTTGCCAATTCTTGACGCATATTCTCTAAGCTGGTCTCCAGTAAAGACGACGACACGTCACTGCCTTGGATAAGGGTCGATGATTTCTTTTTCTTTGACACTGGTTCGTCTTCTTCATCCAGCATTTCTCGTTGTCTATCAATTTCTATTTGTGGAACCGCAAAAACTTTCCGTGACCCAATTTTCCAAAATGTTAATCCTTAAACATAAATTTAATTTTTCTTTAGAAACACACACACACACACAAAAAAAAACAGTGACAAAATATGCACCATATATGGTATTTTCTCAAAGCAAGAATGAACTGAGAAGAAAGGAATCGAAATAATGATATCGAATGCTCGTTAAAACACCTGCCATATTAGAACTCATTTACAGCAAAACAACGCAGTCAAGAGATAAAACATATGGTAACCTGTTTCGTTTTTTAAAACATTTTGTTTACAGTTTTTAATCGATAAATGTAATCGATGAAGTAACATCAAACAGGCTATACATGGACTGGCGGTACTTCCAAAAATTTGACAAACATTTTCTAACTTTTGTATCAATTAGGGATCGAAATATGAGATTTTCTAACTATCAAATATTTGCCGGACAATTTAAAAATCCGTCGGACATTATGTCTGATACTTTCGTGCATTTATAGGACATAATATCAATTGGTAATATTTTTGTAAACAGACAAGTGGGGGACGTTTCAACTCGTTAACCTCAAACACGAAAACTAAGCGACCCTCTCGGCTTAACTTTCAAGTTTGTCAGAGCCGAAACTTTAAAAACATTAAAGATCAAATTTCTTCACTTTGTTGTATCACTTACGTATTCTTCATAGTGCATATCAAACTTTTGTATTAAGGAAACACTCTCCTTCGTAGATAAAAAATGTGATCAATGGAAGAGATACAAGTGAAAATGAAACTTTATGGCGTCATTAATATGAAAAATGGGCGGGACTTATAAAAAGGATTCTTTTCAATACTCAGTTGAAAATAATTATGTAGTAAAGAAAATGCTTTTAATTTAATAAAGGAAACGTCCTGAAATGTTGGGCAATAGAAATGAAAACAAATTTATTGTCATAAATCTTGACAATGTTAAACACTACTTACTTTAGCTATCAAACGATATAAAAAACAAACGTTTGTCGTATGATAATCAATGTAAAAATGAGCAAAGCAAAAGATCAATTACTATGATAAACGTGTTTCATTCATCATTGAATTTTGCATGAGTTCACCCTTGGCACCAGTAATAAACTATAACTAGCCGCCAAGGCGGCGTCGCTCGCCGCCCATGTCCACCTTCAGTATGCGTTGGGTTCACGAAAAATAAAATTAAGGATTTACCAATAATAAGTGTGCCCATGTTGCAGAGCTCGAAAAACTGATCAAAAAAATGTATGGGATCCTTTTCCTATGGTCAACCCTCAGAGAGATATCTTCGTTCAAACATTTTGATGACGTCACAGACCCGTCCCCCAAAAAATTTGGCCTAAATTTGAGTTCACCGAAAATAAAATTAAGGAATTTGCAATGATAAGTGTGCCCATGTTGTAGAGCTCGAAAAACTGATCAAACAAATGTATGGGATCGTTTTCCTACGATCAACCGTTTCGGAGATATCGTCGATCAAAATTTTGATGACGTCATAGACCCGTCCCCCAAAAAAATTAGACCCAAATTTTTCGTCACCCTATCGCCTGTATCGCGGACCCCAAAAAACGTCAGTTATCCCTATTGGTTACCGAGATAATTTTCCCTAAACGTCGCATTCGATTAGGGTCTCAATACAATGGTTTCACACTGACGTCGCACAAAATAAAATAAAATAATCACTCTCACAACTCAATCTACCATTTTGCGTGACTTACAAACAAACAAACGCACAAACAAACAAACAAACAGAGAATCGGCTATTAATATATAGACTAGCCGCCAAGGCGGCGTCGCTCGCCGCCCATGTTCAGTCTGCGTTGTATCACCACCTGCTCCAAATTATTGCACTTTAAAACCAGCGATAAGACTTCCTTTGCTGCTGGCTTTATCGCTAAATAAAGCTCGTTTGCACGTGAAGAGAAATACGTTCCTGGTGTTTCAAATCTTGCATGTTCTTAACTCAGCCGTTTATTGTCGCGGTCGCATTTAAAATGTCAGCAGCCTTTCTTGCTTTACTCAATGCATTTCGAACGTGAACTTCACGTGGTTTTTCTTTACAATTTTAAACCAATTAAATATCAGTTTAACAATACACTCAAAACGTAGAGAGAAAAAACTTTTCAACTTATTATTAGCTTTTGTTTTACTTGCTCTGACATGGGTGCTGTCAGAAGTAGGTGAGAAAAATGGTTTCTCTTAAAAAGATCACACGGGAGGAGAAAAAAATGCACGTGCTAAATGAATGAAGTGAATAAAAAACGTTCGATCAAATAGATTAAAAGAAATCGATTAAAAGAAATTAAGACAACTATTAAGACAAAAGCAAAAAAAAAAAAAATTTGTTTCATGATTCTCTTTTTTTACCTATCGGGTTTTAAACATTTTGATTGCTCGAAAAAAAGTTCACCCGTCTCAGACAGTCAGGCAAGCTTTAGGATACACTGGCAAACCGCACATGCTGCCAAGTTCTGTCACTGCTGCTTTTTGTCCAAAATGTTTAATCAGTTTCTTTGTATTTAGTTGATGTATTGGTTTCGAAGCCAAGTCAACGTGGAATATAAAACTAACAATAAGGCGGATGGAATTAACTCCTAGGTTTACCGTCGCGATCTCGCGAAAAATAGGTGCGGTAAATTTTCATTATTCATTATTCATTATTTTACAATGCACTCTCAAAATGACGAATACTTCTTACTAAAGTTAACTACACAGATACCTAGTCTTGTTCATGCTCCAGAGTTACTTTTCTACCATCTCTTTAGCTTCGAGACTTAGAACGGAAAACGAAAGTGGGTACGTACGCAGAGATGACCTTCTCTTCGAATATTCGTCCACGCTATCAAAATCATAAAAAAGCGGCGATTGCCCTGGGAACGAGGTTGGAAAAGAAGTGCGCATGTACCTGCTTTCGATTTCTGATGTGTTCTGTTTCCCACATAGCGAATGTTGTTGCGTCGCAACATTATTACGTCATAAACACGAGATTTAATTGGTTGAAACATAAAATTCGCTACGAACTTTTCAACATAGTCTGCGATTGCTCTACAAAATTGGTCATGTGGAAAACTGGATTAAAAGTCGTTTTTGTCAAAATATACGAAAATAGTTTTATATTACGAGTTACCATAAATTACTTGCGAAAACAAAATGACTTGGAAATGTTTTTTCGGAAATAAGGGGGAAGAAGATTTTTTAGTCCTTAAAAATTATGTTATTAATACTGTACTTTTCAGATAAAAATTGACATAATGACAAATAAAATATACAAATTAACGTTTTTTGATTGGCTCTCCATCGCAATCGTTGCATTGAGGGTACGATTCATCTTCTTCGTCCGCGTCTCTTAGATACCACCCACAATAAATACAAATTGGAACATATCCACACGAGTAGTATAACCGTTCAATCGGATCATTGCAGTCGTGATCTTTAACAAAGATCTTGACACCGTTTGGAAGCTGAATATCATCTAAAAATGACAACAAGTCAAAATCACTATTTTCTCTACTTGAAATCATTTTATATTATGCACCATATTGTTTTGCTTCGAAAAGACTAGTTTTCATAGCTAACATGGGATACCACAGAAACGTTAT
Organism: Turritopsis dohrnii; assembly: GCA_027922465.2. Classification (NCBI taxonomy): domain Eukaryota; kingdom Metazoa; phylum Cnidaria; class Hydrozoa; order Anthoathecata; family Oceaniidae; genus Turritopsis; species Turritopsis dohrnii. Next base: position 1,153,697 of record BQMF02000076.1, on the reverse strand, counting down.
ATTGGCGTTTATACTTATATATCTGACAATAGCAAACTACACCAATTTAAATTGACTAGCTTGAAACTTACCAAACATAAAACCACAAATGTAGGACAATTCGTCGAGAAATTTGTTCAAGCTATCTTTGGTTTTCTTTGGCAGTTTTTTCTTGGAAAACACCAGGCGCCATTTATCGCAATCATCACATTGTAACATAATATCTGTGTTTTTAGCATGCTGTTGAGAAGGTGAAAAACCAATTTTCTTCCTTTGATTTGACGGGCGGCCTTTCAATGATGGACGGTTCTACAAGGAAAAGACGTTAACTATTATAATTTGACTTTTTGGAAATACGAGCAATACAAAATAAACAGGGCTGCAGAAAATAAACAAAAATCTACACGTAATATTATAATTGGATCTCATTTAATGATCGCGAAACCAATATCAACATAGTCATAGAAAGATGTATGTTACTTACGTCAGTAGTCACTTTGCCATACATTTCATTGAATGGCTTGTAATGCTCTTCACCCGGCTTTAATTCTGGATCCGGTAAGAACGGCAAGGTGGTACATCTTTCATCACGGAATGGTCTGAAAAAAATCTTTAAATATGGAAAGGCTTCTTATGACACTTTCCATGCGTTTGCTATAAAGTTCCTTTAAGGTCGATTTTATATCAATCGCATGAAAAGTGTTTTATGTAAATCTTGACATGCATATCAAGAATTGAGATAATTCTGCAAACAGTTATAGATTTTATATACACCATAATTTTTATGTATGAAATGGAATATGAGAATGCTAACAAGACCTACTTGCAGATGTCACATTCATCTTGTTGGCACTTTTTAATCTGAAATGAATAGTGGGTCGCTTTGCAGTGGCTCTTTACGAATTTGTGAAAGCCAGCAACATCTTTCATCCCCTTTTTTGTAGTATCATCGCGCTGGAAAAAATGATAATATTTTTAGCGACTTCTTTCGTAACTTTTACCATGAAAAAGGACGTTTTTTAAATATATACTCCCCAGTTTAAATGATACCACCCAGTTAAGAAATACCAGAAACATACGTTTATTTCACCGTCAAGTTTTAGGCAGTGTTGCCAAAGTTCATCAATTTCCTCCTGCGTTGCTGGTTCGAAAGTCTTAAAAGACTGTTCTTTTAATTGGAGGCGTGACATTTGTGATTTTAATAACGAAACTGGTTCGATCAACGTTTGATGAATTTGATCGCTAAAATTTCCTTTCGTGACAACCTCTCTTAGTTCTTTGACACTATTGGCTTTACCTATGACAGCAAAAATTTTAATGTGAATTTCTTCCCTTAAGGTATTGTTAAGTTTGACTTTTTAAAAGAAAGGCATACAACATATAATCCCCAATTCAAACTATTATTAGCAAAAGCATTCTTACCAACAGCTCAAAGTCTTCCCCACACTTTGTCCTCATTACCCCCACACCTTGTAGCCCGATGTTTACGATGCTCATAATGCGCTCAACGGGGTTTGCCCATGAATTGCTCGGGGCTGTCCGAAGAGCGATGAGCATGTCTAAATCTAATTCGATAAAAAGCGAAATTAGTGCAAGCTTGACCGAATTGTATGTCAAACGATGATCCGGTCCCCCATCACTGTACATCAACAAAACAGGCTGTTGAGCTAAAAAGAGAAAAAAATTAAGTGGTAGTTTTAAGACTCTTACAGCCAGACACTCTTAGGAAATAGAAATATGGATATGGAACACGAGAAACATAAATCATAATTAAAGCAAAATATACGTTGTCAAAAATAATTCAAATATAATCTTTCTGAAAACGAAAATGAAACAAGTTTAAAAATTATTACGATGGTTTCTGTTAAGCACATTTTTCAACTCTGCACTATGCCGAAGAGCGGAAGATGCTTCCATAACTGAATCTTTGAATCCAATGTGAACTTGTCCACGATAAAAACTTCCCTCGATCGTATCAGGAATGTTAATCTGAAGTTAAAAGTTATGCACAATGATTTGAGGATTTACAAGAAAAAGCCGCACTTTTTTTGAGTCAGATGATCAAGGGAAAGGAAGGATACACGGATGGAAAGAATATAACAACACATTCGACAACATTGAAATAAAATTGGATTGAAATATTGGACACATTTTTAGTGCAATAATAATGAACTATAAAATAACGAGTCTTGCCGAATAACAAATACATACTACTAAAGAAACAGATGGAATTATTCCAAACTTTGTGAAATCGTGATCGCCTACTGCCATCACTTGTCCAGCACCGACGATGACCTTCTTGCCTCGCTCAACGGCAGCTACTGGGTATGATGGCTCGCCACATTTTATTTTGTGCTTATCATCCAAACTGACGAGGAGAGCCATGTCTCGGTGCTTGATCGCATATTCCCGGAGGTAACGCCACGAAGCTGCACAATAATGTGCATCAACGTGATTCGCTCTAACCTGTAAAAAATTAAACTATTTCAAAAAAAACAATTGACGCAGTGCTCGCGCTTCGGTTTGTCAGGGGCGCTCAAACCATAAATTATATTGCAAAGATCGAAGTATGAAAGATTATGAATACTGTAAATCGCTTGAAACATTTCCACATTTGAATTTTTTAAAGATACCACTGCCTCTAAATGACTCACTTTTATTAGTCCTACTTGCCCTCCCGTTACTGAAAAAATGAAAAATAATTTTAAACCTGTCTTTTTTGGACCATCATTTTGATGTTCATTCTCCCTTTGTAATATTTTGACGTATTAGCATGAGGGTTTATTGGCTGAAACTGATACCGTAGCCATTTGATGGAGGGCGTTGGAGTGTTTAAAGGAACTCTCTCCTTGACTCGCGTATGTAGGTCATGAAAACTGACAGCTTTTGCAAGATAGAGCTCTTGGTTGTGTCTTCTTTCATGTACAGCAACTCCAACCTCCTCCTTCAGATATTTTTCAGTTTCTTTAAAAAAAACTTCAAATCTACTCTCCTTCATTTCCGATTTTTGGTGTCGTAAATCAGCCAAAATTCCCTCATCCCCAGCCATCAGGGAATACTCAAATCTACGATAGTTAGAAAAAGAACTAGTTTTTGGTAGACCTTGTCATTTGGTTGACAGAGGGTAAAGGCTTTGCCTTGATATGAATTTTCAATTATGAGTTTTAAAAGTTATAAAAGGTTACCGTATTTCCTCTAATGAGCGCCTCCCTCTATTAAACATCGCATCCAAAGCCTTGAATTTGTAATAAACGACGCGGCATTTTTTATTAGAGGAAATACAGTATATAAATAGTCTACTAATCTGCATAGCATTTTCCCTACACATTGAATAATGCATTTTTTTTATCTTCAGGTATACCATTTAGTCACAGAATTGTGATATCAGAAGATTGCCCAATTGCTACAAGATTTTTCATGTTTTTATTTTAAATTTCTATTAAAAAATCTGATTATCCCCTTAGAAACTTCATGTATGTTGCTATGTTGGTTTTAAAAACAGCATTTGAGAACATTAGAACTGAATCAAAACTTTCAATACCTAACGTTTGATTTCCTAATGAGTTTGATCTTTGGGCAATAGGAATCAACCTGGAAATCATCTGAAAATTATTAAAATTTATTTATATACATAAAAAGTCACCCTACATATAATTTTTTCAATTAGTTTTAGGCGCAAGAAGTTACGAATGTTGAAATTTGTGGAAAAAAGAAAACAAAAATTGAAAGACATTTGGTGAAACATTTTGGATTCATTGATACTATATCAAAACTGCGTTCATCTGGAAAACTAAGTTATAAAGTGCTATGCCCAATGGATCAGTGTGGTTTCAAAGGGAAAGGAATAGACATTCACTTAACCAAAAAGTATTTGGTTAATATTAAAATAGCCAGATTTTGGAAATCGTATTGCATAAGAATGCACAGCTATCTTACAAAGGTTATCCATAATGGTGTAGGAAAACCTCAGCCGTGTGCCAAGTGTTTTCGTTATTACGATAGACTTGATATTAATTTGAAAAAGGGGCATCAAGACTGTTCATTCGAAGCAGAAATGAAAGAATGCAGAAAACTGGGCCGATATATTACAAACAGCTCCATTGTATTGACGCTTGATCCTGATGCTGAGAAAATGTATTGAGGGACCATATGTTAACAATTTTATCCTGTAAAAAACTTTTCTTTGAAAGTAAACACCAAATCTATCTACATCTATTTCAGTTACCCATTTGCCTTAAGTGTCAATGTAACTCTCGACTTCCTTTATTATACATTAACATTAATAATGTAATTTTTCTGAAAATAAAATTTCGTCCGAAGTTTTCAATTTTGTACGAAAGTTTTTTCATCCGAAGATTTTGGAATTTAAGGACTCTCAAAGCATTACAATAACACTACAGAACAAGTTTGTCTGTAAAAAGGCTATTCTGTATTTGTAATCTCAAATGAACTCCATCGTAGAACACTTCATTTTAGCAAAACAGTTATTTTGTGGAATACCCTCAACAGAGCGGAAGATTATGAAGATAAAAAGATGCATGACTGACTTATGGTTAATTTTTTGTTTTCTAAAATAGAATCGTCGTTTATTCACTCTTTCTTAAGATGTCTTTCAAACAAAGGTGATTGTATCAGAAAACTATCACGTCATCATCCTAATTTCACAACCACCACATTTAAGGGATAGATAAAAAATTTAGTGAGAATTACTCAAGTTACATGGTCTTATTTCTATTTCAATTGTATTTAATATCATAAAAAGTCTTTCGTAAGTTCCCAAAACACGCAAAAAGACAGAAATAATATTATAACTTTTCCCAATACTCTCCTTTTTTTGTGTAACCTTTTGAATTTTGAATTTTTGAATTTTGAATTTTTCCGTTTCTATTCGTATTCGAGACTTCTTGCAAAATTTAGCTCATGCTATAGATTTTAGATATGGAATGGAATGTTGTCCGACAGAGTTTTAACGTAGTAACAGTTGATTGCAATTGTCTAATTTTCATTTTCAATAGTATCTAGTGCATTTTCAATGGAATGTAGCGATTTTGTAAGTGTTCATCCTCGCACTCTGGTTTGATATTTAATGGAATCTAGCCCATTTTTAATGGAATGTAGCGAATTGGTATGCATTTTTATAGATTTGTTTATGAAAATTCGAAATAAATTAAATAAAATAAAGTCTATGTCAAGAAGTTTATGAGATTCTTCAATGGTAAAGCGACTTTTTATTAACATTTTACGACGTCGGATACATGACGTCCTCACGACGTCTAAGTTAAGACGTCATTTCATCATGACCACATATGACGTCATAAAGACGTCTTGTGCCCGCTGGGTTTTGTAATGTCTTCGTGTTCATTCCAACGGGTAACCGCATTTCTTCTTGTTTCCCCTATGTACGTGGCACCACAATCACATGTACCTTTGTAAATTACGCAAGAAGGATATGGGTTTTTATCTTTCAAATTAAACAATGTACGGACTTTTTTCGTTATCCACTTAATTCGTAAATCAAATTGTTCATTTGTGAAAGCTTGAAACTTTTTGAGAAAGTTCCTTGAAATCTTCTCATTTGAAAACAAAATGGAATTTCTACAAATAACTTGGGCTTTTCTTCTTTAAACAGAAAATCTGGAATAATTTGTGGATCTTCTGCTTGTTTATCGCGAAAGTTTTTAATGACGTTATTGACAAAATTCAGGGGATATCCAGCTTGTGTGTACTTCTTTCTTATCAAAATTATTTCTGCTTCAAAGTCTGTAGAAATGTTTTTTGCTCTGTGTGAACTACCATTGATAGTGTTTTGTTTGTACCTTTTTGGTGTTTTTGTGGACCAATGTGATGGTAATTTAGTTGCTTTGTGTACCATCGCAGTTCTAATTTCATTGTTTTTATATATAATCTTGGTGTCAAGGAATTGTGTTGGCTTGGTTTCTACTGTATATTTTATTTTTGGGTGATAAGTATTTAAAATATGAAATAACTCATCAACGGTATTCTTCTTACGGCGGTTGAAAGTATCATCCACAAATCGTTTGTAAAATACTGGTAGTTTAGGGGTGACCACCTCCTCTTCTAATTTTGTCATAAAGATATCTGATAAGATGACTGACAAGGGACCACCCATGGTGCATCCATCAATCTGTTTGTAGAATTTTCCTTGGAATATAAAGGTGCTTTCAGTAGTAAGTTTTAATAACAATCTTTTCAGAATCAGCCGTGAACATATGTGTGGTAGTTTGTTTTCGTCGTAAATTTTCGTTTAGATGTAATCTATTGTTTCTTTAACAGGAATGTTTGTAAATAACGATTGAATATCATACGAGACATATTCTTCGTCAACGCCTAAAATTGGTTGGTTTAGAAGCAGTGTAGGAAAATCCTGAGTATTTCTGATTATGTATGGATTGTTTTTGACCAAAGGTTTAAGATATTCTCCTATAACTTGAGCTGATTTATACGTATATGTGCCTTTTGGGCAATTATTGATCTAAACTTCAGTTCCTGGACGTTTACATCATTCGGTGTTAGAAATTTGTGAGTTTTAGCTGTAGCATAGATTCTGGCTGGTTGATTAGAATCAGGTTTCATGTCTTCGTACTGTTTAAATTTGCGAAAGTTTCTGTATAAAAAACTCTGAAAATGTTTCAGGTCTTGTAATGTTGTGTCTGCAGTAGGTTCATAAACACCTTCATTAATTTCAATGTTTATCATCTCCTGTAATTTATCTACATAATCACCCTTGTTCATAACAATAACACATGAATCTTTGTCACCAGATACTAGTACTACTTCATCATCTTTAATGAGTCGTCTGAGATTAGAAAATGTAAAGTCTCTTTCCTTGTATACGTTTGTTGAAAAGATATCAGTAGAGTGCCTGCTCCCCTTACCGCTAACTTTAATTATAATGTTGCAAAATTCGTCAATGCAAACGTAAAAACACAGTTAAATGGATTTAGCACCACAATTGGTCATTCTAGATACTAAATCAACAAGAACAAACAAGGAGAATAAGATTGATAACAAATACTGTAATCGTAAACATCATCGGGGTGATGTTCCTCTTTCCGCTAACTTGTTCCTCTTTCCGCTAACTAATTTCACGTTCGTCAAAAGTGATGCAAATAACAAAATTTTATGGAATTTAGTGTTCATAATAACAGTTTAATCCCTTTTCTCTCAATTTAAGTGCTTTCCTCTTTTGCTTCTGCAGATATAAGACAACTACAGGCTTAATAAAAATGCATGCCTTTACTGTTTACAAATCGAAGGCAGCCATATTTTTATGAGCGAAGTTTTTTTAGAAAACAATAGTGCCGCCTCGACAAGTCAACTTTTGATCGCAAAAATCTAGACATGTGATGGGAATTGCCCTATTGTGAGCATAGAGTAATTATACAGTAAACACAGACATCGTTAATTTTGTTAAAAGCATGAACGGCGAATGTAATTATCAACATGTATTGAATTATTTTTTACACTCATAACATCAATTGTTTCTACACTTGTGGTGGAGATTTTCAACATGCGGGATACACGCTAGAATGATCCTATAGAATTCAACGCAGTTGCAATTGCTAAAAAGCGTTAACGCAATAAAACATTTTTAATGACAGTTGGTCCTTTGGGTGAAAAGGTCTACGGAAACAAGTTTCACGTTTTCTTGAACGATAAATCTATGAGTGATATTATCAACGTGGGATTTCACGCTAATTGAATGTCTGCAAAAAAATTTAACTGATTGAATAATCAAGCTGAAATCAGTGCTAACAAGAACAAATTTTGTTGCTATAGCGGAGAAAGGACACGTGGTTACAGAATTACCTTGCTGTAAATTTTAGATGATTTGCTCGCGTATACGATATATACAAGAAAACTGTTTGTGTTGATAAAATCTCAGATGTTGGTAGCATTCAAAACACCAGAGGAATAACAAGGAATCGATATGCTCCATTATTTATGACATTGAATTTTGAAGCATTTATTTTTCGAGGAAGCCATTTTTAATATTATTTTCACAATGATCGCGACCCGGTGTTAGATTTTACTCTATTAATCAGTAGGTATTTGGCAATTCACATTGAAACTTTCCATAACGATGGCTGAATGAATATACTTTTAGATAATAATTAGTTTGGTTTGATTTGTTGTCTTTAAATGAAGTAAATAAACCATCAAACTCAAAGTTAGCGGCAAGCGGCACATAGCGGTAAGGGGAGCAGGCACTCTATATGAACGTAGAAATTCATCGAAATCTCCCTAGAATCATTCACGTGTGGGGTAACTCGTTCAGCAATATCATTTAAACGTTGGTGACGTAGGAGCATAAAGTTATTAAAATTGAAAAAATAAAAGCATAACGAACGTAATTACAGAGTCTATATATAACAATAGCTGCTGCTAAACAACACGGACGGTTGCGTCATATATACGATTTAAAAATTCTGAAGACTGCAGGCAAATGATTTTGAAAAGAATGATGAACCTTTTACCTTGAATATTTACAATTGTCCAATCACAACATTTGCAACGGTGCAATACCCCCCCTGAACCGTTATCTATGAGAGAAAGAATCTGCACTGTGAAGTAATTAGAAGATTAGATATTCTGGTCATTCAAATTGAATGATCAAAAGGTTTTTGCAATTACAAGTTCAAACATTTTAATTGGATATTCAATGATTTTATATAGCAATAAAGGAATTTGTGGTGGTTTGTCATTCCATAATACATGTTGGTATATATTTTTTCTGATCTTGATTTGAATCACAAAATTCAATATGAAGATTTTACTAGCTTGTTTATTGCTATCAATTCTAATCTTGACAGTTCTTGCAGACCCTAGTAAGACAATGTACTTATTTTTCGTACTGAGATCTACAATAACAACATCAATACTTTATCTCGCAATGTGAGAGTAACTTTTGCTATCGAAATATTTTTTAGCCCCACCACCAGGTCGTAGAAGTTCGCAATACCAACAATGGCAACAGTTTCTTGCAGGATTAATGAACAACAACAAGATAAGATAAGCAGCAAGGAATGTTTTGGATGAGCATATAACACCTCTCGATTTTGTATCACATTTACATTATTATTTTTATTATTCACGACACTTAATATTTATATTCTTTGTATTATAACTATCGTGTTTTATACCGTCCAGCTTATATCACATCGTAATCCACATACTTTAATGAAATCGGCTTCTGTATAACATTACGCACTATAAACATATGTATACACATGAGTTACTCATAGTTTCCTGTTTATTCTCCCCTTTGATTCCTGGCAGATTTATATAATGCCTTATTGCATACAATACACATTGTGGTGTAATATTTGCGTAAAAATTGTAATATATACCCCCTTTTTTGTTACATTATTTAAGTCCTTTATTACAGGATGCTTTTCCATGCTAGCTTTTGTCCTCCTCAGGTAGAGAAAAGAATAGCTCAACTAAATTGATTATTATCATGACAAGAAATACTTCAGTGACCAAACTGAAATTACACTTCCTAAATTCAATATTGAGAACGTGCAATAGTATAAGCAAAACATGGTGTTTAAAGATTGATGTACCCAAGTCCCACTTATATGAAAATTCGTTTAAGTGGAACATTTACTAAGTGGAACAGATTTCATCGGTGCCCTGAGTGTCCCGCTTATCGGTAGTATACTGTATAGGCCTTTTCATGAATTACGTCACAACAAGCAACGTCTCGTTTTCAAACTGAATATTAATGACGTGTGTCCTATTTACAAAGAGAAACGATACCTCGGGGAAAAAGTTTTCACGTAATACTTGTATTAAGGTTAAGTACCTGATAATCCATAAGTTTAAACACCAGGAGAATTTCGTAATGAAGTAATTTACAGACAGGTCTATTATCCTAAAGTCTATGTCAACCGATTTGGCAGTTCGATTTTGAAATAAGTTTTTTTGCACCGTCAAGAGCACAAAAAGCACAATATTATAAACGACTTTTTGGGAAAAAATATTAAAATTTTAGCGTTAAAATTTGCGTTACAAAAAAAGCAACTTTTTTTCTAGTACACCAAAAGCGTTGAAACTTACACAGGAGCAAGATCAACCTTTCACAAAGAAGTGTACAAAGTTTTATAACAAAATCTCTATTCTATCGGAAGTTCTCAGCCCAAATATGGGACCCGGTAGAGCCCTAACAATATCTGATATTTTGCCATAAACCGGGGGTAAAAGTGTTATAAAACTTTGCAAGTAAGGTAATCGAGACACAAAAAAATATGTGAATATTCTCATATCCAGCGGGAAAATTTGATGAAAAATCACCGCGCAGGAGTGCATCAAATGTACACACTATTTCAATAAAATGCTCTTCGTCGAAGAGATTTTTTGACGATTTTACCCAATAGGTATGACGGACTGTTTTACTCTAAATATCTCTACGCGAGTTGCTTAGCAACATTTTCTCCTTCGCTGCTGTTAAAAGGTTGCGGCAAATCATTTACGCTGTGTCGATATCGTCATCTAACGCGGTTGAGACTTAGTCAATAAAAACCAAGTTCGTATAAGCTTTGATATGGCAAGCTTAACAACGACTTCGTAGAAACAAAATCTACGCATTAGATTAGATACAGTGTGACATATCAGCTTGAGCATTCTTTAGAGTTGATTAAAATTCCTTGTATTCGTTTGTTATGAACGAATTTCGTTAATATAGGTTTCCTGTTCGCCACGACGTACATGTGGGCGCAAAATTGAAGAATAATTTGGGTGTTTCTTGCACAGGACCCATATAACAACAGAAATTTGTAAATACCGTAAATGACCGATTAAGCGCCCTGGGCCCTTATAATTTCTATGAACATTTACGGTGGGCACTTATACGGACAGGACGCTTAATTGAGTCCTGAGTGGTTAATAAAAAATCGCTGAAACCACCAATACACTTTATCTTGTCACTGAATACTGACAACAGAACTGCTTGTATCCTACTCGAGCAACTTCATAAAAAGCTCGATAAATACTCTCACTGTGAGATGAAAATAATTCATTCCCGCGTTATTGAGTTCCTTTCTTTATGTTTTCAACTAAAAACGATGTTTTTCTCAAGATTTTATGTTTTTGCCGAATGAGTGTCCAGTTTCAGTTTTGGACCTGGGCGCTTAATCATTGCGAATTTGGCCTTGAAATTGTTAAGGTGGATATTGTCAAGGTGGTTCTGAGCCAATACTAACCAATTTTGTCAGGTTTTAAAGGTTTTTCGTCAAGTTTTACCAATTTCATGAAGGTTTTTTTTGGAACCTAAATAACGCCTTACGTGCGACAGATACAAATTCATTGTTTAATAATTTAGATACATGCTTTCAAGACAGAGTAAAAAAAGCCATTCTAATATCGCGCATGCAACGATAAACAACGTGGAGAGGTAAATAATGATAAATAGGTGGCCAAACCAACAACACAAACGCCATCTTCATATCATCCGCCCTCGCATTGCCGCCCTCGCATTTCAGATGTTAAATATTTGTCACGTGGTCAAAAAGTGTGCATGAAAATGTTTTTTTTCCATTTAGAATTGGCAACAATTAACAGAAAAACATTACTGGCTGTCGCCAAACTTTCCTTCGCTGCCTCTTTTTGGAAAAGCAATCTTCAGAAATCAAAAGTATTTTCTTGAAGTGATTTACAAATGTAGATGGAGCTTTAGCTATTAATCATTAAATGAAACGAGTCTTCAGTGATTACTTGTTTTTCTGTTAATCGCACTTAATAGCTTCAACTCTGTAACGTAAAAACGAAGTGGATTTTGAAAAACTTCTGAGTTTAATCATACAAAGTAATTTATAAATTCTCAGAAAACAAGGACGTCCATACAGGTATCAACGTTTCTTCTGAAAACTGTTCATTATGTCTTGTGTGTTATCCTTTCTGGGAAAAGATTTGATTCGTCGTATAGATATTGTTGATGTTAGTAATAAGATCAATTATGTCACGTTGAAATCTTCTGTCATCATCAGACATGTTAATTGACAACACCACCACTTGCTTCCACAATCTTGCAAGTGGCCACCCCGCCCATCCTGCTCTGCCATTTCACCCAAATAGAAGTAATTTTTCACCCCTTCTCTCAAAATAAGCAACAAGCAATAAAATTCGTATCTATGATCTCTAAAGCTTGGAATATATTATCATTTAAAATTCAAACTTTAGATGTATCAATTAGATTTTGACCAGTTTCAGTTTCAATGGGGAAGCGTTTGAAGCGTTCAATTGTTTTCTTAATTCCTGTTGTTTTAAATAAATAAAAGAAAAGGATGATACATAGCGTACTAAATAGAAATATAGCCCCACTGGGCAAAATCGTCATAAAAAAACATGTAGTTGGCTCTACGCTTGTTGAATAAGTGTAGACACCTGTGTTGGATCATTTTTTATCACCAGTTTTTTTTCGTTTCTATTAGAACTGATCCATTCAAACCGACTATTTAAATGATAATGTATTCCAAGCTTATAGAATCTGAAACTGTACAATAAGCTCGTTATTAAGATGTAAAATCATGCTATTCAGGAATGGTTTTCTATATGAATGAAATAACCACTTTTAAAACACGACTGCATGTTTGAAACCTAATTGAATCTGCTGGCGCCCCTTCTAATAAATGCCAACTAATGTTCTGGATATTATAAGGGTACTTAGAAGAAGCAATGCCCTTTACACATTGTAAAATCGTACACGGGCAACATTTTCATGCGATTGCAACAAAATATTTTTTGAAATTTGCAATTCTTATTTAATCTTCAATTATTGTTTCATTATCTTTAGAAGTAGGGGATTTATATTCGAAAACCTTACATGGTCCGTGCACGAAAGTGACAAATCAATATTCTTTAGTAAATATTCTAAAACTTCTAAATGATGCCTGAATTATAAAAAAATCAATAATCAATAATTTGTAAAACTTGAAAAATTGAAAATTGAAAATTGAGATATGAATTTCAAAAATAAAATGTTATGCAACTATCAGAAATACCGGAAGCATGCTGAAAGAGACTGGGTCTTACTTGCTTATTTGAATAGAACAATAGTCCATTATCGTTTCACCAATCACATGCAACCTATCATTTGCATCACCTGTCATGGTCTGCTCATGAACGTGCTCATGCTTATTAGTTTGAAGATGTCAAAATGAAGACATTCGTTTTTAAATGCAGCACACAACCAAGGTTTTCTGAGGTTAGACTGAGGGAGAGTCAAGTTACTGCTACCAATCTCAGCCGCCTTTTCCAGGTGCACATTTGCTTCCTTTTCTTTTTTGTTGTTGTAGATTTTGTGGAGACTTAGAATTTGATTTGCTTGACTTTAGTTAAACATAGATACTGTATATATTCGGGAACAATTTGGCGAACAGGCAGAATTCCCATCAGACGGGCGATTCGATGTTAGCAGTTTTATCGACGGACATAATTTCAACGTCATCGGTGAACCTACTTTGCCTTCAACAGAATCGTTGCCTAGATTTGAAAGATTGAGTTCTCCAATTATTCCACCACCATCACCCATTCCACGTAATTTTAATAGCACCAACGTAGCACCTATAAGTTCCTACACCAGACGGTGAAAATTGTGCCAGCTGATTTAGGAGGAAATGGAAGACCGACAAACGTGCATTCACACAATATGTCGGTCCATGTCAACGTCTACAATGAAGAACAAGCATGCGTGCCTTACCTTGAATCTAAAGTAAGGGAACAGATGGAGGATGAAACTCTGGTGTTAGTTGGAAACAATGGACTTATATACTTTGATCAGGAAGGAACAAGAGGTAATAAAATTTCGTTTTTGTTATTTATTTTCATGTATGAATGTATCCGTTTTACTGTTCGTATGATTTATGAAAAATGATGCTGAGAAAATATTATTACCGTAATTTTTCTAATTTAACGCGTGGCAATAAATAATTATTTTGGACGCTACGCGTGAAAAATTAGAGAATAATTAATTACGATATCCGAGCGTGCTGAGTACGCGTTAATAATTAGGGGAAATTAAATTGGACGCGCTAAATTGGAGGTAGATATCACGTAGAAATCTTTATTTAGTCAGGATTGTACAGTATATATTACATAATATGTATCATATATTGTATTGTATTTTTGAACTCTATTTTTTCTCAGTGTTTTTCTTCTTTTTTGCAGCTCATTTGACAGAATCTGTCAAAAATCAACTGCTAAAGGAGGACTGTGATACACTAGCTATACCTGCAGGTTGCACTTCTAAGTGTCAACCAATGGACGTTTGTTTGAACAGGCCCTTCAAAGCTGTGTTGAGGAAGTGCTGGGTTAATTACTTTTCCGATGCCATCGAAAAATTCCCTTCATCAACAGAAGATCCGAATTTCAAAATTCCAACCCCAACACGACAAGAAATGATTGATTGGGTTGACACAGCGTACCAGCATCTGTCTTCAAATCCCACTTTGATTCAAAATTCATTTGAAGTATGCGGGATTACGTCATCTGACCCCAAAAAAGTCAGAAACAATGAATTTTATCAGCGGTGCATGGAAAAGGCATTAGATGATCTGGAGGAGCCAGAGGAGGATGACGAAGATCCGTTTGATTTGTAATTTTGAAAGAAAGATAAAGTTGATCAAAAATGAAATTTTTCTTGTCTAAGTTTTCATTTCCAAGGCTTGACCACGCGTAATAATTAGAGTAAAATTAATTACTTGGAATTTCGGCTACGCGTTAATAATTAGAGTAAAATTAATTACGACTTTTCGCCAAAAACAGGGTACGCATTAAATTAGAGTACGCGTTAAATTAGAAAAATTACGGTAACCAAAGGGATCGAAATAGCCGTCGGGCATCGGACATTGTCTGATAAAAAACTACATATGTCCGACACGAACGCGTCAGTGTCGGACATTTTGTCCTATACTATTTTTTTCTTTGTGTTGAAAGTTCTCAAAAATAATTGTTTGTTACATCATGGTAGATAATGAACAGATCGCGAAACGCGAATCGCGATTGAATATAAAATATTAGCGATGTAAAATTATCAAAAAATGCTTTAAATCGCGATCTTTGATTTTCTGGAAATGAATAAGTGATATCAGTATAAAAATTTTCATTACGATCTATAACAATATTTCCAAAAGTAACTTGTTGAAAGTAGAATCATTTAATAGCAGTTTCTATTTGCATTTACAATTTTAACCTGTTTTCTCAACAAATCCATCGTCTCAGTTGCTACGTCAATGTAAACCAGTTTATCTATATATTAATAGCCGATTCTCTGTTTGTTTGTTTGTTTGTTTGTTTGTAAGTCACGCAAAATGGTAGATTGAGTTGTGAGCAAAATTATTTCTATTTTTGTGTGCGACGTGAGTTCGAAGCAAATACATTGCAACCCCAATCGAACGTGACTTTTTTTGGCTGATGAAGTAATAGGAATAACGTTTTGTTTTTATCATTATTGTTAGTTTTATATTCCACGTTGACTTGGCTTTGAAAACAGTACATCAACTAAAAAACTAACTGATTAAACATTTTGGACAAAAAGCAGCAGTGGCAGAACGTGGCAGCATGTGCGGTTTGCCAGTGTATCCTAACGCTTTCCTGACTGTCTGAGACGGGTGAACTTTTTTCGAACAATCAAAATGTTTAAAAACCGATAGATAAAAAAAAAGACTCTTGAAACAAAATATTTTTTCTTTCCTTTTGTCTTAATAGTTGTCTTAATTTCTTTTAATCGATTTCTTTTAATCTATTTCAATCTGATCGAACGTTTTTTATTCACTTCATTCATTTAGCACGTGCCTTTTGTTCTCTCCTCCCGTGTGATCTTTTTAAGAAGAGAAACCATTTCCCCCTTACGTTTAATAGCACCCATGTTAGAGCGCGTAACTTTTTTAAAACAGAAGCTAATAAAAAGTTGAAGTTTCCTCTCTACGTTTTGAGTGTATTGTTACACTGATAAAAGATTGGTTTTACCAGAGGTTGTGACCTCGAATCTGCTTCTGGTTGAACACAAGTTGTACGAGCCGTTTATAAAGAAATTTGACGTTTATTGATACAGTGATACAGAGCAGGTGGACATGGGCGGCGAGCGACGCCGCCTTGGCGGCTAGTCTATATATTAATAGCCGTCTATATATTAATAGCCGATTCTCTGTCTGTCTGTCTGTCTGTTTGTTTGTTTGTAAGTCACGCAAAATGGTAGATTGAGTTGTGAGCGAAATTATTTCTTTTTTTGTGTGCGACGTGAGTTCGAAGCAAATACATTGCAACCCCAATCATCGAACGTGACTTTTTTTGGCTGATGAACTAATAGGAATAACGTTTCGTTTTTGTTATTTTGTTAGTTTTATATTCCACGTTGACTTGGCTTTGAAAACAATACATCAACTAAATACAAAGAAACTAACTGATAAAACATTTTGGACAAAAAGCAGCCGTGGCAGAACGTGGTAGCATCTCGGTTTGCCAGTGTATCCTAACGTATCCTTGCCTGACTGTCTGAGACGGGTGAACTTTTTTTTCGAGTAATCAAAATGTTTAAAAACCTATAGGTAAAAAAAAAAATATCATAAAACAAAATATTTTTTTTTTGCTTTTGTCATAATAGTTGTCTTTAATCGATTTCTTTTAATCTATTTTAATCAGATCGAACGTTTTTTTTTATTCACTTTATTCATTTAGCACGTGCTTTTTTTCTCTCCCCCCTTGTGATCTTTTTAAGAAGAGAAACCATTTCTCCCTTACGTTTGATAGCACCCATGTTAGAGCGCGTAACGTTTTTAAAACAAAAGCTAATAAAAAGTCTTTTTCTCTCTACGTTTTGAGTGCATTGTTGTACTGATCAACGATTGTTTTAAAAAATAAATAACACATGAAATTTGGGTTTTTTTTGAACCATTGTTTAAACTGATATTTGATATTTGATTTCGAATCTGCCTCTAGGATAACTGACGTTTTTTGGGGTCCGCGATACAGGCGATGGGGTGACAAAAAATTTGGGTCTAATTTTTTTGGGAGGGGTCGGTGACGTCATCAAAATCTTTGAAGAATGATATCTCTGTAACGGTTGATCGTAGCGGAACGATCCCATACATTTTTTTAATCAGTTTTTCGAGCTCTACAACATGGTAACACTTTCGGTTGCAAATTCCTTAATTTTATTTTTCGTGAAGTCAACGCATGCTGAACATGGGCGGCGAGCGACGCCGCCTTGGCGGCTAGTCTATATATTAATAGCCGATTCTCTGTCTGTCTGTCTGTCTGTTTGTTTGTCTGTCACGCAAAATGGTAGATTGAGTTGTGAGCGAAATTATTTCTTTTTTTGTGTGCGACGTGAGTTCGAAGCAAATACATTGCAACCCCAATCGAACGTGACTTTTTTTGGCTGATGAACTAATAGGAATAACGTTTTGTTTTTATCATTATTGTTAGTTTTATATTCCACGTTAACTTGGCTTTGAAAACAGTACATCAACTAAATATAAAGAAACTAACTGATTAAACATTTTGGACAAAAAGCAGCAGTGGCAGAACGTGGCAGCATATGTTCGGTTTGCCTAACTCTTGCCTGACTGTCTGAGACGGGTGAACTTTTTTTTTGAGCAATCAAAATGTTTAAAAACCAATAGGTAAAAAAAGAGTATTATATCAAAACAAATTTTTTTTTTTCATTTAACAAATTAATTTCTTCTTTTAATTGTTAAGCGTTCTGATCGAACGTTTTTTATTCTATTTATTCATTTAGCACGTGCCTTTTTTCTCTCCTCCGTCGTGATGTTTTTAAGATGAGAAACTATTTCCCCCTTACGTTTGATAGCACCCATGTTAGAGTGCGTAACTTTTTTAAAACAAAAGCTAATAAAAAGTTGAAGTTTTCTCTTTCTACATTTTGAGTGTATTGTTACACTGATAAAAGATTGGTTTTATCAGAGGTTGTGACTTTGAATATGCTTCTGGTTGAACACAAGTTGTACGAGCCGTTTATAAGGAAATTTGACGTTTATTGATACAGTGATACAGAGCAGGTGAACATCGGCGGCGAGCGACGCCGCCTTGGCGGCTAGTCTATATATTAATAGCCGATTCTCCGTCTGTCTGTCTGTTTGTTTGTTTGTAAGTCACGCAAAATGGTAGATTGAGTTGTGAGCGAAATTATTTCTTTTTTTGTGTGCGACGTGAGTTCGAAGCAAATACATTATTGCAACCCCAATCGAACGTGACTTTTTTGGCTGATGAACTAATAGGAATAACGTTTTATTTTTATCATTATTGTTAGTTTTATATTCCACGTTGACTTGGCTTTGAAAACAGTACATCAACTAAATACAAAGAAACTAACTGATTAAACATTTTGGACAAAAAGCAGCAATGGCAGAACGTGGCAGCATATGTTCGGTTTGCCACTGACTCTTGCCTGACTGTCTGAGACGGGTGAACATTTTTTTTGAGCAATCAAAATGTTTAAAAACCGATATGTAAAAAAAGAGTATCATATCAAAGCAAAATGTTTGTTTTTTTTTGCTTTTCTTTTAATAATTTAATTTCTTCTTTTAATTGTTAAGCGTTCTAATCGAACGTTTTTTTATTCTATTTATTCATTTATAGTTTGTTCAAAAAATATGTGCACTAATTTCAGTTACCATGTGGAAACCAGATTTAGCAAATTACATCAATTCCCTTGAGCCTGGTTTTTATATAGAAGCTGAAATTAGTGCACATATTTTTTGAACAGACTTTAGCACGTGCCTTTTTTCTCTCCTCCGTGTGAACTTTTTAAGAAGAGAAACCATTTTCCCCCTTACGTTTGATAGAGCACCCATGTTAGAGCGCGTAACTTTTTTAAAACAAAAGCTAATAAAAAGTTGAAGTTTTCTCTCTCTACGTTTTGAGTGTATTGTTACACTGATAAAAGATCGGTTTTACCAGAGGTTGTGACTTCGAATCTGCTTCTGGTTGAACACAAGTTGTACGAGCCGTTTATAAGGAAATTTTACGTTTATTGTTACAGTGATACATGGACAGTGGACATGGGCGGCGAGCGACGCCGCCTTGGCGGCTAGTCTATATATTAATAGCCGATTCTCTGTTTGTCTGTTTGTTTGTCTGTCACGCAAAATGGTAGATTGAGTTGTGAGCGAAATTATTTCTTTTTTTGTGTGCGACGTGAGTTCGAAGCAAATACATTGCAACCCCAATCGAACGTGACTTTTTTTGGCTGATGAACTAATAGGAATAACGTTTTGTTTTTATTATTATTGTTAGTTTTATATTCCACGTTGACTTGGCTTTGAAAACAATACATCAACTAAATACAAAGAAACTAACTGATTAAACATTTTGGACAAAAAGCAGCAGTGGCAGAACGTGGCAGCATGTGCGCTTTACCAGTGTATCCTAACGTATCCTTGCCTTACTGCCTGGACGGGTGAACATTTTTTCGAGCAATCAAAATGTTTAAAAACCGATAGGTAAAAAAAGAGTATCATGAAACAAAATGTTTTTTTGCTTTTCTTTTAATAATTTAATTTCTTTTTATAAAGCTCTTCTGATCGAACGTTTTTTTATTCTCTTTATTCATTTAGCACGTGCCTTTTTTCTCTCCTCCCGTGTGAACTTTTTAAGAAGAGAAACCATTTTCCCCCTGTTTGATAGCACCCATGTTAGAGCGCGTAACTTTTTTAAAACAAAAGCTAATAAAAAGTTTTTTTCTCTCTACGTTTTGAGTGTATTGTTGTACTGATCAACGATTGTTTTAAAAAACAAATAACACATGAAATTTTGGTTTTTTTGGAACCATTGTTTAAACTGATATTTGATATTTGATTTCGAATCTGCCTCTAGGGCTAACTGACGTTATCTGGGGTCCGCGATACAGGCGATGGGGTGACGAAAAATTTGGGTCTAATTTTTTTGGGAGGGGTCTGTGACGTCATATAAATCTTTGAAGAATGATATCTCTGTAACGGTTGATCGTAGCGGAACGATCCCATACATTTTTTTGATCAGGTTTTCGAGCTCTACAACATGGTAACACTTTCGGTTGCCAATTCCTTAATTTTATTTTTCGTGAAGTCAACGCATGCTGAACATGGGCGGCGAGCGACGCCGCCTTGGCGGCTAGTCTATATATTAATAGCTGATTCTCTGTCTGTCTGTCTGTCTGTCTGTCTGTTTGTTTGTTTGTTTGTTTGTAAGTCACGCAAAATGGTAGATTGAGTTGTGAGCGAAATTATTTCTTTTTTTGTGAGCGACGTGAGTTCGAAGAAAATACATTGCAACCCCAATCTAACGTGACTATTTTTGGCTGATGAACTAATAGGAATAACGTTTCGTTTTTATTATTAGGCGGATGGAATTAACTCTTAGGTTTACCGTCGACCGCCCGCGTGTCTTATGTCTGCCGCTCCAAAATTCTCATTATTTGCAAAAAAATTCATTATTTACTTCTTTTCATTTCAGAAAAACACTGACAACCAAAATCAACTTCAGAACAATCGATATAAACCCCGTCGTGTCGCACTTCTTGCTATGTTACCCAACAGCGCACACACGAAAGATTGTTTATGATGACTAAATACGAACTACGAAACAAACCACGAGATCGAAAGGACGCCCGCAAAATTGGCGGAAATTTTCACGCCATCCAATTCGCTCTATCATCTGTGTGTGTTGGCGTCAGCGGCTAATTAATAGCATTAAAGTTTTTTTTTCACCGTTTTCTATTTTAGCTATAAGAAATTTGTCTATATAATTATATAATACGGGAAATATTTTAAATGAAGTTTCTTGTAAAAAAAAAGCAACTTCAGGTGTAGCTCTTACTTTATGCAAAAACCTTATTTTTAAAAGAAGAAAATAAAATACGTTTTCATTACATGATTGTATTAAACTATTGTTAAAATTAATAAAATGATATAGGATGAATGATTGAATAAAACGCGTTCTAGTGTGTTGTTCTTTTGAAGACTTCCGTCCATTGCGCAATATATCGCCTCTGGCTCTACACGATATAAATGAAGTCCCTCTATTGATATTGTTTCGAATATAATCGCGTTCTATATGAAATCTTTGGCTTATGGCTTAAAAAAAGAAGAACACTTTGTTGTTGTGGAAAGTGGAAACGGCGTGTTGGATTTGATTGAATAGTTTTAATCAATTGATTGTTTCTTTGGGATTTTTTTGGAAAATCAAATCATGGCGTCGGTGGCTGTTAGGATCATTGACAACAACAAGAAAATTGCAATGGATTGGAGTTTTGTTGATTTAAATTGCGTGTCTTTAACGTATAAAGACTTAGTTCGAAACATTCTCAACGGGGAATATCCTCAATGTTCTCTAAAAACATCGCTTTTCCCGTGTAAAAACGTTACAACTCTCTACGGACTTGCTTCCACGAGCCATAAAGATCTAGAACAAATTAAGGGGAGTGCTGAGACAGACATAATTCAAAAAGAGAAAAAGTTTTCAATGCTTTATTTTACAATGTGTTGCGAACATCAAGATGGATGTGAACTTTGTTCAAAAGTAGCCTTACCTGAAAAGTCAGCAAAACCGTCTGCCTTCAGTGTTTTGTTGGCAGGTTCTCGTGCTGCTTACTCGAATACCTCGTTAGAGATTGCCAAACCATCAACACGCAAAGATGACCTCTTTAATGATATAATCAAGATTTTGAAAGAACGTTCATGTGTTTTTCCGAGAGAACACTTCAGTGTTCTTAAGAACTTTTTGAATAAATTAACTGACACTCTGTGGCATATTGATGGTCATAGTGGCACTATCGAGAGGGAATCAAACAGGAAAGTGCCGGAACTCTTCAAAAAATTTGAAGGGTACAACCGACCGGAGCTCGCAAAGCATAGAAAAAGGACTCTTGAAAATTTATCTTCCAAAAAACTTACCTCATTGTCATCAAACTTAAGGGAAATTATGGCTTGTATGAAATTTGTTGCCGATTTTCAACCATGGTCCTCTATTCGGGTGGAGGTGCTTAAGTTAACAGAAACTATTGACAATTACACGTCATATCTTGATACTAAAAACAAATTGGCCAAACGTATTCAGCTCACTCCTCGAAGCGAAGTCGAAAAGCAGTCAAATGTAACTGTTTTACCAGTATGTAAGAAAGATGTTTCGGTTAATTGACTGATAAATAGCTACACTTCATGTACCTTTAGGGCTGTTATGAAACTTACCAGGATAACATCTTTCATCTCCTCTGTATGCCTCTTTATCTTCAGCAGACTTCGTTTTCTTAGGACGACTGGAGGCTTGTATCAGTTCATTAACAAGTCTTTTATAAGCTTTATTCTCGCACTTCAAGCAAAAAAAGTCATGGTCGCTGCTTTTTACATTTTTTAACTTCTTCTTTTTGCAAATTTCACAAACAAAGTGTAATCCTTGGTTCGCCATTTTGAATTGAAAAATCTGAAAACAGCGCGCAAAAAAGCTGATTATGATGGTCAAACTTTCCATCTGTCTTGATTAATAATTTGTATTTTATTTATCTTCAGCGCGTTTGTCCTCGGTTAAATCGACAATAATGTCGCATTTGCTTAATTTTTATCTAACACGGGGGTCAACATGCTTATAATATTGAAATGTTTTTATTATCAAAAGTAATTTCAATCAGTATTTTATCTATTTTCAGCAGAAAAGTTTATTTTTTGTTCTAGGAGTTTTTCTAGAACTGATTTATTTGGTGTTTGTTGTTTATACACACGGTACATGCCTATGTTACATCATCCGGTCGGTAACTAATATCTATTTAGAGCCTATACCTCTAACGTTATGGTTACGTTTTTTCGACCCACATGTCAGCTGTAAGTATGAATTCGAGTTAGTTTCTTTAAAATCAACGGTTTGGACATCTGCTTTTCTGGAATTATACAGTTTAATGTTTAAAAATTGAAGTACTATCAATGAAGCGCTGGCGCGAGGTTTTGGCTGTTGAAAAGCATTTGTTAGAGCTGCAAGAAGATTCTTATAGTAGCGATCATGAAAGCTATTTAGAAGGTAGTATCAACAATTCAATTCAAGAAGATGTTAATGTGACTCTCGTTAATGACAATTCGCTTCCACTTAATGATGAAGTCATGTATAATGATTTTTCAAGTTCTGATGAATCCTCATACAATTTCAGTCTTCTCCTTTTGACGAGTGCGATCGCACGCGCACGCGCTATCACACGCGTAAAAGTCCTAGGCGTACATTTGATTGCACGCGCCAATTTGTCATCACGGTGTGAAAAAATCCTTTGTTCGTGGGCATAGAGTGCAATATTTTTTCTCATACATTTTTCTTCAACGTCACGTGCCCTATTGTTCGACTTGCGAGGACATGCCATGTTCGATCGAACGAAAATTGTAAAGTCTTCTAGTCATTTCATTCAATAAGTTTTTGTTGAAATGGCAATGAATATCAAGTGCGACGACTCTATTTGGTCCGATTACGAGCGAGCAGATCTTATCGAGCGTGCAGTTGATATTCATTTGCAGAAAAAAAGGAAACTTCAACTCGACGATAATGGATGTCAACGTAAGAAGATCGCCGTTGACGAAAATGACAGAACAGGACCAACAGATGAAAATAGTGATGAGTCAAATAACGAATATGAATAAGTGATGATGAGAGCCAGAGTGATAATGAGATGGACATATTTTAGTTGTAAAAGTTATGAAGAAGTTTTGAAAAGTAATAAAGAAAAAAAAAGGTTTTCCTAAATGTATCGTTCCAATTTTTCTCCTCATTGTATTACGAATTAAGAACATACTTTTATTAAGTTATCCTATCTCACTTTCCGAGTTATAAATCACTCAATCCTTTCGTTTCTTAACAATCCTTAGAAACAAACAAAGAATATTGCGCAATGAAATTACTTATTCGTTTTCAAAGTTATTAAAAGGAGGTATATTTTCCAATCACGTAAAATATCAGATCACACTGGTACGAATCGCACGCGTAGGAAATTTTACGAGTGCATTTTAACGCACGCATGGTATTTTTAAAAGGAGAAGACTGCATACAATGCTATTTATAGTGATGATGAGGTATCAGACACTTTCACTAACAATTTAGCACACTGGGTATGTGTTAATGGCATTAAAAGAAATGCTGTCAATCAGCTTTTAAAAATATTAAGAGACAATGGTCACCCTGACTTACCTCTTGACAGTCGTACCTTGTTGAGGACTCCTCGTGAAATTGTCTGTGAATCAAAGTGTGGCGGTAGTTATGCTTATCTTGGAATTTAGAATGGCCTTAGCCGATTACTTTATAATAAGGAACTGCCAAGCTCAAATTTAGAATTACTAGTGAATTGTGAAGGGTTGCCTTTATTTAAATCCTCTAACTTGCAGTTATGGCCTATTCTTTGTAAACTTCCTGATAGTCATCCTTTTGTAGTGTGTTGTTTCTCTGGAAGCTCAAAACCAAACAATGTTAGTGAGTTTTTGGCTGATTTTTTAAATGAGTACAAGGAATTAAGACATAGTGGTAAGGAATATAATGAAAATCGTTATACAGTCAAAATAAAAGCTGTTATCTGTGATGCCCCAGCTCGTCAACTACTGAAAGGTATTAAAAGTCATACAGGCTATTTCGCATGTGAAAGCTGTCAGGTTCAGGGTGAGCGCACTGAACAACGTACAACATTTCATGATCTGAATGCTCCTCCAAGAACAGATGCTGAATTCGATCAAATGTTATATCAGGATCATCAAATTGATTCGACTCCGTTAATTAACTCACCTATATCCTGTTAGCTGATTTTCCATTAGTATGCCTAGGAGTCATGAAGAGGCTGTTGATGTTCCTGAAGGAAGGCCCAAGAATTTGTAAGATGTTATCACAACAAGTGAATATTATGTCAGGCTGTTTGACGAATTTTAATGGTGGAATTCCCAGTGAACTTGCTCGGCAACCTAGAAGTCTTGATGAATTGAAACGTTGGAAAGCTACTGAGTTTCGCCAATTCTTGTTATATACTGGTATGGTTGTTTTCCAACAGGTTTTTACAAAATCCCAATACAAACATTTTCTGGCTTTCAGTGTTAGCATGCGGATATTGTTAGATTCAGATAAGAATTTCCGATCAAGCAATATTAATTATGCCAAGAATTTGTTAATTTTTTTCGTCAAGAAGTCACCTGATTTTTATGGCAAAACTTTTACGACCTATAATGTACATAGTTTGATACATCTACACGAATATGTGGGACATTTTGGTGTGAACCTAGATGAGATTTCTTGTTTCCCATTTGAGAATTACTTACAAATATTAAAGAAAGATGTCAGAAATGCAAACAATGTGATAAGTCAAATAGTCAAATGTACTAGCGAGTTTGATAAGGCATGTCCAGACAAAAGCCAAGATGAGACCAGGACGAAGTTGACAAACAGTAGGAAAGACTGCTGGTTCATATTAGAAAATGGAGATATTGCCTTGATTGAAAGTTGTATTGGTGGCGGTCAGTATCAGTGTGGCATTATTAGAGGTTATTTGAAAGAAAGTTATTTTGTTGAAACATGCTGTTCAAAGTTGGCAAATATTTATTTTGTACGACGAAAAAATTTAGTCATGAAGAGAAATTATATGCATCGAACCTGTTTGAAAAGAAAGGTTGTTTGTTTGCCAACTGAACAAGGACATGTTTTTGTGGCTTTGTTGCATGATATAAATGGAATTTTTACGGATTCATAAAATTAAATGAGCTGTTGTGTTTTACTTTAGGTCTAATTTTATATAATGTTCTAATTTAATTTTCTCTTCTCTATTCATCAAATATATCATTTTGTTGCATTTTGTGTTATTTGTCGTTTTAAGGTCTTTTCGTGCTTTATTTTTTGGTCTTTCTTACAGTAAGTATTGGTTTTAACATTAACTCTTGTTATTTTTTTAAAATCAGAGTAAAGAAATATAATCACAACATAATGAAGGCTTATTGTGTTGTAAAACTTTTGGAAGATGAAGAAGTAAGTGAAGCTGTTGTTGCATCCAATTGGATTGTAGAAAAGCAAGGGGTAAAAATGGTCTATTGGCCAAATGGGATAAATGCCAGGAAAGAACTCCAAAGGCGCACCAATGTGAAATCTTCATGGAGAGGCTATCCTTTAGTAGCAATCAAATTTCAAGATGGTATGTTTATTAACTATAATTGCTCAATGACCAGTTTGATTCTTCATGTTTTAAATGGCATTGTTTAATATTCAGATGACCTAGAACTATGTAATCAATATGATTTCACTTCTTCGGAAGAACAGACCAGTTAAGAAAAGGACTTTTTTTACGTTGAAGGTATGTTTGAGATGTTGGAAACTGCAAGAAAATACTAACCGCTCAGTTGTTTGCTCTATTTTACGCTTACAATTTCAAATTTTTCATAGAAACAAAAACTCCAACACCGCCTCCTGTTTCAAAAACATCATCACAGAATCATAGTGAATGTAATTTCTTAGCATTTTTTTTTTCTGTTTTCCCCTATTCCCTATTTACTTTTGTCATAATTTAAGAAGTTTTTTCTTTCTAAAACTTACTTTTTTTGATTTAGTGGATGACATTGAATTCCAACAAGTATACAATGTCATTTCACCGATTCAGAAAAAGAGAGTCAGGTCACCAAGTCCTGAATCATCTAAAGTCACAGGTAAAAAAGTGGTAAGAGGAGGATCTTCACTGAGGTCATCATGTCCTGACCGATCATCGCTTGGATTGGAAAAATCATCCAGTGTTCGTTCGTTGACTGGAACATTTAGCAACTCATCGATAAGACGATCTCCCAGATTAAAACTGCAGAAACAGAAAGAGCAACAAAACGAAATGGAGCAGCTTACAACAAGGAAAAGTACCCAATGTCTGAAGCAGGTTTGTATTTTTATTATTATTACGTAATGCATAGCTGTTACAGTAAACATTTGGAGCAGGCTATGGTATATAGTGTATATAGTGTATGGTATATCATTAACAAAAGATCAGTACTTTTCAACACTTATTGAGATGTTATTAAATTTATGATAAATTTTTAGAATTTCAACGGAAAGTGTTGTTTGGAATATCAGAAATCATAACACTTTTGAAGGAAAAAAAGTGAAGAGAAACGCCAAATATGTTTGTGGACAAGTGTCTTAACGTTGAAAATTTTGAAAATCTTAACGAAAAAGTCGCTGGGGACGAAGCGTCCTATAAAGACTTGGTAAGTTCAACATCTTTCAACATCTTGTTATTAAGAAAAAGAACTTTTTATTTTGTGGTGAAATGAATACCTTTGCATTTACATATTTCTCTTATTTTGCCTTCAGGTTAGTAAGGTTTCACACGTAGGTGGAAAGAACGTTTGTGAAACTGTTAGAAACATCTTATCTACGTAAGTTCATATGTCTATAGCTTAAACTAACTATTGAAAGTTCAAACGAGCTGGAAAATAGAAGTTATTTTCTTCTAGTATTACAACTGACGAAGTGTTGAAAGAATTTAGTATGTATGGGCTGAAAGGGAAAAAGTCATTTGAGAAAACAAAAATATTTGAAGTTGTTTCTGGTAAATATCTTATCTTTTAATCTAAAGTAACGAATATTCGATCATTTAATTGAATTTTAGAAAATAATTATGGGTTACGTTACTCTCGTTTTAGCTGGCGTGTTAGCTATACATAAAGAAAGCACCACATCGGAAATCAAAAAGAATCTTGTTGATGTGCTAAAACATGCACCAGAACGTATAAAAAAAGTTAAAGCGAACCAATAACATTATATACAATATACACAATATACATTATAAAGAAATAGTTTATTTTTTGTTTCCTACTAATACTCAATCAGATCTAAAGTCAAACTTGCCGTTCACCAAAATAAGAAATTTTTTTCCATAGAGTGCTTGTAAATCATGAAATCCAGTTGAAATTGAGGTCATTGAGGTATATTCGCACTGGAATTGCGTTGTGTTTATTTGTATTTATAGAATATATTTTCGTAGGAAATCTTCAGTATAGACATTTTATTTTATTTATGTAGTTTATTTATTTTGCTAATTTATTTCGCTAGTTTATTTCGCTAATTTATTTCTTGTAAGTATGTCAATAATCTCTAACATGATTTTTTAATTCACTTTTGTTGGATTTCTTGTTTCCTTCGTTTTATTACCCAGCCATGACAGTTAAAATCGAAACCTCCAAACGTCTTGATAACGTCTTAAACCCAGGATATTGAAGTCATCGTAACGTCTTTATGACGTCTGAACGACGTCGTATTTAGGTCTTCTGCAGGACGTCTTCGTGACGTCTTAACAATGACGTCGTCGTTGATTTCATTTGTGACCTGAAGCAGACGTCATCATGACGTCCTCAGAAGTCATATAAAGACGTCATAACGACGTCTTAGCGACGTGATGTTGCCCGCTGGGAAGATTCTGAGCCGGCAAAACATTTAACAAGTAACATTAATCATAAATTCCATTGGACAATTCTCACAAGAGCTCCAATTTTTTACAGAAATAGAAAAAAAGCCTACGCTTAACAATCAAATTGACACTAAGTTATTAATTCTTTGGAATTACTTAAGACCCTTTGGGGCACCTTAGTTCTCTGTTGTATAGTGTGTCCACGAGAAAGTGGGCACTTGGTTAAAACACAAATACCTTTCCGAATTTTCACCAATACAATGCGATTTTTATACCGTTGGAAAGAGGATTTTTTGAGCTTTCCAAAAATATAAGTTGTTATTTGTAAAAGTTGTTATTTTAAAGAATACTTAGTATTTTTTGTTTCGTTACGGTTGTTAATTTTGTAATGATCAATAAAACAGACTTTCAACGAGCACTTAACCTTTTGTTTCGTTGAAACAACCGCTGTTGGTGGCGTTGTGCTAATTTTGTCACGAAATTTTTTGAAAAGGCACAAACTTTATTTCATTGTGTAAACTTACCTTAAATTTTTTATTATGATTTAGTAATTTCGTATTCCCAACGCATTGCCAAAATCTTTATAAGCGAGAAAACTAACTTTTTATGAAATTCGTTCAATCATGCAGTTAACAGTGCAGCAGCGAACTTTTGTTGTGAGAAAGTTTCATGAGACAAAAAGTTATGTAGCTGTTATTCAGGCTTTTAGACAACAGTTTCCGGGTAGAAATCCACCATCAAAAAGCACGATTTAAAGGAACGTCAAAAAATATAATGATCACGGGACAAGCCTTAATCTGAATAAAGGTAGGAGTGGCAGAAGAAAAACCGTCAGAACACAACAAAACATTCAACAGGTGAGACAACTGTTAGTACAACAACCACAAGGTGTTTCGTGTAGAAATAACCCTACAGGCCTGTTGAAGAGTTCGTTTAACAACATTGTCCGCAAGGACCTCAAATGGCATCCATACAAAATCCACGTGGTGCAGGAGCTAAAAAATGCTGATCTCGGAAGAAGATTACGGTTTTGTCGGTGGTTTTCAAAGCAAACACGCAACGTACGATTCATTCTGAATATTGTCATTGGAGATGAAGCTGTTTTTCATATGAATGGCACGTTGAGCTCACAAAACGTACGTTGTTATGCCCCAAAAGGTCAACCTCCTCCAGATTTCAAATTTGAGAAGAGTAATTCACGTGACAAACTTCATGTTTGGGTTGGCCTTTGCGGTAATGGGGAAATCATTGGGCCTCATTTTTTAACCACAGTGTTAATGGGCGGGCCTACAAAGATATGCTTGAGCGCGTGGCTTTTCCAGGTATCGCACATGCGTATAGACAGTATGTGGGTCTTGTTTTTCAAAGTGTTTGGTGGTTCCAAGACGGAGCTCCAGCTCATGGAATCCTTGAAATTCGTCGCTTGCTCCAAGCAAGATTCCAAAATCGTGTGGTAGCACTTCATCACCCAACGGAATGGCCAGGTCGTTCTCCTGATTTGAACCCATTGGACTTTTTCCTTTGGGGTTAACTGAAGCAAAAGGTTTTTGCTACCCCACCGGACAGTTTAGGAGAACTGAGGAGGAGAGTAGTTGACGAATTGAATGTGCTAAGACAACACCAAGCCATGATAAGGCGCTCATTTACAGAAATGAGAAACACAGTGGAGCTTTGCATCCAGAGGAATGGATCACACGTTGAATGTAGTTAAAAGTAGTTTTTTGTAAAAGTTTTTAAATCTTTTAAATCTTTTAAATCTTTAAATCTTTTAAATCTCTTAAATCTTTTAAATTTAATCGATAACTTTGCGCTGCAATTGGAAAGGTACATTATGTGCGGTTATCATTAATTGATGTATATATCGATATAGCACATTGGTTTCAGTTAACTGACTGAAGATGGACTATGTCCGAAACCGGGGCTCTGTTGGGCGAATGCCTCTCCCCAATGTACTACACCTTCCTAGTTGCATCAAAGTTAACGAGTTGGTTGGAACTTGAATCACCTCTGAGCATCTATCCAATGAGATTCCACTGATTCGTAGGCATTCAGGTTCAATTGAGCGGTTCCGCTCCCCTCGTCTGCTACGAACTAGTGTGATCGCAAGGGGTCGGTAGCTTAGTGGTTAGAGCAATCGCCCGGCAAGCGAGAGGTCGTGGGTTCGAGTCCCACTCGATCCGATAACTTTGCGCTGCAATTGGAAAGGTACATTATGTGCGGTTATCATTAATTGATGTATATATCGATATAGCACATTGGTTTCAGTTAACTGACTGAAGATGGACTATGTCCGAAACCGGGGCTCTGTTGGGCGAATGCCTCTCCCCAATGTACTACACCTTCCTAGTTGCATCAAAGTTAACGAGTTGGTTGGAACT
The DNA here is from genome assembly GCA_027922465.2 of Turritopsis dohrnii. Taxonomy (NCBI): domain Eukaryota; kingdom Metazoa; phylum Cnidaria; class Hydrozoa; order Anthoathecata; family Oceaniidae; genus Turritopsis; species Turritopsis dohrnii. The sequence continues at coordinate 1,122,938 of BQMF02000076.1, read as the reverse complement.
TGAATCACCTCTGAGCATCTATCCAATGAGATTCCACTGATTCGTAGGCATTCAGGTTCAATTGAGCGGTTCCGCTCCCCTCGTCTGCTACGAACTAGTGTGACCGCAAGGGGTTGGTAGCTTAGTGGTTAGAGCAATCGCCCGGCAAGCGAGAGGTCGTGGGTTCGAGTCCCACTCGATCCGATAACTTTGCGCTGCAATTGGAAAGGTACATTATGTGCGGTTATCATTAATTGATGTATATATCGATATAGCACATTGGTTTCAGTTAACTGACTGAAGATGGACTATGTCCGAAACCGGGGCTCTGTTGGGCGAATGCCTCTCCCCAATGTACTACACCTTCCTAGTTGCATCAAAGTTAACGAGTTGGTTGGAACTTGAATCACCTCTGAGCATCTATCCAATGAGATTCCACTGATTCGTAGGCATTCAGGTTCAATTGAGCGGTTCCGCTCCCCTCGTCTGCTACGAACTAGTGTGATCGCAAGGGGTCGGTAGCTTAGTGGTTAGAGCAATCGCCCGGCAAGCGAGAGGTCGTGGGTTCGAGTCCCACTCGATCCGATAACTTTGCGCTGCAATTGGAAAGGTACATTATGTGCGGTTATCATTAATTGATGTATATATCGATATAGCTTTTTAAAAGAGTTTTAGAAATCAAACTTTCATGTTTAAAGTTTGTAAAAACGTTAAAGTTTTCCATGTATAAATGCAGCTTTAACACAATGTTTTAGCTTTTTATTATTTCCCATGTTACTCGAGTCTATTCATCTATTCAAGCAAGTGTTAATTGATCATTATTGATTTAATGTCATGGTTTCATGGTAAAATCGATTATATTTTCCTAAAAATTAATTTTTCTATGAAAAAGGTCATATATTTAGAAAGAGCAAAAAATGCCCTTTCTGTTAATATAAAAATTGAAGAAAACAAGCACGAAAAACATAAGATATGCTTGTTGAAAGTTAGGTGCCCACTTTCTCGTGGACACACTGTATATATTTTATTGTTATTAAGATCAATTTAGTGTAATTATATATAACTAGCCGCCAAGGCGGCGTCGCTCGCCGCCCATGTTCAGCATGCGTTGACTTCACGAAAAATAAAATTAAGGAATTGGCAACCGAAAGTGTTACCATATTGTAGAGCTCGAAAAACTGATTAAAAAAATGTATGGGATCGTTCCGCTACGATCAACCCTTACAGAGATATCATTCTTAAAGATTTTGATGACGTCACAGACCCCTCCCAAAAAAGTTAGACCCAAATTTTTTGTCACCCCATCGCCTGTATCGCGGACCCGAAAAAACGTCAGTTATCCTAGCGACAGATTCGAAATCAAATATAAAAATATCAGTTTAAACAATGGTTCCAAAAAAACAAAATTTCATGTGTTATTTATTTGCACTCAAAACGTAGAGAGAAAAGAACTTTTTATTAGCTTTTGTTTTAAAAACGTTATGCACTCTAACATGGGTGCTATCAAACAGGGGGAAAATGGTTTCTCTTCTTAAAAAGTTCACACGGAGGAGAGAAAAAAGGCACGTGCTAAATGAATAAATAGAATAAAAAAACGTTCGATTAGAACGCTTAACAATTAAAAGAACAATTTAAATTATTAAAAGAAAAGCAAAAAAAAAAAAAAAAAAACATTTTCTTTTGATATGATACTCTTTTTTTACCTATCGGTTTTTAAACATTTTGATTGCTCAAAAAAAAAGTTCACCCGTCTCAGACAGTCAGGCAAGAGTAAGTGGCAAACCGAACATATGCTGCCACGTTCTGCCACTGCTGCTTTTTGTCCAAAATATTTAATCAGTTAGTGACTTTGCATTTAGTTGATGTACTGTTTTCAAAGCCAAGTCAATAATGTGGAATATAAAACTAACAATAATGATAAAAACAAAACGTTATTCCTATTAGTTCATCAGCCAAAAAAAGTCACGTTCGATTGGGGTTGCAATGTATTTGCTTCGAACTCACATCGCACACAAAAAAAGAAATAATTTCGCTCACAACTCAATCTACCATTTTGCGTGACTTACAAACAAACAAACAAACGCACAAACAAACAAACAAACAAACAGAGAATCGGCTATTAATATATAGATTTAGATACGTTGTAGTATAAATAAGAAAACTTGATAATGGAATAAATCCGAAAAGCTTCGTAAAGAAACTTTGTTGCTGTTTTAATTTTATTTAGCTCATATTTTACATGGCATAATGGATACAAGATATGCGATGGAGTGTGTTGCTTTTTCATATCCTCATATCATATCCCATTCATTGGAATAATCTCTCAAAGTGATCACATAAAGAGGATTTCCACTAGACGAATTCACCAGCGAATTCAAAATATATGTATATGTTACGGGGATTGTGATAAATTCGGGGATTATGCATATTAACCAGTTATTTTACATAGTTCCCGATAGGGTTAGGGTTAGGGTTAGGGTTAGGGCTAGTGTTATTATTAATAACCGGGGGATATGCATAATTCCCAATTTATCGTATTCCCCGTAACATATACATACATGACATTTACCAGGGATATCCCCTAGAAAAGTTACTTGGTGAAGATCATAATGCGTTTTGCCTAATTATGGCCCATTTACCTCATATTAGCCTATTTCTACTGCGCATGCGCGATTTTGGATTTCATTTTATGACAACTTGACAGCCCTTACAAAGCTACTTCAGGAAGACGTTCACCTAATTATGACCCTTTTTGCTGGTATCGTCAGTCTCAGCTACATGATGGCACTGGAAACGTTAGTTTGTGAATACCTTGATGAATTTAGCTCATATTAGCGTTTTTTTAATGCGCATGCGCATGTGAGTTTGGGTTTTATTATATGACTACCTGATAGCCCTTGAAAAGTTACCTGGTGAAGACCTTCATGTGTTTGGCCTAATTATGACTCAAATTAATCTATAAGGCGTTTACTACATTTGTGGTTGGTTTAATACATTTGTCGGAGTTACAACATTTGTCGTAGAAAATTTACTTCATTGGTCGGAGTTATTACATTTGTCAGAGTTACTACATTTGTCAGTGTATTATTTGCAACTGAAGTTGATGGAAAACACACACACACAAAAAAAAGAAGCTTTAAAAACCTGTCGGAGGTACGAACAGTACAAACTAGTATTCGTATAATGTTTTTGTCATACGAAGTAAACATACTTTTGTCATTTTTTGAATTGATATCTTTGCTATGATGAAAATCTATCCCAGGTTTCCTCAGAGTTGACCCGTACTGAGGTTGATATCAAAGAGCGTACGTCCGACAGATTGAAATCAATTAGTACCTTTGGATTGTTTAAAATAACAATGGGACAAATTCGTTTTGGACGGAAAGTTGAATGTTTCCTGCTAGTACAGGCAGTCTTGTTTGTGAAAAGGTACAGCCAGATATATAAAATCAAAAAACAACTTTCGACCACAGGGTTGACCAATTACAAAACAGGCATGTTGACAATAATTGCATTTATTTGAATTTGAATATATATATTTGAATATATATTGAATGTATTGGAAAAAAAGTAAAGAACTGTCACTCATATCGTTCATCGTGGTTGGTTAATTTTTTCTACCAATTTTTTCTCCCAACTGCATTGTGGGTAAAAAGGCATATTAAGCATGTGGTCCAACCAAACGCGCGTGAGCGTATTTGGTGGGGATTAAGAACGTCCTTATAAGTGTTTTCGGCATGAGAGAGATTTGGTAGCGATGAAAATGCTTAAACGGGTTTTTAAAGGTACATACATAAAAGGGTAACACACAAACTATGTGGGTGTTTCGAAGTAAGGTTTTTTAAAGAACATTTAATTCTTTCCGTGAATGTAAGGTATTACTTTTACTCTATAAACAAATTACATTTTCACTTGAAGGTAAAGGTGCCAATGTTCGAGAAAATGATATCAAAGAAGCGTATGAATCGATTGGTTCTGAAAAATCTAAAGCTATTCTACGATTTCATGCCTTTACAGGTAAGATATTATCATTACAAACTTAGGTTATTCTTTAACTGACATCGGTAAATGCAAAACATTAGCAGAGAGCATATCCTTTCTTCTATTCAGACTGAGATTTTACGTCAAAATTTAATGGAAAGTCGAAAAAGGCAACATGGGACGTGTTCAAAATGAGTAAAAATGAAACAATCAAATCTTTCCAAAGACTGGCAACGGCACAATTTGATTTCAATGCCGACTTTCATGGGCTCGAATAGTTTGCTATGGATCTTTACTGTACGAAGAGGCCGTCTTCTGTATGTTGTCTATCAGATTTGCGTTGCTTTTTTATATTCTAAGTATCAATACGAATCTAGAAACTACCACCGACATATGTCGCATTGAAGAAGAAAATCTTGAGATTTGTTGGTAAGCTTTGGCGCCATTCACATTTACCTGAGATGGAGCTTTCAGATCCTGCTGGTTATGGTTGTAACCGAACAAAAGAGGGAAATCTTGAACCCGACCGGGTACAGCTTCCACCTACACCCGAGGCTTTTTTTGAAATAAGTCTGTGTTGCTGTTAACGTACCTGTGACACAAAGCGATGTTTGTGTTTGAAGGCAGGAATGGTATGCACAGAGTTGTGTCATTGCAGTATAGCATGTGAGAATGTGGGGTGCGATGATGAGTCAGATGACGAAAGCGAGGATGATATATGATATATTCTTCAGTGATATTGACGAAGAGCAAAGTGACGAGGATTTTTGGCAGAATTATATATAAAATTATTGAAATCATCGCAGAATTCTCATTATTTCACCAAATCAATTGAAATTTGAACATTATTAGCCCTTAGTCTATTTTTGAAAAGAATTCTACAAAATCAGCAAAGACTCGATTTCTTGGTAATCTTAATCATAGAACCTCAAGGCCGTTGCCGTTCTCGTCGTTTGATCTTAAATTCGCTATTGTTAGTTGAGCGATCAACGTAGTTGGTGGAGAAAATGCCCGAAAGAAATAAATCTCTCTATAAAACTGATTAAAAAAGTGAAAAATAAAATCAGGAACAGAAGCAGTAAAGTTGATGATATGGAAGACAAGACAGTACCAACAGTGTCAATGCCTTATATACCAGAGACAAGTAATATACTTCGTCGAGCTCTTAAAGACCGCAAAATAAGGCTATTTTTCGCTCTAAAAATATACTGAGTAGTTTGTTTGCGGCATTACGAAAGCGAACATTTAGATGATTGCGAACATTTAAATAATACATCTACGTCCGGAATTTACAGAGACAAAATTAATTGGTATAATTTGTAATTAGTACTTAATTGGTGAGTTAGCTAGCGCTGACTTTTTGATTATGCTATATATTAGTCAGATCTTAATGGAGATGAAAGCTCTGCTGCCTCAAAAAAGTGCTTTGGTTTTATCAGATATATTATCTTATCTTGATCTATTATTTACACAAATGCATCAATCAATATAGAAGAGTTTTAAATTGTATATCCAATCATCATTTTATTGAGGCAAATGACGGTGTCGTGTGGGTGGAACGACATCTTCTGTGGTGGTCGAAACATATATGCAGGCTCATGAATGTACAGCTTTAATGACTGAAGCCCGCATACCTAGAGATTGGAAAAGGTTCATAGACGACATTTTCTTAATAATTAAAAGAACCCATCTTAATGAATTTCTTGACCACATTATTGCTCTACACCCTAAAATTCAATTTCCAATTGAATATGGAAATGATGGATCGATTCCCTTTTTAGACACACTAGTGACTCGTAATGACGGTGAAGTTATCATTATCAGACAGTCCACTCATACTGATCAATACCTGCACTTTGCTTCAAATCATCAATTGTCTTGCAAGCAAAGTGTAGTGTCCTCATTAACGAGTTTAAGATCCGGCGTCAAGAACGGCAACGTCGCAGTAAATTGCAATGTGCGCTTGTGCAAGGTCATTCCCCTCATGTGTTTGAAGTTCTCGCGGCACGGTCCAAACGTGAAAAGCAATGTGTTATTTTGACTTTTTAAACTCTGTGATGAGAAAGAAAATACTAAGTTTTATTTTCTTATTTTGAAGACGACAAATGCTGTTGTCAGAGCAACATGATATTTACTTACTTCGAGAAATTCTGCACTCACAGCCTTGGACTCAACCAATGTTCAAAGTAACACCTCGATCAGTTAGAGACTGTTATAATCTTTTAGGTAAGAAGTACAAAAAAGTGGAGTGATGTGGAAAAGGCATCTGGAATTTCACCAGAGCACAGTGAAATTGATGAGACGTTGCTAGATCTCATACAGAGATTTGATGAGGCTGACAAGGAAAGAAAAAAAGGATACAGCTAAAAAACATCCAAAAACGAAGAACTTGTTAAAGCACAAGAAATAAGAAAATTGTCACTGGAAACATTTGGTGAGTCCCAGAATCGTAAAGAAGGTAATGTAGAACCAAAATGTATACGTGTACGTAGACCGTCATCTGATGTGTTCAGAGAGAGAATTTAAACTTCGACAGGAAGAATTAAAATTGAAACAGAAGGAGATTATGCTTCAAACTCAGCAAATCCATAACACAGAGCAGGCACAAGAGGCTCAACTTGCTATGCTTGAGCAGCAAAATGTATTAATGTTAGAAATGTTTAAAACATTTAACAAGGAGTGACAACATAACTTTCTCACTTGGTATGGCTTATTTCTGTTGAAATTTTTGTTATCATACAGCATGGAATGCATATGAATGTTGCTATTGTACATGCTGTATATTTTATCAGAACAGTTATATAAACTATTCTATTATTCGGGCAATTTTCAGTCAGTACAGTTATGTAAATAATTGAATTCCAAGATTACTGCTGGATTGGATTGATTGGAATAACTGAAAAATGTCGGAACTGTTTGTTTTTTTTAACTTTTTTTACAATATATATTGCAGTCCATCCTAAGTATATTTTTCATAACTTTTCAAAAGACTTTACTGAAAATATTTGTTAATTGATACAACTTCAAAATATTTTGAATTTTTATTTCCATACAAGCAAGTACGAGCAGTTTGCATTATTAGTACATTTATTAGTACATTTATGTACCGTGAAGTAACATCAAACGAAACTATACACTGGTCTTCTTCGATTCTAATGATTCTAATGTACAGATAACTCTTTTGAGTTTTTGCAGTGATTACTTTTTGTATAGTGGCTTAAAGTGGAAGCAAGTTTTTTTGATAGATTATACGGCGGTGATCCACGAAACAATATGGATTATACTACCGTCCTGCTTGTATATTTTAGGGAGTCCGTAGAAGCGAGGTGGTAGTCTATCGGAAGGCCTCAGTTTGTCGTACAACCGTTCATCAATATATCCGTCTTTATTTAAACCAAACAACAACCTTCTTGTATCCCGTTTAAGAATCATTTCATTCTTTCTTTCCTTAACAAGTTCAATGATTTGCGCTATCTTTTGGAACTTTCGCATTTTGTAGAATCAGGCTTATTTTTTCTGCGATAGTGTCCGCTTTCTCGATTAGTAAGAGTTTCATTGTTTGCTCCACACTCACAACAATTTCTTTAGTCGGTAAACTTTTGTAGTTAGACAAAAGTTCTTTCCCTTTGACAGAACACTATTTCTCTCTTCGACTGGTCGTATGGAAGATAAATTCAAAACCCACTTTGATGTATCAAGGGAAGTTTCTTCAGTATCCACTGAACTACTGAGTTTAAAGAATTTCTTGAGATGACTGGCTTTGCACATCTCAATTCTCTTTTAGAAAGATCGCTGTGGATTTTAATCGTTTAATGGTAATCATCAGCCGACAATTCTTATCCCATAGTTGATTTCTAATCACATCATTCAAATGAAACCGTTCTTGAAATAGCTGGAGGCTTGCGCGGAACAGTATTTTCTTCCATTCTTTTAGCTGTATCATTCTTCAAAACTGTGGAATTACAGACGGAAGGACAAACGCTAATGAAAGATCAGCTAGAAACTGGCGGACATGACTTTTTGAAATCTTACAAAGTCTGTTTTGATGAATCTCAAGATATTTTTCTTTTCGTTAAATAGTTCATATCCAGTTCAACTTGGGATACAAAAGCTTCCCATTTATTTGATTCGTACAATTGAAAAGAGTTGGGAATTAGCGTTGAAAATGGTGTTAATATTTCGGTGAACATTTCTAGTTTTACAACTTCAAAAATGAATCAATGAAGTACAAATACATATGAACGTGGGCTAGTGTTTAGTAAAATAGAATTATATGTATGTTCTAGGTCTGAAATGTTCATACTCTAAGTTTTTAATATGGTTTCTTTTTCTTCTTTTTTTATATGCATGTACATGTTTTCCAGATACTGAGTTGACTAGATACACGATTTAGGTACAAAATAATTATTTATCCAGAGAATTTCGACTCCAAATCTAAGTATTAGTTGTTTATGTTTGCGAGCTTTTTTTGTAAACACTCGGTCAATGACCTTTTCGTTGTTCATGAAAAACATCAATCGACTTTTTCTAAGACAAATGTGTATACTGATTTGACCACATAAAACATATGTGGAGAATGATCCATGCTTCGGTGTCTGAATATTTCCCTTTTTGTTTCTCCAAAACCATCCCAGCTTAAAGTTTGCAGAACTTCCTGCATTCACGACCAGCTCCAACGGTTGCAGAGAAGACAAAGGGCGTGAAGGAGCTGTGCTCAACCTCTAAAATTCGTGCGTTTTATTCTCGTTTCTTTTTCTTTCGGGTTCAACTCGTAGCAGCGTTGTGAACTATGAGCAAAACCCTTGAAAACCCTTACATCGAAAAATGCTTGTTGGTATGTTACCCAAAATCTCTTTGCTTTAATATTGAGTCTCACTTCGACTGATTTGTTTGTTGACTTCATCTCAGTTATATGCTCCATTCCATCCAGTTTCTGTAGCTTTTACATGTTGACGTGATTCTCCCAGATAATTGAGTGTAAAATCGCGGATGTTGCTGCAAAGTGTCAAAACAAATCCTCTCTTTTTACGCGTGTTTCAGGCTAAAAGGTGAGCCATAATCACATGATGCAGCCGTTTTTGGCAACGGCCACCCATAGCGTATACAAAGTAGATCTTGGAAACACTATTTGCTGAAGTAAAATCCTTCAGCATCAACCAGCAGTGCTTTTAGCCAAGATGAAGCTCCACTTTCCTGGTTGCGCTCAAGAAAGATAAGAATAACGACGTTGATGCTTTCAGATTTACGTATTGCTGTAACTTTTTCATCCTTGTCGTACTGGCAATTTTGATTTTTAATGGCGCCAAAAAGAGTGTGAAGTAATTTGCCTTGAATTTTCGTACTCAGTAAGCTTTATTTATTTATTTATTTATTTGGTATTGTTTTACGTGGCTAACCTCACTCAGTTGCTATTGCATCGGCTTTCCAGGAGGGGCCACGGCTTAGGTTGGAGGCTCCGAAGTATTTAACACTCCATGAGTGACACAAACCCAATCAAGGGCCTGTGCTCTTCTGGATGACCTTCCTGCAACACCCAATGTATCATCTGCCCAATTTCCCTCACATGACATAGGTCGACCCGGCGCTATGGTGCATTCACTTGCGCCAAGGGGAATTGAACCCCGATCTCTCGTATGAAATACGAGAGTGATAACCACTATACTACTACACTACTATACTACAGCGTTTGATTGATTGCCCAGTCCAGCTGAAATTGGGAGAAGAAGGCTTTCTTTTTCGTTGATTCTTAAGCCAGTAGTTATCGCTGGGATAGACTCTGTCAGCAAAACGTTATCAATCACTTTCAATTGACTGGTATCCCAGGTATGGTGCGCATTAGAAACGTCAGCTTGTATTTCAAACCATTAGTGAAACAAGTGTAAGCCGCATGTGGCTTGACATTTGAGATAAGAATATTAAACTTCTTGGCATAATTTATAGAACTTATTCGGAGCTACTTCTCAAAGGAAAGGAAAGAAACATTTAATTCATCATCCAATTTTTAACGTTCCTTAACTTTTGACGTCCCTTCACTTTAAACATTACGGTATGCCATGCTGTTTCAGAATGTAAGATTATGTTAACGAATTTCAGAGCGGAACATTACTTGTTTTGAATTATAATTTATAAGAAGTTTATCGCAATAGTCTGTTCAAGCAACGTTGATGCGAACATCAATTTCTGTGGAGAAACTCCGATTAGAGACTACTAGTAACCCGTGTAAAATTCTTTTACAGGTTTTGATCGATGTGAGCTGAACAGAGAGAAAGGCTTAGTATAATGAATTTAAGTATAATAAAGTTCCTCAATTGCTTGGAATGTAGACCAGTACAAAAATATCAAATGAGAGGAGCGATTTCAAAGAACATGGTAGGTTGACGTGATTTGGCTACGAAGAACTATTTACTGAATCGTGACAATGGAAGTAAAAAAAGATAACAGATTGACAACAAACATTTATTCTCAAATAAAAAACTCTAACTTTACAAACAACGAAATACTAATTCTACGCTGTAAGAAACATTATACTTATACTTTCATTTTACCCTGTTTCTTACAGCGTAGAATTATTCAAAATTTTTATAATATTTTTCAAAAGATTATTTTTATTTTTATTATTATTATTTTTTTTTATTGTATATATAGTCGGGCCGGTCCCGACCACCATTTTTGGACCAAACCCGAAAGGCCGCCATGGATCGGGAGCCCGGGTTTGTTTCCCGGTAACGGGCAAAATCCACATACGTGAGTTCTAAACAAAATCAATAGAAATTAATAGTTTACCGCAAATACAATAAGTTGATGTTAGATTCTACAAATTAAATCTTACTTTTTCCACTGTTAGTTTCGACATCGAGATCTAAAAAAATATCATACATGTGACTGATCAAAGAAGACACTTAAATGAACTATGTGTGGCGCAAAATAAAATCTATTCATAAACTTACTATTTGCGCTGGTACTTGGGACCGGTTTTCCCATTGATGAAGGCTTTCCAACATCTAAAAACATATGGAACATAACAGTTACAGAAGTGTTAAGAAGACATACATTATACATTCATTAAAAATAAGAATATTTGCACTCTTACTATTTGCAGTGGGCGCATCCACATCCATTAGATCTGAAAAAAATATATAACCGTGCCTATATGTACTGATCACTGCTCAAAGAATGGTATTGTTATACATGAACATGAACATGATTACGAAAACTCACTATTCACATATTTGCTTGTTGTAGCATTATCTAAAAAAGTTATATGCGTATATATCTACACCCATAACATATGAAGGAAGGAGTCATATGAATGAAAGGCGTCATATGAATGAAACATATATATTATCTAGCTATTACTTAGAAAGCTTACCAGAACGGGTTTTCTGTATGGGCTGTGCCCGTTTAACCATTTTCATTACTAAAAATAAAATGTTTATGAATCAAACTATTATGTATCAAACATGATTTCGTAATATGAATTACTTTCTTTCAGCTTCCTTCAGGGTCTTCAAAAGGTATCATAGAAAGGTAGTTATGTTTAATTGCATACCTGGTTTCTTTTTGTCATATTGTTGTAACTCTAAAAATAAAGCAGTTAAAACCATAGTATCTTCTTTAATGAAAAAGCGGTGAAAGTAAATAATGTAAACCTTACTTGCAGCACATTCTGTTTCAAATACTAAAATATAGGAGGAAGATATATTTATTAGAATGCAAATAACTTAAATGCAATAGAAAATCCCAGTTAAAAATGTACAACTTACTGAGGTCTGTGTTGGCTGCAGCCATTATATTTTTTTTTATTACTAAAATTAAATAAAAATTTCATAGTTTTAATTTACAACTCTTACAAAAATAATGCTAAAGATACTACATTACTAAACTGAAAATATATCTCTTTCAAAGAGATGCCCTGACTTTTGGTTCATGAATTGCCTATGGAGATGTGTTGCTATTGACTAAAAGCTCGTGATTTTCCATGCGCAATTCATGGTAACAGAGTACACGACGGGAACGTAAGTCAATGGGACTTGTACTCCACCTAAAGAAGAAATGAACATATCATGCGATATAAGTTGATTACATTTCTTCAGTATGAAATATAGCAGTTAACATCTGGCACCTTAAGGAACAGTCATCGTGTATCAGAAAAAACGGAGACAGTAGTTCTACTATAAACAGCATTAACGAACCACCTAGCGGATAGAATAGATATCACACTGGTAAAGATACCCAAAGGAAAACTATACACAGTGTAATAATCATCCATCACATCCGTCACAATAATGCACATGTTACTGAACTTAAAAAAGGGCACAGATTATGGCAAACTGCACAACAAACAAAAGAATAAATAATTTACTGTAAAACTTGTGGGAATACAACATTCTGTGTATACAACTTCCCATTGATGTAACCTTGTTTACCTGTGGCAGCAACTTTGACTTTAACATTATCAAATGCCTTTGCCCTAGAACAGGCTACATATAGTTGACCATGTGAAAAGCACGGTCGTTGTAGAAACAAACCAATTTTTTCAAATGTTTGACCTTGACTCTTATTAACAGTGAAAGAATAAGCCAAACGAATCGGCAGTTGTCTACGTTTCAAAGTGAAAGGCATACCTGTGTCAGAGGGTGACAATTGTACCCTAGGTATGAAAATTGTTTCTCCAACAGCTGACCCTGTCAAAACGTCAGCTTTAATAAAATTCTGCGATAGTTCCCGAACAATCAAGCGTGTCCCGTTGCAAAGACCCTTCTTGATGTTCAAATTTCGTAAAAGCATAATTATTGCTCCAACTTTGTGGAAACAAACAATGTGGAGGCATACCAGATGGTGTGATGCTGTTTAAAAAATCAAGCGGATAATTTTGTCGCTCGTCCTCATCATCACAATCAACTTCATCAGCACTATAATAGCAAACTGGTTCACCAGGCAATCTTTCCAACACCTCATTATTAATTATTAATGACTGCTCATTTGTAGGTGTCAAAATAGCAGTCGAAGCATAATGATGAGGTTCCAGGCCGTCATACAGGACTGAAATAAGTGATGTGTTTTCAGACACGACACAGCAATCTGGAATTTCAATGGCACCTTTAGCAGGATCATCTTGTTTAAATGGTAATTCCCCATTACCCAATTGCAACAGCCACTGACAAAATTGTTGCTCCTCAGGTCTAGCTCTCATGTTTTGAGTTAATGAGAATTTTGACACTGAAGCCCACAATGCAGAACTGGTTAAACACACCTCAATAACATCAGTAGGTTTTGCTTTCTTTACAACAGGTAAGCATTGACGGAAATCTCCGCCCCATAACAGTACTTTGCCACCAAAGAGAGTATCGTTTTTACAAACATCACGAAGTAATCGATCGATGGCATGAAAAATATGAGTGGAAACCATTGTCGCTTCATCGATGAGAAACAGGTCTACACTACGTAAGTATTCAGCATGTTTTGATGTCGGAGTTACATTACAAACACTGGTTTCTAAAACAGGAACAGGCAAACGAAATAATGAATGCAATGTAGACCCACCAGAAAGTAAAGTGGCTGCAAAACCTGTATATGCAGCAGTAGCGACTTTCCAACCTCTGGCCCTACATGCTGCTATAACATAGTTGTATGTAAATGTTTTACCTGTGCCAGCTGGTCCATCAAGATAAAACAATGTATCAGGTTGTGCCAAAGCGTTTTTTACATTTGAAACAGCAGATAATATTGCATTAACCGTGGTCTTAAACACCTTATGAATAAGTGACGGCAAAAACGACCCGAAATTTTAGAGAGTGAAAGCGTGAAAAAAGCGGATGCACAGCGCGTATTAGTATATAGACTAGTATCCCGGGTAAAAACTTTTTACCGAACTTAACTTCGAAAACATTAGGTCAAATCCACCATTCCCGTGTACGTACCCCGTGACGGAAAAATAAATCATAGAATCTGCAACTGCAAGTGTACCTATGTTGTAGAGCTCGAAAAACTGATCAAAAAAGTGTATGGGATCGTTTCGCTACGACCAATCGTTGTAAAGATATCGCTGATCAAAGATTTCGATGACGTCATATCCGCAGTACCAAATAAAATTTAGGCCCAAATGATGCGTCACCCCATCACCCGTATCGCTGACCCCAAAAAACGTCAGTTATCCCTATTGGTTCTCGAGATATTTCCCCAAAAACGTCGCGTTCGATTGGGGATGCAATGCAATGATTCCCCGTTATCATAAAAAACTGACGTCAAATGATGCCACGTGCTTTTGGAATGATCGTGAAAAAAGTGTCTGTCGCATCTACGTGGTTTTACGCGCACATAAGAGGACGATGACCGTGAATTAAAACTAAATATGTCACTCTCTAAAATAAAAGTGTGACACACAATCGCGAATTAGTATAATAAGACTAGTATCCCGGGTAAAAATTTTTCACCGAACTTAACTTTAAAAACATTAGGTCAAATCCACCATTCCCGTGTACGTACCCCGTGACGAAAATTTCAATTTAGGTATTGGAAAAGGGGAAATGTACTCATGTTGTAGAGCTCAAAAAACTGATCAAACTGACGTCAAATGATGCCACGTGCTTTTGGAATGATCGTGAAAAAAGTGTCTCTCGCTCTACGTGGTTTTACGCGCACATAAGAGGACGATGACCGTAAAAATTAAACAAATATATCACTCTCTAAAATAAAAGTGGGATGCACAACGCGGATTATTATAATAAGACTAGTATCTCGCGTAAAAGTTTTTTACGACTTTAATTTCGAAAAGAATCTGCAGAAATACGACGCGTTCCCGTGTGTGTACCCCGTGACGAAAATTTCAATTACGGAATCGCGGACCCTAAAAAGCGTCAGTTATCGCTATTGGTTCTCGAGATATTTCCCCGAAAACGTCGCGTTCGATTGGGGATGCAATGCAATGGTTCCCCGTGATCATAAAAACATCTGACGTCAAATGCCACGTGCTATTATACTAATCGTGAATGTGTCTTGCGTGGTCGAACTGCCGCTATATGACCACGATTAAGAAGATTTTGACCATTAAAAAAACAAAAACAAAACAGTAGACTAGTATCTCGCGTAAAAGTTTTTTACGACTTTAATTGCGAAAATGTTGTCACGAAAATAGGTGACGAAAAATTAAAGTACCAAATCTCGAAAAGAGACCGTACCCATGTTGTAGAGCTTGAAAAACTGATCAAAAAAATGTATGGGATCGTTTCGGTACGACCAACCGTTCCGGAGATATGGTCGGTCAAAGATTTTAATGACGTCATAGCCGCAGTACCAAATAAAGTTTAGGCCCAAATGTTGCGTCACTCCATCACCCGTGTTGCCGACCCTAAAAAACGTCAGTTATCGCTATTGGTTCTCGAGACTAGTATCTCGCGTAAAAGTTTTTTACGGCTTGAATTTCGAAAAGGATGTGTCGAAAATAGGTGACGAAAAATTAAATCACAAAATCGTAACTGGAAAGTGTTCCCATGTTGTAGAGCTCGAAAAGCTGGTCAAAAAAGTGTATGGGATCGTTTCGCTACGATCAACCGTTGCAGAGATAGCGTCAATCAAAGATTTCAATGACGTCATATCCGCAGTACCAAATAAAATTTAGGCCCAAATGTTGCGTCACCCCGTCACCCGTATTGCGGACCCTAAAAAACGTCAGTTATCCCTATTGGTTCTCGAGATATTTCCCCAAAAACGTCGCGTTCGATTGGGGATGCAATGCAATGGTTCCCCCGTGATAAGATAAAAATAACTGACGTCACGCCGCGTGCTATTATACTAATCGTCAATTATCAATGGTCTAACGAAAAAATGACCACGATTAAGAAGATTTTGACCGTAAATTTAGAAAAAACACAACACTCTCTAAAATAAAAGTGGGATGCACGATTGCGGATTAGTATAATAAGACTAGTATCCCGGGTAAAAACTTTTTACCGAACTTAACTTTTTAACCGAAAAGGATGGGTCAAAATCGCCTTTCCCGTGAACAATCCCTGTGATGAAAATTTCAATTTGGGAATTGGAAACGGAAAATGTAATCATGTTGTAGAGCTCGAAAAACTGATCAAAAAAGTGTATGGGATCGTTTCGCTACGACCAACCGTTGCGGAGATATCGTTGATCAAAGATTTCGATGACGTCATATCCGCAGTACCAAATAAAATTTAGGCCCAAATGATGCGTCATCCCATCACCCGTATCGCTGACACCAAAAAACGTCAGTTATCCCTATTGGTTCTCGAGATATTTCCCCAAAAACGTCGCGTTCGATTTGGGCTGCAATGCAATGATTCCCCGTGATCATAAAAAACTGACGTCAAATGATGCCACGTGCTTTTGGAATGATCGTGAAAAAAGTGTCTGTCGCATCTACGTGGTTTTACGCGCACATAAGAGGACGATGACCGTGAATTAAAACTAAATATGTCACTCTCTAAAATAAAAACCGGATGCACAATCGCGAATTAGTAACGGAAAGGTACATCTTCCAAATTTATTAAATTATCCGCCTGAGTTAAGGAATCTTTTACTTGATGATTCTGCACTGGGTAAACATTTCTGTAAGTGTATTAGAGTTTATAACTAGTATCCCGGGTAAAAACTTTTTACCGAACTTAACTTTGAAAACATTAGGTCAAATCTGCCATTGTGAATTGAAAACAAATTGATACCTTCCAACTGTGTTTCTTTCGTGCGGAAGTTACATTATACAGCAACCATTAATGAATTTTTGAAACGATATATAGTCTGTTCTTCCCAAAACCATCAACGTCATGATTAAAACCATGAGTTTCATTTCTTTATGCTTTTTTTTATTATTACCTAAAAAATTAATACTTGAATTGTAATACCGAAAACCTAATCATGCTATAAGAATATTGAAATAAACAACAACAACAACAACAAAAAAAAATGCAATTCAACTACGCATTTATCCTAAAAACAATAACTCAAAACAACAAAACACCGTAATAGTAATTGTAATACTGTAATACCGAAAACCTAATCATGCTATAAGAATATTGAAATAAACAACAACAACAAAAAGTGAAATTCAACTACGCATTTATCCTTAAAACAATAATTTACCCAGAAGATAAAAAGTCACAAATAAAATCATAATGCCAAACTTATATATATACCCAGGTACGTAAGGCCGTTTGTAGAAAATAGTTTGGTTCCCGTTATCGTTACCTTGAAAAATTGAGTCGGTCGGTCGGTCGGGAAAAATTTTGTTTCTGTATTTTTCCATAAAAAAAAGTTATATTATATATGTCTATTTGGCAGCAATCATTCTAAAAAACGCTCGTTCTGGGATTTCGGGAACAGAATTGCTCACAATATAAGCAAATGAGATGAATAGTAGTGAAGTTTAGTGAAGATTTCTTTCATGCACTCTTATCCGCCATTTTGAAAAAGCGCGATTTAAAAGAAAATCGGGTCATAAATTCGGGAAATTATCCCGAATCCGCTTTACATTTACGCGTTCACTGCACACAAAAGAAAAATGGGTGTCCGACTGTCCGACTCTCAAAGTAAGACATTTTTTAGGATCGGTCGGATAACGGGAACCAGACATTTTCTTACAAACGGCCTAAACGATTACCATAACACAAAATAATGCATAAACATTTCATTGCACAGTAATAACTAATGAACTTCTTAAATCCATAATCCATTCACATCTACCTTATGAATAATAATCAAAAACACAAACGTGATGACAGAATTTATATATCTAAAGAGTTTATAAAAAATTGAAAACAACCACATTTTTAATCTGAGTTAAAATCTCCTCTGGCTAATTCACAACAGTTAAACAACCCTTTATTCTTATTTATCCAGCATACCAACTGTGTTATAACTAAATAGATTTATACTATTTTAACTTTAGCTGAACTTTAAACAAAATGGGATACCTTTCACTGCCAATTCACATGTTAGTAAACTAAACAGCATTGATCATCTTCTGTAGACATTTTCAAACACTTCTAAACTCTTTACTTCTATATTCATACCTATAAACAAATTACTAATACTTTATTTACTTTCCAGCACAAACATACATAGGTATTTATAAAACACTTTCGCTACCATTTTTTTTTAAGTGAAATACATAAAACTGCTCTCTTCGTTTGGAAAAACTGCTAAACTTTCTGTATTTTCCAGTAGATTTTGTACTTTTTGGCAGGCAGACAAAAGCATCAAGCATCGATATAAATTAGATACAATAGATACAATCAGACAGCATAACACATTCCCCACTTCCACAGCGTCATGAGAAATAAAAACATTCATAGCTGTAGGACCATTTTTAATGTAATAATAGCGCGCGTTACCAAAACAAATTTCTCTCGGCTTCCTTTTCATCCAGCAGCATATACACATTCTAAACGACAGAATAACTGAGACATCCACTCAAAGCTAAATCAATTAATCTTTCAAAACTAAATTAAAACCATTCCTTACTGTGTAAATAAACATGAAACTGCATTTATCCACTGCACTTTCTTCTGTATAGCGATATTTGATAACTAAAACGTAAACAAACATTTAAAAACCTGTTCTTTTATTAATCTAAATTATTAAACAATAAAAGTCTTATCGTTCTGCACAGCCAATTTTTAAAAACTTCACTGCACTTCTTCTGTATAAAAGTTTTATAATAATACCTTTTGTTCGTTCGATCTTTCTGCAGCTAATTTTTAAAAACTTCACTGCACTTCTTCTGTATATCTAAATATGATTTTTCATTGTAAACAAACGATGATAATAAAACGTTTTATAATAATAACAATACCTTCGTGCATACAAACCTGTGTTTCTTCGTCAGTTCTTTCGTCGATTTGCTGCCTAAAACAATCAAATTTAAATTAAAATATTCGTATACAAAAAGAAACACGTCTTCTTCGCGAAGTTTCTTGCTCACGAAATGATCGTTGACAAATTTCGAACGATTAACATTGCATTGCTCGCACTCCTCCAAAGACGTTTTTCGGCTGATTTCCACTGCGCAAACCAAAAATAACAAAACGGAGGAGCATATACTAATCGCGGAAAATCAAAAAAAGTGTCTGTCGCCGCTGCGTGGTTTTACGACGAAAAGGGAAAAAATAAGAAGGATTTGACCGTGAAAAAAAAACAAATATGTCACTCTCTAAAATAAAAGTGTGACACACAATCGCGAATTAGTATAATAAGATTTTTGCGTCGAGATTTTTCACGCAGCATTAAGAACGCCATTTTGCTTATTTTGACATTGTGCGAAGACAGAAAGAAAATTATGGCTTATGCGGATAAAAAACATGACGAAAAGTGAAAAAATGCAAATCGAATTAAGCCTCAAAGAATATTTTTCAAAATGAGATTTTGTTTTTCAAAATTCAATATCTGACTTGAACACATTTTTCTTGGCCAGGCTAGGAGTTGCATAATGACAAATTAATTAAGGGTATTCTATCTAAAGTTTATCCAGATTCTGCTCGAATAGCCATCGAATGTTTCTGATAAAAATCACAGAATTTACATTTTCAATGAGCGAGACAGAGCAAGATGTTTGTTTTTAAGAATGTTTACATGTGCCTCGATAAGCGATTCGTTTTCCAATACAAATCATAACTGGAAGCCTCATGGCTTGAACAATTTCAGCATCAGCCCTACAGGAAATTGTTTCAGGCTACACGTATTTTTTTTTTATAAGAAACCAGTTTATAAGAAACTCTAGTCGCTCGAGCTCGGAAACCTAAGAAACTATGTAGTAAGCTCACTCTATTCTAAGAAACTGAGAAATTTTGAGAGGTAAGTTTTTTCCCTCGTTTTTAAGAATGAAAGATTTGTTTTTTTAAAGCAAAAGAAAAGAAAAACGTTTAATGTAGTGTAACCTATATCTTACTTTTCGTGATCATAATTTTGGAACATTCGAATGGTCGTTTTCATACGAAGTTTATCATACATTTCGAACGTTTGAATGTTTGCGAAGTTTATTTTAGCTGCGAGTTTGAATAACTGTATAACGTTCAATCATGTCAAAGCAAGCAACTTTGTTCAAATATAACTTTACGAAGAAAGTTATGCATCGTGGTGAATGGATTAATGTCACAGCATCTACACCACCAACAAAAAACGATTCCAAGTTTCCTTGTGTAAAATGTAAGTCGTTATTCAAAACAAAAGGCGCTCAGTGGATGCATGAAAAATGGTGCATAAAAGAAACAGCATCTGCAAAGCAAATTTCTTTCAGCAACTCATCTGAAAATAGTGAAGAACATTTTGGAGCTATTGGTAAGTCCGTAGTTGAAAACTTAGTCACTAAAATAGTACAAAACGAAGAAAAAAGTGTGAACGCATCGAAAAAGGAAAGGAGCTCATATGATTTCAAGTTTAAACTAAAAGTCATTAATGAGGTAAAGAACAGTACACTTCAGTTGTGCGATGTTGCACAAAATTATGGAATCCATAAGTCTTTAGTGACTAAATGGAAACAGGATGAAAAACGTATTTGTACCTACGTGGCTGAAGGAAGGGTGAAGAAGTTGATGAAGAAAGGACGAACAAGTAACAAGCATCACACTGTTTTTGTGAAACTTCACCAAAAATTTGTGAAAGTCTTGGTATGAAAATTTCGTATGCTTAGATTTATGTCAATGCAAACAAAATCAATGCTGAATTGAACCCGAATGCACCTCGCATACCAAAAAGTGCTGCTATGCGTTTCATTAAAAAATACAACATTAAATTGAGACGGGTTCAGCGAAAGAAACAAATTAGAAAAGAAGGTTATGAAGAAAAAATGAAGGTATGGCATCGTTCATTAAGAGAGAAACTTATTAAAACTGGACAATCAAAACCTACTTTTGACGTAAAGTGGGGACGTTTTCAGCCAAGCTGTAGATTTAATGTGGATCAAGTGCCACTGCCTTACGCAATTGATAAGAAAGTAACCTATGAATTTGATGTGCCAAAAGACAAAAAGAAAGAGCACAGAGTTTGGGTGAGCCAACCTGGAAGTGGACTGGACAAACGCCAGTGCACACTACAAATCTGCTTTTCTGCAGAAGACAACAAGGGTGAGAATGGCTATCATATTCAGAGGCACTGGAAAACGAGTCTCAGAGGAAGAGAAAGCTGCTTATCATAAATCAGTTGATATATATTGGCAGCAATGCGCTTGGGCAGATACTCAAGTGAGTGTTGATTGGGTACAAAATACCTTAAGGCCTGCCGTGGAAAACCTTACAGAGTTTGTTTTATTTTGTGATAACCTGAGTGCACAAACATCTGAGAAGTTCTTGTCTGAGATCAAAGCACTAAATGGGATCGTATAGTTTGGAGTTAAAGATGCTACAGACATATGGCAGCCGGTAGACAATGGTTATGGTACACTTTACAAGAGATTGATAGGTAACATTCAAGATGAGTGGCTAGAAACTGAAGAAAACATGGATCTGTGGTTGGGAAATTGTGAAAGTAAACTGACCGCGTCAGAACGTAGAATTTTGATCACACATTGGGTTGGTGAAGCCTATGAACGTCTGCAATCAGAGGAATACAATCAAACTCGATATCGTTGCTTTGAAAAAACTGGCTGCCTTATTACCGCCGATGGCTCAAATGATTCCAAAATTAAGCCTGAAGGCCTCCATGATTATGTTGTGCCAAAAACATTACCTGTTCAAATGTCTGAAGATGCTGAGGAATGCGATGTGCCAGTGGCTGCACCAGAGCCTAGCGAAGTCTTGGAAAGTGATGTTGAGGATCCATTCGATGATGTTAGTGTATCACATGACGAACGGAAAGACGAGGAAACCGATCGTGAATATGATCACATAATGTCAAACAGAAAAGTACGAGCTCATTATGATAATGGATGGCACATGGGAACCATTCAATGGTATAACAGCAGATTAGACGAATACCGAATCTTGTTTCCTGATGGAACAGACGATTATGTCAAGTTAGACGATTTCGATGGCATTGAAATGATTCTTTTGTAAAGACATAAACACTCTTCAGTTTTTGTGCAAGCACTGCAATAAAAAAAAATAAGCATAAAAGTTTGTTCTCAAAAATTCTTAGTGTATGATAAGAAACCCTTAAGAAACTTTTCTAGTAAATTTAGGGTAAATCTGTAAGAAACTGGCTAGAGACCCAAAAGCTTAGTTTCTTATAAAAAAAAGAACGTGTAATTTTCAAGATATCTGAATGACTCTATCCATTCTTTTCTTATTGGAAATGGTTATATGAAAGAAGGTCTATCACAGTTAACAAAATATGACTTGTTGTTCTCATGGAGAATAAAATTATATCTGGTAGTGAACCAAAATCACTTGAAAAAAGAAGCTGCATTTATTGGAGACTTTCCTAATTGTAAAGTCTATTACAACCAAATGATTTTACACAGGTGAAACTTGTTTAAAAATAAAGACTTAGTCTTATTATGATCAAATCTAAAAACGTGAATGCTAAATGCAACAACAGCACCTTAAAATTGTTCTTTGTGCAATCTCTCCGAATTTGGAGCAAATCTCTCCAGAAATACGAATTTGGTAGCGCGTTTAAGTAAATATTGCACGAAATTGTTCATAAATTGGAATAAACAGTTTTATTGGATGCCCGATGATGTATAATATCTTTTACATATGGCTTCATATCGAGAACACATTGCACTCCAAATTTTCACAAATTTTTTCAGTCTCAGATTTATTTATATGTATTGCTTGGATAAATTCTTTATCAATGTTTTGTGAGTATATCTTACACAAACATTAGCTAACCAATATCGATATTGAGAAAAATGGCAGCCGTGCGGACGGTCATGCAGTTTGTTATGTTATTTGTTATGTTGTTCTTGACATTTTTGAATAAACCTAATTAAATTTTACCCAATTACTACGCCTTCTTGGAACCAAAGATCCAAACATTATGGAACACCTGGATGGGAGTGTAGGATATAAATACACCCACCATGATGCTCAAAATGAAATCCTAAATATAATGGCATCTCATATATTACGTCGCAAGCTAAATGATATAAGAGAATGCCAATATTTTGCTTTGATTCTTGATGAATATACTGATGTTACATATCTCGAACAGTTATCATTCAATGCAAGAACAGTTGACGGAAATTTAAACGTCAATGAAGACTTTCTTCGCTTCTACGAGATTGGTCACATTAGGAGCTCCACAATAGTGGGTGCTGTCAAAGATATTTTGGTCAGATTTAATCTAAGTTTGTCCAATTGCCGCGGGCAAACTTATGATGGTGCAAGTAACATGCTAGGAAAACGTTCAGATGTAGCAACAGAACTGTCATCCGAACAACCTAAAGCTGTCGTGACACATTGCCAAGGACATTCATTAAGCCTCGCCGTAAAGTCTTTTGGTTTTTCACTTGCTCCTTTAGATGGAACATTGCTTAAAAATCACTTGAAATTTGTTGTAGGTGTGGAACAGCTAGAAAATAATTCTCCATTTCTTCATCTTTGCTTGCTATCCCCGTGATTCCACCTAGCAATTTCATGTTTTTGTTTTGTTGTTCAAGTGCATGGTCTACATCAAGTGCTGTAAATATTACCTTGCTTTTTTGACAAAGAAGTTTCTACTCTTTAAAAATTCCCACGTGTTTGCGTGTTGGTGTCGCAGCTCGTACATTTGAGATAATAATTCAACTGATCATATGCAAAAAAGAATTTTGTAAACTTATCGAGTGACGACAGATGCGTTGCTCTAATAACGAAAAGCATTGTTTCAATAAGATCCATTAGATTTCTATACATTTTTGGTTGACCTTGTAGCTGACTATCGAAACTTTTTGAAAGTTTGAAAAAATCTGTGTCCGAAAGATGTCTTCCATTTTGCATTACGGAATTTTTTTCCACAGCTTCCTCGACCATTATTTTCGTGACGATTTTTCCAGCAAACATCTCCGTTGTATACAATTTGAAGAGTCTGATGTAGCAAAAACGCATTAAAACTGTGCTTATAATGCTTTCCCAATTTCATTTGCTCCACCGTATTTAGACCATACACATCAGCTTCCGTAAGGGCTTCATCTATTTCCTTGATCAATGTTCTTCCCATTTACTTTGGACATTGTGAACAAAATATGAAGCTCACCCAAGCGGAAGACAAAATGATTATTTATGTCATCTCTTGACTGCAACTTGATACATTTTGAGTACAACTGTAGATCTAAGGTTACAATAGTTTTATGGCGTGGAGTGTGTGTGAGGATTATTCCCTGGACAATCTTCAAAGCTGAGTAAAGGCTTCCTTGGGTGACATGAATAGTGTGATACGAGCCCAATGAAGGTGTTTCGGCACAATATGAATTTGTGGCACCCCATGTTAGAGTCTTCTTGTCCTTGTCCAACACTCTAGAAAGTGCCCAGGTTAAGTCCCACTTCTTGAGTCCTTAAAGTATTCATTACCAACATTAACTTCATAAGCATAATACGTATTGTTTCGTAAGACAGGCTCTGATATTTACGTCATATTATAAAGTGAGTCATTGCTTGGTCCTGCATTTCCTTCGAAAGTTATTTGATCACAAATAGGACTGCCTACGTTTTGAAATATTACTGATGTAGTTCCATGAAGTTGGTTTTTACCATCATAGGTATCGATTGTTAGATCAATGTTGACGATAGCGAAGAAGAGTGGAATGTTTGGATCTGAACCATTTGGAGTGTATGTGCCATTATCGACTTTCTTCTTTGTATGAGTAACAAGGCCACGTTTAATAGATATCACCTTTTTATAGGGGTTTAACAAATTCAAGTCGGAAAGAAGGTTAAGTAATTCTTTACTTCTGCTCTTATTGTAGATGTGCAAGCCTAAGCCAACTAAGAAAGGAGTTCCCTTCATAATACAAACCTTTGTTGGAAACTTCCTTGGCGTGATATTTCATTTGACAATCAGATTTCACTGACTAATGGACCAGTTGAGACAAGATTGAAACAGTGTTGTTGATGGATTCGGAGCTTTCGTTGAATGACATCATTCTTTCAGGACCGGTGATAATCCATTTGATTAAGAGTCCCAAATGCTCTGTTGGAAATTGTTGAAATCTCCCTGATATTTCCGTTTATCCAGTTTCAATATTTCGTGGCGAATAAACTCTGCAACTTCAAAAAATGTTGAAGGTCTTCATAACGATTTGCTTCTACAGCCGTATCTACCACTTTTTCGTTTGTTTTTCGACTACAAACCCGTTCTGCTTCATTCCGTCTTGGTGATTTCACAAACTCTGCAAAACCTACACGTACGCTGATGAGCTCTTTTATGAATGGCTCGTACTTTTTTTAAAAGATTTTCGGGAGAAACACCCCAATTGACCAATGATTCTTTAAATTTGGACTCTAATATGTAGTATTCGCGGTTGCAACAGTTCTAACTAATAAGTTCAATTTCACTTGCAGCGTATTTGAACTCATCAGAAGTAGCGACCTTTCCGTCTTGACTTGCTTTATGTTTGAGATCTACCCAACATCGAAGATCATAACATACGTCATTTGCAAAATACACGCAGGGCAGAAACAATATGGAAACCCTATCCAGTTTTGTTTCTTTAGGCCTATATTTTCATAATATCAAAAAAGTTTGCTTTTAGAATCAAAAGAACACGGACCGCTCTTATACCGACAATTGGCCCCTTACTAATATGTTTCTCACGTTCGTTCAATTCTACAGAGAAATTTGAGCGCGTAATTTGAGCAGAAGCCCTTTTTGTCCAGGACACACATGTTAACACAAATGCAGCCCAAATTTAAACACAAGTGTCAAAAACTGGGTATATTCAATGCTGGCAGGATCTACAAAAGATTGAACTTGCTTCTGGAGCGTGCAATCAGATACTGGTATCCCTTGGGAGAAGTCAAAAACTTTGTCCAGGTAAAACTCAAATTTACAGAAAGTTTTTCAGAAGATGCAAAAACGGCAGTGTTAAAATTGTTGTCACAATGTCAGGGGTTTGATTGACTTGAATTAGTAAATTGTCTAGTTTTATTAAACAACTAGTACAAAATTTTCATTAAAAATTTAAATACCAACACTAGTATAATATATAAATATTAATTCTTCACAAATAGATGGCTGCACACATGCAACGTCTCAACAGCATCTGTAAGTAAACAAAAAGAGGTAGCTACAACATGGTCTGGAAATGATATCGTTGTTGAAGATTCACTTTTATGGACAACGAATCCAAATCATCTTATTATACTAATTCGCTTTGTGTGTCACACTTTTATTTTAGAGAGTGATATATTTGGTTTTTCTTTCACGGTCAAAACCTTCTTATTTTTTCCCTTTTCGTCGTAAAGCCACGCAGATTCGAGAGCGTTTTTTGTTTTTTGATTTTCCGCGATTAGTATATGCTCTTCCGTTTTGTTATTTTTGGTTTGCGCAGTGGAAATCAGCCGAAAAACGTCTTTGGAGGAGTGCCAGCAATGCAATCTTCTTCGTTCGAAATTTGTCAACGATCATTTCGTGAGCAAGAAACTTTGCGAAGAAGACGTGTTTCTTTTTGTATACGAATATTTTAATTTAAATTTGATTGTTTTAGGCAGCAAATCGACGAAAGAACTGACGAAGAAACACAGGTTTGTATGCACGAAGGTATTGTTATTATTATAAAACGTTTTATTATCGTGTTTATTGCTAAACTTTTACTCTTATTAATAAAAGAACACGGGTAGCACGTGTAAGTGAGTTAGTTGTTTGTTTACAATGAAAAATCATATTTAGATATACAGAAGAAGTGCAGTGAAGTTTTTAAAAATTAGCTGCACAAAGATCGAACGAACAAAAGGTATTATTATAAAACTTATTTAAATGTATTTAAATGTTTGTTTACGACTTAGTTATCAAATATCGCTATACAGAAGAAACTGTAGTGGAGAAATGCAGAAGAAAATGATGTTTATTTACACAGTAAGGAATGGTTTTAATTTAGTTTTGAAAAATTAAATACTATAGCTTTGAATAGATATCTTATTATATGAGTTCTTCCTTGTATGAGTTCGCAATGCAGCACTTATTTTTAAAGACATTACTGAGTGGTGCTCCAGACAATACAACCTCCAACCCAGGAGGCAAAGAAGTCCGTATATTGAATAGGCAAGTGGCCTTGGGTTCGACGTTGTAGAGAACAGACACTAGAAACAAGCAGAACATGTTTCTTATTCAAATTTTCTTTTTTGCATTACTGGAAGTAAATAAACACAACCCTTGAATAAACACAACAGATGAAAAACGAAGACGAGAGTAATTTGTTTTGGTAACGCGCGCTATTATTAATTTTATAGCTAGCAGAGAAGATTTGATTTGATTTATTTATTTACAGATCAATTAAAAATGGTCCCACAGCTATGACTGTTTTCCTTTCGCATGGCTGTGGAAGTAGGGAACGTGTTATGCTGTCAAATTGTATCTATTGACGATGTTTGATGCTTTGTCTGCATGCCTTTCTGCCAGCCATTTATGCCTTTCGTTTTGGTTTCCTTAAATATGGTTGCAGTAGTAGTAAGTATTGTAGCTGTTCTTTACTGAAATCTTTTCTTTTAGGTCAGAAAAGAAAAAGTGTAGCAATTTATAAACGAAATTTATAAATGTATAAATGAAACACATGGTATGTTGAGAAGGTTATTTAAGAGAAGAATGGATTATGTATTTCATTGCGATTGTACTACAAAAAAAGAAGCATTGCTGGGGTATATTTTTCTTCAGTTTATATTTGTTTACGGCATTCATTATTTTGTGTTATGTTAATTGCTACATACATACTTGCTAGGTATATAAGTTTAGCATTATGTTTTTATTTGTTGCTTTTAATATCTTCTGGGTATTCAATTATGCTTTTTATGGGCATTTTGTTGTTTCAATTATTTTTATTAATTTGATGTTTGGTTGTGTATGCCAGTTAAAAGTCTTTATTCTGTTCAGCTCCAGTGTTGAGTGAACCTGTATTGACTCACAGTATCGGTTGACTTTATAGACCAAATTTTGTTTTTAATTGTTATCTTTAGGATAAATGCGTACTTGAATTTTCTTTTTGTTTTTTCTTTCTTTTTGTTTTATTTTTTATTTCAATATTGTTATAGCATGGTTAGGTTTTCGGTATTACAATTCAAGTATGAATTTTTTAGGTAATAATAAAAAAAGCATAAAGAAATGAAACTCATGGTTTTAATCATGACGTTGATGGTTTTGGGAAGAACAGACTACATATCATTTCAAAAATTCATTAATGGTTGCAGTCGAGTAATAACTTTGGAACAAAAGAAAAAGTTGGAAGGTATCAATTTGTTTTGAATTAACATTTTGTAATGTTTGGTTTCGTATGTCTGGGTAAACAGTTCTGTGTTATATATTGCCATTATTTTTACATTAAAGTTACTTCTCTTCTGCGTATAAATATATTATTCTGAACCATGTTGCTATTTGTTTCTGTTTTTAATCTTCTGAATGTAAGAAAAGAATTAAAAAATTAATGCCTGTAGAAACTTTTACACGAGTTAAATTTCGCAACACAATGCATACTGAACATGGGTGGCGAGCGACGCCGCCTGGGATGTTTTTGAGTTGCGATTCTATGATTTATTTTTTCGTCACGGGGTACGTACACGGGAATGGTGGATTTGACCTAATGTTTTCGAAGTTAAGTTCGGTAAAAAGTTCTTACCCGGGATACAGGTAAGGCCTTTGCTTAACGAACAGCAGTTAGTTGTGGCAGACGCTATTTTGTCTGCAGTTTCGAATGTGCGTGATGGTTTAGCACAAGTTGAAACATTGTTTTATCTGGACGGACCGGCAGGCACAGGTAAGACTTTTACATACAATTATGTTATTGCAGCATGTAGGGCCAGAGGTTGGAAAGTTGCTACTGCTGCATATACAGGTATTGCAGCCACCTTACTGTCTGGTGGTTGTACATTGCATTCATTATTTCGTTTGCCTGTTCCTGTTTTAGAAAATAGCGTATGTAATATAACACCTGCATCGAAACATGCAGAATACCTTCGAAGTGTCGACCTGTTCCTGATTGATGAAGCGACTATGGTTTCTACTCACGTTTTCCATGCTGTGGACAGATTACTCAAGGATAATTGTGGCAGTGATGCACTTTTTGGTGGTAAGGTTCTTTTGTGGGGTGGAGATTTTCGTCAGTGTTTGCCCGTTGTGAAAAAAGGAAAACCAACCAATGTTATTGCAGTTTGCTTGACCAGTTCTGTGTTATGGGCATCAGTGGCAAAATACTCTCTCACTGAAAATATGAGAGCTAGACCGGAAGAGCAAGAATTCTGTACTTGTCTGTTACAACTGGGCAATGGTGAACTTCCAACGAAACAAAGCCAACCTGCTAAAGATTCCATTGAAATTCCTGATTGTTGTGTTGTTCCTAAAGAAACTTCGATTATATCTGTGATGTACGATGGACTGGAGCCTCACGAATATGCTACCACAGCCATTCTGACTCCGACAAATGACCACAGTGCTGATGAAGTGGTGTGTGACGACGAAGAAGAGCAGCAAAACTATCCGGTTGATTTTCTGAATAGTATTACACCATCCGGTATGCCTCCACATTGTTTGAAACTTAAAGCTGGGGCTATTATTATGCTTTTGAGGAATCTGAACATCAGGAAGGGTCTCTGCAATGGCACCCGCTTGATTGTTCGTGAATTGTCGCATAACTTAATTAAGGCTGAAGTTTTGACAGGGTCAGAAGTTGGGGAGCTGATTTTTATACCTAGAGTACAATTGTCACCATCCGGCACAGGTATGCCTTTTGTATTGAAGCGCAGACAACTTCCTATTCGGTTGGCGTACTCTTTTACTATTAACAAAAGCCAAGGTCAAACGTTTGATAAAATTGGTTTGTTTTTGCAGAAACCGCGTTTTTCACATGGACAGTTGTATGTTGCCTGTTCAAGGGCAAAAGCATTTGGTAATATCAAAATCAAAGTTGCCGGTACGGGTAAGTATTAATGGAAAGATGTATACTTAAAATGTTATCTTTCCACAGGTGTTGCTTTGAATGTTGTGATTGTCGTGGCCTATTCGGTTATATAACAAAATAGCATAAATACCTACAGTAGAGGTTACAGTTGATTTTTTTGTGGCTTCTTCTGTACGTCAGCCACTGTTTGATGTTGTGGCTTATTATAAGTGTAGTTTAAATACCTACAGTAGAGGCCACAGTTGATGTTTTTGTGGCTTCTTCTGTATGTCAGCCACTGTTTGATGTTGTGGCTTATATAAGTGTAGTTTAAATACCTACAGAGTGGCTGCTGTTAATAGTTGTTGTGGCTTCTTCTATACGTCAGCCACTGTCTGATGTTGTGGTTTATTATAAGTGTAGTTTAAATACCTACAGAGTGGATGCTGTTGATAGTTGTTGTGGCTTTTTCTGTACGTCAGCCACTGTTTGATGTTGTGGTTTATTATAAGTGTATCGTAAACATTTGGTGTGGCCACTGTTGAAATTGTTGTTGTTTGGCAACTTTGTACCTAATGAACAGTCTGTATGTTTTGTTGTTTTTTTAGGTGGAGTACAAGTCCCATTGACTTACGTTCTCGCCGTGTACTCCGTTACCATGAATTGTTCCTGAAGGAAACTTTGTGAACAATTCATGAACCAAATGTCAGGGCATACCCGTATTATCTCTCCATAATTGTAACTTTAGTTTTTTCTTCATTTAGTGATATAAGTATAATTACTTTCACAACTACTATGGGCGAACCAATGGATGTGTGTCGAGGTAACACATTAGTTTTTTGTAAACTGTCTGGGAAAGGCATTAAGATACTGAAAGCAAATTAATCATTTCAGGGTTAGAAGAGGGAGTGATTAGTAAAGGTAAATTTTTATTTTTTAATATAATCTTCTTTCATTTATACTATTTCGTCTGTAATGAAATATTTTCTGTGAAAGTAATTAGAATATTGAAAGCAAATTAATTTCATTTCAGAGTTAGAAGAAGAATTGCTTGGGGAAAAAAGTAAAAGTTGTTTTCATATAACTTTTTTGTTTAATTATACTGTTTTGTCTACAATGTATTTTGGATTTATAACTTTTACGATATCCTTATATTATACTACTAGCCGCCAAGGTGGCGTCGCTCGCCGCCCAGGTTCAGCCTGCTTTGTGTCACCTCCCAAAGAGTTCACGAAAAATGGAATTAAGGAATTGATAAAAGAAAGTGTTACCATCTTGTAGAACTCGAAATTCTGAGCAAGAAAATGTATGGGATCATATGTCTATGACGCACCGTTAAAGAAATATCGTCGATCAAAGATTTGATGACGTCACACACCCGTCGCAAAAACAATTTGGCCTAAATTTGGCCTAAATTTTTTCGTCACCCCATAATCTGTATCGTGGACCCCAAAAATCGTTATCCCCTATTGGTTACCGAAATAATTTTCCCTAAACGTCGCATTCGATTAGAGTCTCAATACAATGGTTTCACACTGACGTCGCGCACAGGAAAAGAAATAATTTATGTGTGATCTTACATTGCTGACTCTCTTTCGCAGTTCACATCTACCATTTTGCGTGACTTACAAACAAACAAACAAACAAACAAACAGACGGAGAATCGGCTATTAATATATAGATGTGCTTTCTGTTTGCTGCCACTATAACATCATTCTTTCCTTCATTAGATACTGGTAATGTAGAAAATGTTGAAAAGGGTAAGGATTTTAATTTAAATTATTTCCCTATATTATACTGAGCAGGTTTGCCATTCTACCTAAATACTAATGATTTTGTATGCTGTCATTAACATCTTCTTTTATTCTATTTCATATAGATGCCAGTGAGACACTTAAAAAGAGTAAGGATTATTATTTGAATTACGTTTTTAAGGTTCTATCCATATAGTTTCTTTCAAGTGTATGAAATTTTTGTATGACAGTCACTTTTTAATTTTTTTTATTTAGATGAAGCTTTACCAACAGCTGATAGTAAGAGCTGATACACATTAATGTTCCATTGTTAGTGCCACATGTAAAAACTTTTACAATCACTTTATTACAAAAAAATAAAAAAAATAAAGCCGTCAATCCTATCAATAGTAGTAATAATGACAATGTAGTGTCTGAAAGCAGGCACTACACGATATATAACAATTTCGCATCTTCAGTTTTCAATTCATTTAAGTGACCTTAAAGTATGCAATAATTGAAAACCGATTTCATCCGTTTAGCTTTACAGCAAAAAATAATGATAGTTACTTAAATGCGTTGAAAACTGAAGGTGGTATGAAACTACCATACAATGAAATCACAAGTATCTTTGTTTTTGGTCAAAACTAAACTTATATGGCAATGGGAAATTAAAATTTATAATTTGTATGGTAGTTTCATACAAACAGTTTATTTATGTTAGAATATATAGTTGTTAGTCGATTTCTTATGTTTACTTCTTCTATCACAGTATCCTTGCAGACTATCTGCTTATCATTAGTTCATTTTTGTCTATCAATGAGTTAGTGTTGATCAAACTTGCTCGAATGTCATTCTTTAATTTTGTTTCATTGAAAACAGTTTTAGACAAGTATTACATTCAGTAACTTTAGATATGAAAGAAAATAATGGTGGATCGAATTGTAGACATTGCTGGAAATAAATTGTGAGTTTTACCTCCATAGTTTAATGAGGGTATGTGCGCCTTTAGCTTAGATAGCATCATTGTTAATGTTTTTTTAATGAAAGTTTAGTTCATTGAATCGAGATTGTATGTGTTGTCGGTGGCACATTACGAACCTGAAACTCAATCTTATTTATTAAAAAATATCTGCGAAGGAGTGCATTTCTATAGAAATAGAGTAATTTCCACTAATCAGTTTTAAGGCTGCTTTAACATGTTGTTCTCTGCATGCAGTAGATGATTATAGGTTTTGACACATATAAAGATATTCAGATGTTTACAGTTAGTTTAGATGTGAAGGGAAACAATGGTGAGTCAGATTCAACCCCATCATTCAATCTTATTTTGTTGCTACTCACGACTTATTTTTTGATTACATTTATAGATTGGCAGCAACGAATGCTTGCAAACAATGTCCGTATCCTTTGCTCATAATATTTAGAGATTAATTTTATGAAACTTTTCGTATATGCGAAGTTCGAAATAATATCGTTGTCGTTACCGCACAGACTTATTTTGAAGTTCGATGATGTATGGAATGGCTGTTTAAATGTCATAGAAAATGGATAATGCTTAATCAAAGCGTTATTTAATACACCTTTCTGATGAACATATTTTGTTGTACTTTTGTATTACAATAAGTAATAATTTATGAAATATATGCCTTTGCTGACTACAACAGACACGCATTCTTTATTAGCACCTGTAAAAACCTTTTACACTGGATGCAGGTCTTTTTGAACAGGGTTTTTGAAAAAGTTCTGTCGGGATGTGTGATACTAAGATATTATTTATGTTTGGTTATGAAATCTGAATTTTTTTATGAGAATTTCTGTTGCTGTTCTACGAAACCTTAACCTTTGCGACACAACGCATACTGAACATGGGTGGCGAGCGACGCCGCCTGGGCGGCTAGTACTTTATTGAAGCTGCTGCATGGGGACATGTGGAAGATCTTCCAAATCATATCACTGGTTTCTTGGACAGCCTTAAAAAGTAAGAACAATTTGTTAAAAATGAACATGATATCACAATGACACATTCAAATAAATTAATTCACAATTTGAACTATCTTCTGTTTTGCAATTTCAGAAACAATATTCTTCGTGTCCATCCTGTATTTCAAAATGAGCTTCAAGATGAGCTACCAAATTTGTAACGTTGAAAAGCCAAACAGCGAAGATAATACTGTTGTATTCAATCTCTTTGAATCCAAGGACTATAGAATCAATCTTAAAGCTGCACTTTCTCGTTTCAAGGAGCAAATTGACAAATTGCAAGGCCTTACCTGGGAGTAATAGATTTACTTATGATACAAATAATTACTAATCAGCACTTATTAGACAGCATTGTTGAGTCAAAAGGATTCGTGCATTTATGTTTGGTGATTATGAGTTACTCACCATATTGTATGGCATCACAGGTGCTAATGCTAAGTCAAGGCATGGATGTGTGATCATCATTGGTGATACATCATATTTATCTGAATTATTATTATCAAAATTGTTCTTACTTCTCACAGGTTGGCATTGCTGCTTATTTTGCACGATAGATAAGGAAGATATGCAAAAATCAAAGACTGAGAGAAGCTTGTCAGAAAGGCGAACACTTGCAAACATGAAACCCGATTATAAAAGTTTTCTGGCCAGTTGAGGTGATCACAAGAAGGCCAAATTCTACAATAATGTGATAGATTGTCCGATGATCAACATTCCTATCACTCAGGTGAGTAAAGGAAATTTCTTAACATACTGGAAGAATGTTGTCAGGAATTGGACAAGAGTAACTGCGGAGTTGGCATTAAAGAAAAGGGAAATGAGCAGAACTGAAACAGAAAAATATTTGGAAACCCTACATCAAACTTTAAACATTTTATGATAACAAAAACTGTTAAAGTATGAGCAAATTAAAGGCGGGCGCAAACCGATCCAACATTTCATCCAACATTTTCGAACGTGCGACGTTCCAATGAATTTTTTTATTCATGTTTTTGTGAAGAAAATCATATTGTTTACATTGCTTCGTCTAAAATACACGATGTACAGATGGACTCCGGAAGCGAAGATGATCGTCATAACCTCCAAGGTTTAGCATTTAAACTACCCCAAAAAAGAGATGGAAGGTGAAAAGACCGAAAAAACAAAGTAGTAAAAGGCAAGAAAAAAGGGGCAGTTGAATCGAAAACCAACAAAGAAAACGCCAGTAAAGGTGCAGTTGAATCAAAAGCCAACAAAGATAAGGCCAGTATTAATAAAGACTGGGGCAATGACGAAGTATCTGTTCTTATAGATATGCTGGAAGCAAGTCCGTGCTTTTGGGATGTTTTTCATAAGGATTACACCAAAAGAGATGTGAAGGAAATTGCGTACACGACAATAGCTGATGCATTAGACACAACCATCGCCACAGTAAAAATCAACAGCTTCAGGGCCCAGCTCGGTCGAGAACGGGCAAAAGAAACCAAAACCAAAAGTGGACAGTCGACTGATGAGCTCTATTCATCAAGCTGGATCCATTATGAAAGGTTGTCTTTCTTGCTTCCGGTAATAGGCGCAGGGAAACGTAGGGATACGTTAAAACGTTTGAGCCAAGAAGAGCCGAGTGAAGAAATTGAAACTGTGGTGGGCCTGCCGCTAGCCAAAAAGAAAACTATTGCAGAAAAAAAACTTGATTTGCTTTGGAAATGTACTGAAGCAATCACATCGAATTCAAAGAAAGTTTCTGAGGTGTCCAACACGAAGAAATCTGCGTTTTCTATATATGTAGAAGAAAGGCTTTGTCAGTTAGGTAATCGAAATAGAAGAATTGCCGAAAAAAGAATTTCAGATGTCATTTTTGACATTGAAATGTCTGCAGAGAGGGAGGAAACCTCAAATAACCAACCAATGGTGTATGGGAATTTTAACAACAACACATACATGAATATGACACCACCAATGGCAGGACAAACCTATATGGATATGCTAAATAAGCAATAAGAGATAAACCTGTGTACTTTTTGTATAGTTTCTAAAAGTAAATATTTTTACTTTAGTATACATTTTACAACTATATTCATAAATATGAGTCAGTTTGTGATTTCAACAATGTTTCCACTGCCATTCCACGGCCCTTCATTTATAAAGTGATCTTTGAAACTATCTCGGACTGATTTAGCTGAAGTATTTGCATTGTGCCCCCCTCGTGGCACTTGTAATGGATGAAATGATTCCGTAACAGTACTTTCCTCCACTCTCCTTCTACCACTTCTCCGTCATCTAAAAAGGAATCAGCTAGGGATACAGGGCGATATGCATTTGCAGAATTGGGGCTTTTGATCAACATATTGTGCAAGGCCAATGAGGAAAGGATAACATTATCGACATGATTCGGCTCTAAATTTATAGTTGTGAAAAAGATTCTCCACCTATTAGCCATTATACCGAAGAGAATTTCAGAAATGCGACGAGCTCGGCTATGTCTATAATTATACACCCTCTTTTCAAGAGATTAGTTTTGCTGTGGGTAAGGCTTCATCATAAAAGTCTTGAGGGCAAAGGCATCATCTCCGAGGAAAACGTAGGACACAATATCGCCATTCGGTAATGCATCGCGTTTTGGAAGCTTGACAGATCCATCTTCAATAGCTTGTAGAAGGGAACTTTTGTTCCAAACCCCAGAGTCGTTAACTCGTCCATTTGATCCAACATCTGCGTAAGCATTCGTATTCTGGACCGGCAATTGCTGATAGAATGATAGAGTGGGAATGCTTGTAAAATGATCCACCGTTTTTTGGTTTTCTGATTGTGACATGCTTTTCATCAATGGCATCCAAAGCATGTGGATAATTCGAACGTTGTTCAAATATTTGAGAAATCTTCAACCATTCCTGTTCTGACTGAGGAGTTTTGATGAACAAAGGCACAAGTTACTCAACTAAAGCTTTACAACATCCTTTTACAATGTAAGATACGGCATTTAATGAAATTCGAAATTGGAAACTAAGTGATTGGAATGATTCACCGGTTGCCAGATAACGTAATTTAAGGAGATATCAGTTGGGATATCTTTCCCAAAACAAACTCAAAGTCCGTAGGGGCCATTCGAAACATCTCCCTAAAGCCGCAGCTATCTTCCATTCTGATTTCTTTAATTATGGTGGAAAAATATCTTTTTTCTTCACGACGTTTAACCCAATTTCTGGTTTTCCCGCGGGTTGGTTTCTCGTTATCAGAGTCAACCAGCTCGTTCAAAACCACTACCATCAATGCGAATGAATGAAATGTCTTTATGTTTCGCATGTTGAATGAAAGTCATACAAACGGAAAATTCGAATTTTCATCCAACATTTCATCCAACATGACAAAAATATGTTGGATGAAATGTTGGATCGGTTTGCGCCCCCTTAATTAGTTAAATATTGCACTTTTTTCGCTACAATCAGAAAAAGTTAGTAAACACATAAGTTAGGAATATAATACTGTTAATTCCACTTTTAGCTTGAACAAATTATTGATTAAAGACAAAGCAAATCCATGTAGGATAAATAAATTAAATGTCCAACGACAAGCTTATCACGGAAAGAGCTTCGTTGGTAATCATGTGCACAAAATGCTCAAGGTATTTATTCAAACTTCTATTCACTCTGGTTTGTTTGTAACTCTAAACCTAACAGTGTAAAAATTACATTTTTAGACTGTAAACATTGTAGAACTTTGCAATTCTATATCAAAAATTGTTGTTAAACTTAGGTTGGTTAATACAGATATCAACAATGTATCAATGTAACTTCCAAGATTTTAAACTGTTATTTCATAAATATTCCTTATGACATTACACCATCAACAAATGTGGTGAAACTGAGTTTATTGCACAGGTAAGTAAGAATTCTTAAGTACATTCATTATCCAAACATAAAGCATCCATCTAAAAAAATATTATATATTATATACATACATTTTAGGTAACAACATGGAGGATCTGATGCGTTATTATCGCCAGAAATTCCCATCAAAGAGTATCACACCCCTAAAATGCACAAGTTGGAAGACCTTAGCGTTGGATTTTTAGAAATATGGCATGCGGGTTTAGGTACCTACATTGAAGGTGCAGAATCTATTCATTCAGAATTCACCAAATGTTTTTTAGAATGAAGTCAAACAGTCGCCGCTTGTATGATCAGGGCAAATCCGAATTCTAAAAGGTTGAAACCAGAGGGTGACTGATGAATGTAATTTACCTGTTAGATATTTTTTTCATCTTAACTTTCAGTATTTAACATCAGTAACAGCCTCCAAACAGTTTTCTAACAGTTTTTGACGAAGAATATCGTATAAGTTCTATGTATTATTGTCAACGCTGTTTGATTTTAGTTGATTTTTTCTCAGCATTTTTTCGTATTTGTGTTTCCATTCTGACGAGGAAATTCAAATTCAAGAACAGTAAGTTTATTTATTAACATTTAGCACTTTCTTCAGAGCTTTCCGAAAAGTTCTGAATTTAGTTTTAATCATAGTCTTTTCTTGTGACTATGTTTTAATTGTCGATTAACACACGAGTTGTCCCACGTTATAAGTTTATTAGTCAGCGGCTTTAAGCACGCTGAGTATTAAAATCGACGTTTGTCTCCTTTAAGAGGCTAAACTCTCCTCTGCAAATTTTGACTGAACTCTAGCTAGTCTCTGATAGAATTCCTTCTACGTTGAGTTCTGATACAAAGACATCTTTTGATAGTTCCAAAAGTACCTGTTCCCATTAGCTTCCGTAAAAGTATATAACTATTAAAATACATATAATATAAAATAACGTTTGAAAAAGGTGCATCGAAATTTCACACAGCACATCTGAAATATCTGCACCTCTTTAAGTTATTGTTTTGACACAATACAGAAGATACATATTGGTTCATTTTTTTGGAAGATAGATAAAATAACATGTAACTGTCCAACGGCAAAAAAAATTCTATTGTTTAGGACTAGACTCGGAATTAAATAATTACATCACACAAAGCACGGCTGCCACTTCGTGTAATAATACATCATAAAAATGGACACTATTCTTGCCTACGGCCAGGGTGCCTAGAATTCACAGGTACTTGATGTGCGTTCTTTAAAGTAGTCTACATGAAGGTGCGACCCGAAGCACTAAGGTTGCACGTTTTTAAACACGATGTTCACTTTCCATATGTTCAGCGTGGTGTGCTGTTTCTTCTGAAATTGATCAAAGTTTTGTCGTAGATTTTGGTTGAGTAAATTATATATTTTATAAATTCAGTACATTCTTTAGATTACTGCTGGTGTTCATATTCAGTGTTATAGAATACCTTTTAGTGTACAAATTCACAATAGATTCCTGGGCTTCTGCTCTGCTGGCGTACAAACTAAGTACGTTCTATAAAACACTTCTCGCATATATACAAATTCTGTACGTCCTATAAAAATACCTTCTGGTGTACACATTCAGTACACACATTCTATGATAACACAGTGTACAGATTCAGTAATTTCTACAAATATCTCTGGAATACAGATTCAGTGTGGTTTATATAAATATCTTTGCTAAATAACAATATAAAACTTCAGTAATGCCAAGTTATAACTTAATAAGATCTGTGCTAGGCCATTTTCATCAAGGCGAAAGTCGTTTTGGAAGCACTGCCGGTATTCAATGTGTATGTAATTCATTATTTTCCAAAGTGTTTTCGATTGGACATCCAATGATTTAGATAATATTCTAATAAACGGTGACAGAATTTACAAATCTCTTAATACTCGAAATTGTCTTTCCGTAGATGACTTACCTCGTCAAATTGATATAACAAATGAATCTAGTACTCCTGTTAACTTTTTAGAACTTCATATATCTGTGGCAACTTTGATACCAGAATATCCTTTTTTAAGAGAAATTTTTAGTCAAATTCCTCATCATAAACCATGCATATTGATTATTAATGACATTTGCTATTTTTCGATTCCAATCTGGGGATAATTGTTATCTTTTTGATCCTCACAGTAGAGACAAAAGGGATGTTGATAATGGAAAGTCTGTGCTTTTAACATTTGAAAATTTGTATCAAATTGAGGCATATATACAAGTTCTATTCTTGAAATTTCAAAACAGAAAAACTGCTTATTTTCAGTTACAATTTATTGATACCTTATTGTAGCTTTATAATTTTTACTCGGGTTGTTTGTCCCATTCAAACTCTTGTTGAAAGGCCCTTCTCAAGCAACTTATGGCAAGACCCAATGTAGTAATTTCTCAAGTCTCATATTAGGACACTAATTCATGGTCTCAGACCGCCAATAAGTCATTTGTAGTTATTTTTTTATAAAATATAAAGATGTTATATAATTTTTAGAATCCGTCAAGTCGTTATTTTCTTCGATTATGGTTTTCTTAGCAACGGGAAAATATTCAATAAAATCTTACTTGTTCCGAATGTAATTTTTTAACATCTTTTAAATGTTAGTTTGTGATACAAAGATTGTATGGCAGCAAGTAATTTTTAATAACCAATAGTTCTGATAGTGAGAACTGACTTTTCCGACATTTTAAACGGCATTAAATACGGCATATGCTTAGTTACGTCGACAATTTAATGGTTTCGTCGCATCAAATTAACAACATTGAACTGCAATTGCTTCCAAGGAAAATAATAATAAAAACCTTAGGTGTAGATTTCTTAGTTCAACAAAATAATAAATTATTACAATTCCGTAGAATTCATCAATGTCGGTGATGAAGAATTTCGATTTATATGTATACAATGAAACACAATGAACGAAAGCCAGACTTTGACGAAAACATTTGACTTTTCTTTTTCATCCCAATAAAAATACTTCAGACAAACTTTAACCATATGCAAAAATTACAGATAATGAGCTGAGTTGAATATAAAAAAATATGTTACTGCTATTCCAAATAGTTTTTAAGTACACTGATTCAGTTGGTACTGCGATCAAGAAATATTCAAAGGAATGCCATCGGAAAATGTCACATGTAGAAAATGCGGCGTATGCCACATGGAACATTTGATTTTCATAGTTTTCTACACCAATAATAAAATAACCATTCCGCGATAATTTTGCGAATTGTACTTGAAAACATCTCTTTTTCAGTCATTCAGCAGAACCTTCAGTGATTACCATCGAAACCGTCGAAATATTCCGCACAAACGTTCAAACTGTGTCGGGTATGTCACATGAATCTAGTTCATTGGATTTCCGTCGTTAAATTTTACAATCACGATCTTGCGTTTTGTAGATTGTACATTTTTTTATTTATTTATTTATTTATTTCGCCAATATTTATACAAACTTTAATATACAATCGTATATAATGGCTGGAGCAAGCAGAAGGCTGGAGTGCCTTATCATCAAGCCCCATGTAAATATAACTATTTCATCTTAATATATGCTAATAATACTTACTAACTTATAATATATAATGATATATACAAAACATGAAAACAAAATACCTATCTGACCAGAAATATTTACAAGCAAAAGGAAAGCATATTACAGACCAGTACTCAAACACTCGTTATAAGATAAAAACAAACAACAACAACTACAACAACAAAAAAAGAAAACAATACAGAATGAAAATGTAAATCAAGCGAGAAATATTAAGAAGACTAGGAGGAAATATAATATGACACAGCCTAAAAAAACTGAGAAAAATCAATGTCCCTATTAAGTAACTTCATTTTGACAGATCTTGTGAAACAGTAAATAGAGTTGGCATCCTTTTCTGCATTTTGTAAAATATTATTCCATAGGGTAGGACCACGATGGAGGATAGAGAAGGTAGTTATTTTAAGACGCTTTTGAGGAATTTTAAAATTATTTCTTGAATGTCTGGTATTGTATTTATTTTCAATAGTGGAGAATAGGTCGCGGAACATCGTTGGGGTTAGCTCAAGTTTACTTTTAAACATGAAGATTAATACTTGGTATATGTTTAATTTGTAGATACTAAGAATCCCAAGTTTCTTTAATAAAGGTTCGGAGGGTGTGTATCGATTTACACCGAAGATAATCCTGCAAGCATGTTTTTGTTTACAGTAAAGTTTCTTAAGCTTTGTTTGGTTAGTACTTGCCCAGACTATGTTGCAATAGGTTAGGTAACTATGTATAAATGAAAAATAAAGTAGTTTTAAAGATTGCAAGTTGACATATTGTTTTGCTATACAAAGTATTCCAAGGTTTTTAGATATCTTATCTTGAATAACATTTATATGATTCTTCCATGTCAAGTTTTCATCAAGAAGAACTCCGAGAAATTTTACGAATTTTTCTCTTTTTATCTCATTATTGTTAATTAAGAGTTTCGGTAATTTTAATGGCAAGTCATCCACATTCGAAGGCTTACAAAACAAAATATATTTAGTTTTATTGACATTTAGAGACAGTTTATTACTTCTGAACCATTCTTCAATATATCTAAGCTCTTTGTTGACAATATTAAACAGTGATTTTATGTTTTTGTGTGAAAAAAATAGGTTGGTGTCGTCAGCGAAAAGGATGAAGTTTAAAATATTAGATGCTCTGTAGAGATCATTAACATGTATTAAAAAGAGTAATGGACCAAGAATAGATCCTTGTGGTACACCACATGTTATAAGTTTAAGAGATGTTGTTTTTGCTCCATACGAAACACATTGTTTTCGATCAGTGAGGTAGTCTTTAAACCATAAGAAATTATTATTGCGTACACCATAATGTTTCAGTTTTGTTAGGAGAATTTTATGATCTACTGTATCTAATGCCTTTGAAAGGTCTATGAAGACTCCTAGTGTGTAAAGATTATTATTAAAAGCATCACCGAGATCATTCACTAGGGTTAATATTGCATGGTCGGTGGAATACCCTTGCTGAAACCCGAATTGCTTCTGGTACAGCATACTGTTATTAACAAGATACTAGCCGCCAAGGCGGCGTCGCTCGCCGCTCATGTCCACCTGCTCTGTATTACTGTATCAATAAACGTCAAATTTCCTTAACGGCTCGTACAACTTGTGTTCAACCAGAAGCAGATTCGAAGTCACAACCTCTGTTAAAACAAATTTGTTATCAGTGTAACAATACACTCAAAACGTATAGAGAGAAAACTTCAACTTTTTATTAACTTTTAATTTAAAAAAAGTTACGCGCTCTAACATGGGTGCTATCAAACGTAAGGGGGAAATGGTTTCTCTTCTTAAAATGTTCATACGGAGGAGAGAAAAAAGGCACGTGCTAAATGAATAAATAGAATAAAAAAACGTAAAACGTTCATACGGAGGAGAGAAAAAAGGCACGTGCTAAATGAATAAATAGAATAAAAAAACGTTCGATCAGAACGCTTAACAATTATATAAAAGAAGAAATTAATTTATTAAAAGAAAAGCAAAAAAAAAAAAAAACATTTTATTTTGATATGATACTTTTTTTACCTATCGGTTTTTAAACATTTTGATTGCTCAAAAAAAAAGTTCAGCCGTCTCAGACAGTCAGGCAAGAGTCAGTTGCAAAAACCGAACATATGCTGCCACGTTCTGCCACTGCTGCTTTTTGTCCAAAATGTTTAATCAGTTAGTTTCTTTGTATTTAGTTGATGTACTGTTTTTAAAGCCAAGTCAACGTGGAATATTAAACTAACAATAATGATAAAAACAAAACGTTTCCTATTAGTTCATCAGCCAAAAAAGGTCACGTTTGATTGGGGTTGCAATGTATTTGCTTCGAACTCACGTCGCACACAAAAAAGAAATAATTTCGCTCACAACTCAATCTACCATTTTGCGTGACTTACAAACAAACAAACAAACAAACA
The DNA here is from genome assembly GCA_027922465.2 of Turritopsis dohrnii. Lineage (NCBI taxonomy): Eukaryota > Metazoa > Cnidaria > Hydrozoa > Anthoathecata > Oceaniidae > Turritopsis > Turritopsis dohrnii. The sequence goes on along the minus strand of BQMF02000076.1, from coordinate 1,079,506 downwards.
GACAGAGAATCGGCTATTAATATATAGACTAGCCGCCAAGGCGGCGTCGCTCGCCGCCCATGTTCAGCTTGCGTTGACTTCACGAAAAATAAAATTAAGGAATTGGCAACCGAAAATGTTGTAGAGCTCGAAAACCTGATCAAAAAAATGTATGGGATCGTTCCGCTACGATCAACCGTTACAGAGATATCATTCTTCAAAGATTTATATGACGTCACAGACCCCTCCCAAAAAAATTAGACCCAAATTTTTCGTCACCCCATCGCCTGTATCGCGGACCCCAGATAACGTCAGTTAGCCCTAGAGGCAGATTCGAAATCAAATATCAAATATCAGTTTAAACAATGGTTCCAAAAAAACCAAAATTTCATGATGTGTTATTTGTTTTTTAAAACAATCGTTGATCAGTACAACAATACACTCAAAACGTAGAGAGAAAAAAACTTTTTATTAGCTTTTGTTTTAAAAAAGTTACGCGCTCTAACATGGGTGCTATCAAACAGGGGGAAAATGGTTTCTCTTCTTAAAAAGTTCACACGGGAGGAGAGAAAAAAGGCACGTGCTAAATGAATAAAGAGAATAAAAAAACGTTCGATCAGAAGAGCTTTATAAAAAGAAATTAAATTATTAAAAGAAAAGCAAAAAAACATTTTGTTTCATGATACTCTTTTTTTACCTATCGGTTTTTAAACATTTTGATTGCTCGAAAAAATGTTCACCCGTCCAGGCAGTAAGGCAAGGATACGTTAGGATACACTGGTAAAGCGCACATGCTGCCACGTTCTGCCACTGCTGCTTTTTGTCCAAAATGTTTAATCAGTTAGTTTCTTTGTATTTAGTTGATGTATTGTTTTCAAAGCCAAGTCAACGTGGAATATAAAACTAACAATAATAATAAAAACAAAACGTTATTCCTATTAGTTCATCAGCCAAAAAAAGTCACGTTCGATTGGGGTTGCAATGTATTTGCTTCGAACTCACGTCGCACACAAAAAAAGAAATAATTTCGCTGACAACTCAATCTACCATTTTGCGTGACAGACAAACAGACAGACAGACAGAGAATCGGCTATTAATATATAGATTTATACAGTCTATTGTACATGATACGCTCCAGGATTTTTGAAAAACAAGGAAGTATGGATATCGGTCTATAGTTCGAGATATTAGACTCTTCTCCTGCTTTGAAGGTTGGAACGACTTTTGCAATCTTCATACTATTTGGGAATTTTCCTGTATTGAGAGAAAGTCTGAAGATATGTAACAGAGGAATGTTGATTATATCAAAGGTGTGTTGAACAACATTTACGCTGATCTCATCAATTCCTGGACTTTTATTGGATTTAAGACTTTGGAAAGCGTTAAGTAGTTCAGTTTCTGTCAAGTCGGACTCTTGCATGATGTTATTGAAGTCTTCGAGGAAGAACATCGGTGACTTATTGCAGGCAGGGATTTTTTCAGCTAAATCAGCTCCTACTCTTGCATAGTAATTATTAAAAGCATTTGCAATTTCCTCTTTATCATACACAAGTTTCTTTTGAGTTTCAATGAATTTCGGTAAGCTACTTTTCAAAGTTTTTGATTTCCCCAAAATTTCCTTGATAACGTCCCACGTTTTCTTGGTGCTGGTACTATTTTTGATCAACTTTGAGTAGTATTCTTTTTTAGAATGTTGTTTGATTTTATCAAATAGTTTTTTGTAAGCTTTATATTTAGTTTCATTTCTGTATGTTCTTTTCTTTAGAAATATATCGTATAGTTTTTGTTTTCTTTTCGATGATTTAAGGAGACCAGGTGTCATCCATGGACTGAGGAGACTTTTAGACTTTAGTTTAAACTCTTTAATTGGAAACGCTTTGTCATACTGTAGAGAAAACATCTTCAAAAACAAATCATATGCAGAATTAACATCATTGGTTTCCTGAACAAGTTCCCAGTTCATTTCAAGGAGAAGATCATAAAAATAGGATATTGATCTTTTATTGATAAAGCGTTTTAAAATAGTCGTGCTTGTGTTATATGTGTCTTTAATATTGTCCTTAATAACCAAGAAGGTTGGAAAATGATCAGTCAGATCAGTCTGTATTACACCAGAAATTAAACCGTTTTGATAATGATTATTTATAAAAATGTTATCAATTAGAGTTGCTGTATTCTTAGTAACTCTTGTTGGCTTATTTATTGTCGGAATTATATTATGTTGAAGAATTAAATTCACAAAGTCTTTAACCTTTTTGTTTGAATAATCTAACAAATTTATGTTTAAGTCACCAGAAATGAAAATATTCTTATTTGAGCGGCTTACGTCAGAAATATGAGACTTTAAATGATCTTTGAAGAGCTTAAAGTTACCAGCAGGTTGTCTATACATGGTAGTAATAATAGTATTTTTACCGCTGTCATTTATGATTTCGACACTTAGAGATTCACAATCAGTATTGTTAATTGTTAGATCCTTGCGCAACTTGAAAGAAATGGAGTTATGAATGAATATACACAGGCCTCCTCCGACTTTGTTCTCACCTGCACGTGCTTGGTGAACTACTGAGTAGTTAGGAATTTGAAAGTTAAAGTCATGCTGTAACTCATCCCCTTTACACCAGGTTTCCGTAAGAGAAATAATTGTAAATCGATAATTAATATTACTCAGCATTGATTTGAAGTTTTCAAAATTTTTGTGCATGCTTCGGATGTTTACATTTAGTATTGAAAAGTTCATAGGATTAAAGTTTGTTAAATAGTTTGAGAGATTAGAAAGAGAAAAACACTTAGTTTCGAGATTTTGCCGACTAAAAAAGTTTACATCTGGGTCAGAATCGTCATTTAGAGTGATGTGACCAAGCTGGTCGGAGAGTTTGAAGGTTGAATCATCCATTTTGAAAACTGATCAATCCTGAATAAAATACTAATTATTGGCTCTTAGTTTATCTTAATTATTTTGTCGTATTTAAGTCGAAATCGTTCACCTCTTTCCCTTCTGCCTTTGACACTATTCCACAACTTCTTTCTTATTTCCACCGTCTGTTTCGAAAAGTCCTCGTAAATATAAATGTTTGAACCTTTCAGCCTATGTCCTTTTTGAAGGATTCGTTCTTTATCCTTGTAATCTAAAAGTTTCATAACAATCGTGCGCGGGCCTCCTTCATCTCTTCTTTTTCCAGTTCTGTGCGCTCTTTCGATCCTTACGTTTCCAACACCCAATTTCTCCTCAAACATTTTTATTACTTTATTTTCGCAGTCTTGCCAGGTTTCCTCTTCACTTTCTCTGATCCCATCAACTCGCAAATTGTTCCTCCTACATCGATCTTCCATTTTTCTGTGCCAGTCTTTTGTTTCTTCTGCATCTTTCTCTATTTTTTCAAATTTATCATGAATTATTTTAATCTTCTCATTGAAATCTTCTTCCTGGAAGTTGATTGTTCCTTTTATATCATCAACATCTTTTTCCAAATTTTCTATTCTTCCCACTGTAGCGGACAATGTTTTTTCCAAATTAGTCAGTCGGTTATTCAAAATTGTAAAGTTCGCACTGATTATTTTCGTGAGGTTTTCTTCCTGTGTCTGTAATAATTCTTTCATCATCTTTTCCACGTTTTCCATTGTAAATTCCATAGTAGTGTGAGATATTTAGAGAAAAAATTTTTAAAACGAAAATTGTAAGAAATGTATAAAAAATGTTATTTGAATTACACTCGTAAAACACGTCTGTACTCAACGAGAGCATTTTACAATAAAAACCTCTCCTTTCCTCTCCTTTTAATTTTACATTAAAAACCTCTCTTTATGTGTAAAGTTTTCCAAAAATTTTGAAGCATTGAGCTCAAAACTTTCGAAGCATTGACTTCTTAATGCGTTTGATCTGGAATGTTCTATCAAAAAAGATCCGGGGGCTATACTCATGAACGATAGTTCTTAAATGAAATCTTAATTATAAAGAAAACTGCATGTTCTTTGTTTCCCTCACTGAACACTCACCATCAGCCTTTTCCTAATCGTTCTTATACGAATTTGGCTCTTAACATTTCCCAAAACACATTAAATTCGTGATTCGTGTAATCGTGTTTACCCCCTAACTTAGCTCATTGAGAATTTCAAAACATTGCTACAAACCCATTTCATGCCTAGGACAGCTTTTGCTCTTTTTGATACCTTAAATGGGATAATTTCGTCGGGGAAGTGATGAAATTTTGGACTAGTGACGAAAATTTTGCCCGACGAATGCAGATCTACGTAAGAGAAAAAAGATCTTAATCTATCATAGTGTATCTGATAAAAAACATGACTTCAGGATTTTTCAAGTTATCCACAAAAACGTGCAAATCTGCTGATTGTGAATATTTTTATGAAACTGCGCTCCTTCGTGGTGATTTTCAACGAATTCACCCACAAGTTAACACTCAAATACTTGTTGATAGCACTTCCAGTGGAACTAACAAGTGGCATATCACTTGATAAGGCCTTGGTGTTATATATTAAGATTGCCTTTAAATACCATGCATTATGACAACCATAGGCTAACCCTTCCAGAATTTTTTTTCTTCTCATAAATGCAGGAAAAATGTAAAAAACTTCCGGTGTAAGAGAAAAAAATGTAAACTCTAAGGCAATGTTTGAGATGCGCAGAGCTGTACGAAGACATGCAGAAGTCTTTCCCCGAAGTTGTGGGCCATAAGCGAACAAAACCGGGAAAAAACATCATCAGTGACAATGAATGCATTAGCTACATCACAAGACCTACATATATCGTCGCTAGAGTTATCCGATTTGTCAAGCAGTTCTTTTCTTGATTCGTCTACTGGGGAAATGATTGATTTTAATATCAATACGCCAAATAAGTCTGTCGATTCGGAGCATGTCACTTTTTTCATACCTAAAAGTAAATGTAGAAAATCACCGTTTGCCAAAATTGCTAGATCGTCTGCTGTAAAAAGTCTGGATAAAACTTTCACTGAATTATACAACAAGAAGTTCACTGATATCATTCCGAAACTACTTTGCCTGAATTCGACACCACCCAAAAACAAAGTCGAAAAAAAGGAGTTAAGAAAACAACACTGACTCATAAAGGAAAGTTTCGAAAAAACTTCCAAAATATCAACAACGATGTAATAACTTTGTACGGTACGCAAATATCTGGTTCCTGCCATAAAAAAGTCAGCTGGTTTATTTTTTGAAGACCAAAAAAAAACTGAGGAGCGAGGTACTTTCTCTTTCCATTTTTATGGAAGTTTTTTGACCTGTAAACTATTTGAGTCAAGCTTTCATCCACTTAAGACAACCATTAATAAAATAGAGCTTACTTTATCAAATCTTTTGCTTTAGCAACATCCACTCCTGTTAGAAATCATCGCCAGACAGAGACTAGAATAGAAGACATAAAACAACTTGACATTCCTATTCCACTTGATGGAATTAAAATTCATGACATGTATGACAATTTATGAAAATATTTCTTGGTAATAATCTTTACCTTGGCAACATCAACCCCAAAATAACACTTTTCACGGAACTTGTTATTTCATTTCATAGGAGACCATCCTGAATTGCAAAGTGAATCTGTTAACAGTCAGGGTAGCACATACCCTTGTCCATGTGGCAATCCTGTTACTTCATTCACTAATCTGCCACTTTCTTTTTGAAAGGAAATTATGTCACTGGAAGACAAAAAGTAAGTAAAAGTAAGTAAAACTTTATTGATCTTCTATGAACTAATAGGTAGAAATGTTTTAACTACTTTTAACATTTAAGGTAGTGCTACAAGGAAAGTTTGGCAAGAAGTCTAAAGTGAGGCCATACAAAGACCTAAGTGCTCAGGATCTTGCTTTGGAAGTCAATCTACGAGGATTGGATAGAGACATTACTCTACACAGACTTAAACACAAAAAAAGGTTTTGAAAGTTTACTCAAAATACACATGAAGGGCTCAATACGCACTCCTAATCTTTGTTATGGCAATGAAGAAAAAGCAATGATTGAACTTAATTTTTTGCCAATATGAAGTTTCTATGTTTGAAGGACTTAATGACTTAAAAGGTATTAGATCAATATTATAACGATTCATTCTTAAAATCAATAATGCTTAATATGAGATTTTGTTTTACTTTTAGGTCACATTTTTAACATCTACCTAGTTTTACCTTCAGTACTAGGTGGAAGATCAAACAAAATATTTGAGAGCACATTAGACACTTGTTTTAAAACAAAAGATAAAATAAAAGGTTTTATTCATTTATTTTTGGAAAAATAAAGAAAAATCTGTCAAATACCCTGTAAAATCTGTCAGAATAAAAACTCATCATCTATTTAGGACCTGTGGAGAACCTGAAGATATAAAAGAAATTTTCAGAACCTTGATAGAAATAACTCACTACTGCTACCAAAACATTCAAAAGAGAAGTCTTTGAGTTATACTACGTATTCATAACGTGACATTCAAACACACACTATTATGCATCAACACATTATCAAAACAAACGGTGTTGTCAAATCAAAAAATTTTCGGAATTTATTTCTACTCAATTGTCACCCATCTTCCACAAATGGCATGAATTTTTGTGGAGAATTTTTTTTAATATCTCACCTCAAAAATGGGGTTGATAGTGAAGTGCAGAATTTATTTTATTTTTTTATTCTCCCACCTCAGAAATAGGGTTGATAGTGAAATAGAGAATTTCTTATTTTCTTTTAATCTCTCGCCTCATTGAAAATGTGGTAATGTTAAAAAGAGAAAACAACAAAGCTTAATAATTTATCTAAAGCTTTTCGGAAATCTTTTCATTGTCAGTGTTATTTACAAATGAAGTTTATTTACAAAAAATCTAATAAAACATTTTTACTCTCACAACTTTGAAAATGACTTGATGCTGTAGCGGAGAAGACACATAGTTGCTTATCCACACCTCTTAAAAATTTATATATATATAATTATTTTTTGTGCATTTTATGTGATAATATTTTCATTCGATAATAAATATAAGTACGAAGTTCATGTAATGGTGAAATTTGTGTCAGGTTGCTACACTATTTAATTTTATCCTGCTTTGTTTCATAAGTTGATGTAGGACAATGAAAACATGAAGATAAATTTTGAAATACATTGCATTTACTTGTTTTATAGGTACTTAGCTTATGGAAAAAGATAAACTTAATAAACTAGATATGATCCTTTCTGTTTTTCCTTTAAATTAGTTTATCGAATACTACTTAGGGAATAATTATCGTGTCTGTTTACAATTTGAATTTTTTGTTTAAATTAAATATTTTATTCTATCTCTTTTATGTCCAAACAAAGCAGTAGTTTCGAAGACAAGAAAACTTATATACCGATATTATTTCAAACAGCCATTAGAATCTCAATCTGTACTCATTAAAAACTAAGACAAATCAGAGCATAAAATGCTATTCTTGTTAACTTTTATATGATTTATATTTATCTCCGTGAATAAAAAGGTAGAAGACTGAGCGAGAGAGAGGGGGTGCGGGGAGGCATATCTGTTGAATGTGTAAACAAGAGAGTATTTTCGTGTGTGCATACATAAACATTACGTACCTGAAATTATATAGCCAACCTGATCATTTAACAAACACAGATAAGAGTAAGCCATGTGAACTAGTTTTAAAACTGAAAAATAAAAACCAGACATAAAAAGGAACGTGCAAAAAAATGATCGCGCATAAAACGCGGGAAAATATCGGCTATTACCCGAACTTTGCGGAGTCGCGCCATAAGTCGCTCGGGTTGAGAATATTTTGACAGTGAACTGTCAATGAACAGAGCTTGACACGCTTAATTGTTCCTTAATAGTCTATAATGTTCTCCGTGTTTCATTGTTATACAAATCGTGCACTCTTGTTCTTTTATGAATTTAAAATTTGCTCACTACTGTGGAAATCGATATGGAGTGTTTTAACAGGATCGTTTCTTCCACTGCGCACTCCAAAATGTTTCCTTTTCATTAAGTCGTAATTGTTCACTACGTAAGGCACGAACTATTCTTTTTGTAATGGAACAGTTCGTGTATACTACTAAAAAGGAATACATTGTTCCTTTGTCAAAGGGAATGAATAAAGGACTCTCCTGTGAAACGCACTACGGTATAAATATGTCATTCAAGTTTAAAGAACTAAATTATCCTTTTTTATTTGTGTAAAGCGTTAAGTTAAAAGTCATATGTTTAAAGTTATAAAATTGTTTTTTAAATAAAATAAAAAAGTTTTAAAAATGTCGTAGAGAACATTAGTTGTGAAGTGGGTTGGAATCAATGGCGCTGTTAAACACAAGAGAAAGTTGGTATTACGTCCAAACGATAGAAAAATATACATCTGTCTTGTGGAAAATTGCCTACACATTGGTTTTAAAAGCAGTCGAGGTTTACGCAAGCATATCAATGTCAAGCATTGTTGGTATTACTATTTTGACGAAGCTCCAGATAGGCACATCAGCCAATCAGAAAGAAAGTATGTACGGCACACAAACCTTCCTTTTCTATTAACGATGGTATTGGTAAGACGTTTTTGAACTGGCTGCGTACACCATGTGGAGGAGGGAAGTCTAAAAAAAAGCGAAGCAATGTGCACAACGATGTATGAAATTTTTAATGGCTAGTTTTGACGACCTCGAATCAGAATCGTGTTTAACCGAAGAATTTGTGGATTGTTGCTTGGGTACACCCTCCATCATTATGGATTTCCTTAAAATACTTGAAGAAGATTAGAAACTAAGTTGTTCGACGTCGTTAAATCACCTTAAATCAATATCAGACATACTGGACTTTCGAAAAGCGAACGGTGTCTCCGACAGCACATTACGTTGTTTTGCCGTGACCGAAGTTTACATACGACGTGGAAAAGAAAATCTCGGAAAGAGAAAGAGACTCGAGTATTCTCGGAACCTGGATTTGGAGAGACTCATTGCTCGAAACAGTTGGGCGAGCTTGGAGGAAATGGAAAACGTCATCCCATACCACATCAATCGTTTTCGAGACATCCTACAAGAATGCAGAGACCAACGAAACGTGTCGGCATCTCAACTGGCGTTTGCAACGAGATTCATTGCTACGTATTTATTTGTTCGTGTTAAGTGCTCCAGACCCATGACCTATCAATACTTAACCATAGAAATGATTGATAAAGCAAAGACAAATGGAGGTTACATCGACCAAAAGGACTTTAAAACTGCCAAAAATATCTATTTGACACGATTCCGAAACTATGGAGATTCTCGATTTCTATATCCGGTTAGTGCGACCGAAACTAAATCCAAACTTTAACTATTAGCTCGTTACAAACAAGGGGAAACAATACACCGCCTTCTCGTCAGCCATGAGCGTCCTCGTTCACGAGGCTATTGGGAAATACATACACCCGACTCGCTATCGGCAAATTGTAGAAACGGCAAGTGTGGAAAGACTCGGCCAATCGGAAAGAGAAATCGTTTCACGTGACCAAAAGCACAGTTCGCATGTGGCCAAGATTGCCTATCAAAAGAGTTTGTCGAGAGACGTCGCTTCACGCAGCAAGCAATGCATGGAAAAACTGGTTGGTAATAAACGAAAAGAAGTGAGTGCAGGCATGATGGATGTTTTAAGAGCGATCAACAACACGGCGCGTACCTTCGATCAGGAAGTACTTGATCGAGCAGAAACGATAACCTCACAGCCTTGCAGTAGTTTATCAAGTCAGGCCGGTGGCGACACTAATGACGACGACGATTTGACAATAACAAGTACTATTCCAGCTAATCCCTAAACAAACTAAACAGACTAAAAGTCGTGTAAAATTGAGGAAGGAGGAAGACCTATATTTATGTAAAGGTATATCAAAATATGGAAAGGGATTTTGGACACTTATACGGAGGGATTCCGAATACTCGTTTCATCCTTGTCGTAATAAAGACACCCTTAGAATGCGCTCTGAATCTATGGCATATAAACGTAACGCAGAAGAATACTTGAAAAGTATTTCCGTTGTATAAAGCACGCTTTTTTGTTCTATTTTCATTAACTTGTACACATAAATCTACTTCATTATAAATAAATTGAAAACTTGAACGACTACTTAGCGACTTCTTACATCCCTTCTATACAAAATATCCCTATCATATTGTTCAATCTCTAAAGCGACGAAAACGTTATGTTAAGCTACTTTGTTGTGCTTCATCGTATTCCACAATGAAGTGTGCAACCATATCATTCTGTTCTATAACAACTAAGTTACTCCAGCTTTCAGGTTTATCATCATTTGAATGCTCAGATTTGTCTTTACTCAAACCTAAAGAAAAGGCAAAGTTAGAATAAAATCTATAAAGATGAATACATTTGTAAATGCTGACATACCGCTGCCTACTGTGGTTGCATGCGGACTACTCTCACTGTCAACACTCTCCATTTCGGTGGAGAAAATGCCCTCTTCGTCAGAATAAGGCCGTCAGTTTCTGATCCAACGAATCGGCTCAGGAGGAATGTCAAATTCACAGCGCAGCATTTCTTCAATTACATCTACCTCATCAAAATCCTTATTGGACTGTCCATCCACACCATTAATTGTGAGTCAGTCACACCATCGACCATGATCACAATGTGAGAACTAGTGTAAAATGTCGGCAAACACTATGTTGTTTTTCATTCAGGTCAGAGCAGATTTCTTGTTACGTGATGTTACCTGCTATCACGCATTGTCACATGTTGTTGCATTTTCTGTAAAAGGAAATTCAGTTCTTCCGCAGCTTCCCTTTTTCATCTTCAAAGAAGAAGATTTCTTGTTACGTGGTGTTACCTGTTATCAGGCGTTATTACATGTTGTTACCTTTTTTGGAAAAAAAGTACAGTCCAAGCAATAGTGAAGATAAAAAGGAAACTGCTGATGTCAGTCTCAATTTTCTTTGTCAACAATATGTAACAACACGTAATAACACGTGATAAGGCGTTACTACGCGTAACTAAAAATCTTCAATAATGCAGATGAAAAGGAAACTGCTGAGACCAGTTCCAATTTTCTATGTTTCAAAAAAAGTAATTCAGTCCTTCCTCGTTTTCCTTTTTTCATCTTCAAAGAAGAAGATTTCTTGTTAAGTGGTGTTACCTATTATCACGCGTTGTTACATGTTGTTACATTTTTTGGAATAGGAAATTCAGTTCTTCCTTAATTTCTCTTTCCCATCTTCAAAAATGAAGATTTCTTGTTACGTGGTGTTACCTGTTATCACGCGTTGTTAGATGTTGTTACCTTTTTTGGAAAAAAAGTACAGTCCAATCAATAGTGAAGATGCAAAGGAAACTGACGAGAACTGTTTCAATTTTCTTTGCCACCAATATATAACAACACGTAATAACACATGATAAGGCGTCACTACGCGTAATTAAAAATCTCCAATAATGAAGATGAAAAGGAAACTGCTGAGGCCAGTTCCAATTTTCTATGTTTTTAAAAGAAGTAACTCAGTCCTTCCTCGTTTTCATTTTTTAATCTTCAAACAAGAAGATTTCTTGTTAAGTGGTGTTACCTGTTATCACGCGTTGTTACATGTTGTTACCTTTTTTGGAAAAAAGTACAGTCCAATCAATAGTGAAGATGAAAAGGAAACTGCTGAGGTCAGTCTCAATTTTCATTGTCAACAATATGTAGCAACTTGTAATAACACGTGATAACACGTTACTACACGTAACTAAAAATCTTCAATAATGAAGATGAAAAGGAAACTGCTGAGGCCAGTTCCAATTTTCTATGTTTTTTAAAAAAGTAATTCAGTCCTTCCTCGTTTTCCTTTTTCCGTCTTCAAAGAAGAAGATTTCTTGTTACGTGGTGTTACCTGTTATCACGCGTTGTTACATGTTGTTAACTTTTTTGGAAAAAAGTGCAGTCCAATCAAAAGTGAACATGAAAAGGAAACTGCTGAGGTCAGTCTCAATTTTCTCTGTCAACAATATGTAACAACACGTAATAACACATGATAAGGCGTTACTACGCGTAGCTAAAAATCTTCAATAATGAAGATGAAAAGGAAACTGATGAGACCAGTTCCAATTTTCTTTGTCACCAATATGTGACAATATGTAATTACATGTGATAAGGCGTCACTACGCGTAACTAAAAATCTTCAAAAATGAAGAGCAAAATGAAACTGCTGAGGCCTGTTCCAATTTTCTTTGTCACCAACATGTAACAATACGTAATTATATGTGATAAGGAGTGACTACGCGTAACTAAAAATCTTCTATAATGAAGATGAAAAGGAAACTGCTGAGACTTGTTCCAATTTTCTTTGTCACCAATATGTAACAACAACTTATAACACGTGATAAGGCATATATAAGGGAAATAAGATCTAACGTGTGTCCGTTAAAATGAATATCAGTAGTGAAAAGGGGATAATCTTTGTGTAGTATGATTTTTACCATGGAAGCATCATTAAGTTCCCCTGTATGTGTCACAAAAGGAATCTAAGTTGTGATTGGTTCTTATATTTACTCTTCGTCAATTACAATCCCTCCCTCGACGTCAACTGTTGGTTTAAAGCGCTTGTGCTGCCAGAATTTCACACCGTCTTCATCTTCGCTTGAGGAAACAACAATAGTTTCGTGGAAGGAGACTTGTGGTCGAAATCGCTCAGGACATTCTTGTTTGACATGCAACGTATCATTATTGTCCGATTCGGCACTAGATGATGATAGTAGTGATATACGTCCTTTTTTCATCAAAGTCTTGATAATTTTCAGATTGCCCAATGCCTGCATCTTGTTGATCTCCTGATCTCCGTCACCTTCGGAGTTTTGAGTTCATTATTAACTAAGCACCATAAACTGAATTAATTCACTATTAATAAAAAAATAAAATTAAAAAGTAAAGATTCTATGAGAACTAACTAAAATATAATAAAATCCATAATAAAATGTAAACTTACCGTTTGATAGCGAGGTTTACATCATGTAATCTCCAATGATTGAAATAATCGAAAGTAACACGCAGTGAACACAATTTTGTCAACTAACTTATTGTAGCTTTATAATTTTTACTCAGTTTGTTTGTCCCATTCAAACTCTTGTTAAAAGAGTTTGACATGCTTAATTGTTCCTTAATAGTCTTTACCGTTTCCCGTGTTTCATGGTTGTACAAATCGTGCACTCTTGTTCTCTTGTGAATGAAAAGTTTGTTCACTACTGTGGAGATCGATATGGAGTGTCTTAACAGGATCGTTTTCTTTCATCGCGCACTCCAAAATGTTTCCTTTTCATTAAGTCTTAATTGTTCACTACCTAAGGCACGAACTATTCACTTTGGAATGGAACAGTTCATGTATACAGTGTGTCCCAGAGAATTTCGGTCTGAGATTTTAACACGCTATAACTTTTCAGACATATATCAGATTTTACAGATTTTTACATCATTTGACAGCATTTCTTTCAAGGATTTTGAAAACCTATATCTTAAATAATTTAGTCCAACACCTTTGTAGTAAAAAGGATTTCTTTAAACTGTCACGGTCATTAACTCCTTAATGGTTAATAAAAGTAAGTTTTCACGTGCGATTATTCTTTTGTTTATTAAGAACATGTCGTGGTGTTATTGAACACACTAAAATTAATATCTCATCACCAAATTAAAAATTGTGAGACGGGGGCTTCTACAAACTTTTTTGACATCATATGAGCAATTTTTAGGTGCTACAAAAACTCTTCTCCACTGAGAGATCCAGAATCTATCAAAGTTGAGAAGTAAAATTGTTGACGCAGCAAATAATCTTAGACAAAATCAAAATTTTATTCGCCACTCTTTATGACAGCAAGAGCAATCGCTGTGTTCAGAAAAACGGGGGACATGTTGAGACAGCTTGAAGTTTTGTTTTTAATGACTTTTGTGTTTTACAGTCACTTGACTTTGATATTGTTTTTGATAATGACCTTTGATAGCTGTTATTGCAAGATGTGTTAATTAACCATTAAAAAGATAATTGGATTTTTTCATGTTAAAATCCTTAATTGTTTCCAAACTAAAAGGTTTTGGAGAACAAAATGTATATTTTTAAAATCTATGAATAAAATCCTATCGAATGGTGTAAAAATTGCTGAGATCTGATATATGTGTGAAAGGTTATGAGCTGTTAAAATCTCAGACCGAAATTCTCTGGGACACACTGTACTCCTAAAAAGGAATATATTGTTCCTTTGTCAAAAAGAATGAATAAATGACTCTCCTGTGAAACGCATTACGGTATAAATATGTCATTCAAGTTTAAAGAACTAAATTATCCTTTTTTATTTGTTTAATCGTTAAGTTAAAAGTCATAAGTTTAAAGTTATAAAAAATGTTTTTAAACAAAATAAAAAAGTTTTAAAAATGTCGAAGAGAACATTAGTTGTAAACTGGGTTGGAATCAATCGCGCTGCTAAACACAAGAGAAAGTTGGTATTACGTCCAAACGATAGAAATACCCAGCCGGCACAAGACGTCTTTTAGACGTCTAAATCCAATCTAAGTTACGTCTTTAGAAAGACGTCTAGCTAAAACGTCTTTTAGACGTCTTTAAGGTATCTTGAAAAATCTAAGTCGTCTAAAAGACGTCTAAAAATCGTCTTTAAAAGTACGTATTTATTTGGCACTTCCAAGACGTCTTTTAAACGCCTTTAAAAAGACATCTTTCTCAAGACATATTAAAGACGTCTTAATTATGTCTTTTTTTATTTTTTCCGTTTTATTCGATTTTCGAATGTTTGATATTCGATTTCATGACCGGGTGAAACATTTAGTTTGATAATTTATTTATGTTGTTATGTTCAGTCAAACTACGAGGACAAATGAATTAATGTTATTATAAAAGGTTTCATATGATCATATTTGATGCTTAGTTTTTTAAAAGCTGGTTGATTTTTGATATTTACGATATACTGCTACCTATTTACCACCCCCTGATTATTGTATCTGAACCAAATTAATTCTTAAGCAGTTTCAAAAGTTCCTTCGAAAAGTTCTTGGTCGTGCTGTTTACAAAAATATGTAAGTAAATCTTTTAATCTTTAACTCCCAATATTAATGAAATTTCGTAAAATCTTTGGTTGTTTTGCTAAGGTAATCTATATCCTAATACGCGCTGTGCATCCAGTTTTTAACTTGGTAAGTGTGAAAAAAGACTGGGGACGAAATGTTTCTATGGAAAATTCAATACGGCATCTTTAGAAAGTGAGTAACTGAGTGTACTGTGTGCACATCCACGATTAGTATATTCTCCTCCGTTTGGTTCTTTTTTGGTTTCGCACTGAAAATCTGCCGAAAAACGTCAATGGAGAAGCGCGAGCAATGCAATGTTTTTCGTTCGAAATTGGTTAACGATCATTTTGTAGCAGTAAAAACAAAAACAAAAAACTTCACGAACACAAAGATAGTTTTTTTTAAAACGAAGATCTTTAATTTTATTGTTTTAGTCGTTTTCGGAGAAAGATCGTATCGTAAAGATTGAATTAACAAGTGTAAGTTTTGAGACTTTTTTCGTCTTTTTCCATTTAATTCATTTTTGACTGCTTGGTAGGCTGGAACTATACTCATGATAATTTAATAACTTTTTCTATGTTTGCTTTCCGATTTGGATAAGAAATCAAGTTTGTGTTTTGTTTTATTTTGCTTTCCTTTTTTGTTTGTGTGTATGTGTAGCATTTTGTTTATTATGATATGGTTTTCATTGCTCATGGAAATCTTCTTTTTTTAGTTTAAAATAATTACGAAAGAATTTAACAAGTCTAAATGCTTGAGTGTTTTGGTAAAGAACAGACTATTAAAATAACGAATGGTATCGAATCTTAGTGGATAAAAAAAGCAACATTATCAGGTATAATTCCGCATATCATTTACATGGCGTTTTTATTCTTCTTCATAACATATCTTTTATTTCTTTTTTGACTGTTTCGTAGGCTGAAGCTAAACTCATGATCTTTTAATAAATATTCCCTGTTCCTACCCATATGTTTGCTTCAAGTTTGCGTTCGTTCTTTTAGTTTGCTTTTGTTTGTGCGTATATGTAGCTAATATGTTTTTATGATTAATAGAAATCTTCTTTTTTAGGTAAAATTAATTATGAAAGAATAAATAAATTCGACATTGTAATATGAAGGGTGTTTGGTAAAGAACTGATTAATGAAATAACGAATGCTATCGAATCTTATTGGAGTAAAGAAGCAACGTTAGCAGGTATAATTCCGTTTATCATTCATATTTCCTTTGGCGTTTTTATTTTTCACTACACGCCAAGGCAGCTTTGTTTACCACCCATTATCATTAAAGACTGAAAGAACAAAATTCCCACCTATTGCCCTTTGCTATGCGCCATCTTAACCAACAAATACAGCAGCCACTTCATCCATCGTGACATGAGGTTTTTTTTGTGTCTGTGTCAAAATCTACATTTTATGTTTCGTAATCACCTCTTTCTCTTTTCACGATGAACTGAAATCTTACGACATTTTAATAATGACGTTAGATTAAAAAATAGTGCCGCCTCTGCGTAGCCTTACGTCAAATATATGTAGGAAAAACCGTTTAAAAAAAGTTAAATATTTCACTCCCTAAATTAGAAGTGGTATGCACAGCGCCGATTATGATAACTTTTTATTTCTATAAATGTTCGACACGGGCGTGAGCGATGCGTCGTTTTGAGAAATGCAACAGTAAAAAGTTTTTACACGGGATACTAGTAACATGTATATTCAGCGATTTTGTTGATTTGCTCTAGTTTTAATGTGAAATGATGGGTGTATTCTTTATGTTTACAGATTCACATACTTGATCATTTGGATTCTTCAAACCTTTGATTTGGATTTTTGTAAGTATTTTTTGTTATCTTTCGATACTTTGTTTTGGATGTTAGAGAAAAAAAGTCTCTTGCAAAACGTGTAAATGTATTGGTTTAGTAAATGTTATTTTATACAGTAGCCTTCCCTACATTATTTTTGTATTTCTTTATTTCATTCCAGGGTGATGAGATATGGAAGAAATAATAAGAGATACGATTCTAAATACAAGTGTACGAAAATGAAGATGCTTTGCTAGCATACCATGAACTAAAGCCTCCTCCAAGTTATGATGAGTTATATCTAACACAAGACAGGGTTTTTCAAACGTTATGTATTTCAGCAAGAAACTTAACTATACTTAAAGTCTTTTTTCTGCATATATTTTCTTTTGTTGTTTTGTTGTATTACGTATGAAAAAGTACTGATTCATTCGAAAGATTATAAACATTCTAATTCAACTTAGATGTTTTATTTTCCCTTTAAAGGTATAAACGACGTCTAGAAAAATTCTATTTTGCCCGCTTTCAAAACGTCTTTCCTAAGACGTCTTTAAGACGCATTCTCAAAACGTCTTTTAAATATCTTAACAAGACGTTTAAAAGACGTCTAGAAAAGGTCTATTTTGTCCGCTTTCAAGACATCCTTCCTAAGACGTCTTTAAGACGCATTCTTAAGACGTCTTTTAGATATCTTGACAAGACGTCTAATAGACATCTTAGATTAGACGTCTTAAAAGCGGACAAAATAGACGTCTTTTAGACGTCTTTTAGACGCCAAATGCGACGTCTTTTAGACGTCCTTTAGACGTCTTTGTGCCGGCTGGGTATATACATCTGTCTTGTGCAAAATTTCCTACACATTGGTTTTAAAAGCAGTCGAGGTTTACGCAAGCATATCGATGTCAAGCATTGTTGGTATTATTATTATGACGAAACTCCAGATATCAAAAGGGAAGAAGTCGAGGCACAACAGCCAATCAGTAAGAAAGTATGTACGGCGCACACGTTTACCGAAACTCGGCGTGGAGAAACATTCACCTAAATCAACAAGTGACTGTTATGAAAGAGACCTCGATTGATATTGATCCTTACTGTTGCCGGATTACAATAAAAAGGACAGAATTGGACCGGTGACTGTTGGACATGTTCCGAGGGAGCTCTCGAGATACATTTTCTATTTCATCCAAGAGGGAGGCTCAGTTACCGGCACTGTCGCAAGTACTGTTGCCAATATTTCACCTATTCCTGAAGGAGGATTAGAAATCCCTATTGTTATGATTTTTGCACACGGCAACCAGGCAATTACGTCCAAGATGGAAGAATTTGTGACCAAGCAAACAAAAGATGGAAGAAGAATTAGATGCAGATAGCTTAATGAATGAAACGGAATTACATCAGCAACCTGACAACGAAGAAAATGACGACGAAAGTGCTACCATTGAAGTCCAGTCAGACGAAGAACAACCATCAGAAGCGATTGTAATAGATTAGCTATTTATAAAAATATAAACATGAAAAGGTTGAATTTTCTTTGTTTTTTCTGGGGTGGCGTAAAAAACGGCCCTAAAGGGCATTAATTCGAAAATCCGAGGTGGCGGAATAAGGGCCGGCATTAATTAAGGGCCGGCGTTGTAAGGGCCGATAAGGTATAAATTCTAAGGCTATCCTGTTGGTCTGACAGAGGTTCTTAAACATCCCAAAAACCCTAACCCGTTTTTTCGCGACACGTACTATAGGCACCCCCATTTAAAGTCTTATATTTTTTTTTTATTTTTCTTATTTTACATTAAATTGGCTTCAATTTATACAAATTGTTTTTCCGCCTAAACTAAAAAATTAAAATTAAAATTCATAATGAATACAATATATCTAATAAAATAATTTCGTTAAAATATTTATAGTAGTAAAATGCAGTTATGATAAAAAAACCTAAGGAATCGAGCTCGAGAGGTGCGGAGCACGGCATTGCAAAATAGGAAGTAAGAGGCAGTTCTAACTAGAATTGAGGATAGACTAAAGTAAGCAATGGGAAGACTAGTGTAAGTAATGAGAATCAGATCAAATGAAAATGAAAATAGATAATGATTAAAAAACATATATTATTATATCTACTTATAATAATCCGCAATCGTGTGCAACACGTTTACCTTAGAGAGTGTTTGTTTTTGTTTTTTTAACGGTCAAAATCTTCTTAATCGTCGTCATATAGCGACAGTTCGACCACATAGACACATTCACAATTAGAATAAACAGAAACCCTTCCAGTGCATTTGATTGTTTTAAATGTTTTGATTGTTTCCGAGATCAAGAGACAATAGAAAACTAAAGTATTGCACAAAGATTTATTGATGTTTTTAGGGTAAGTACGCTTTAGAACTTTGTGTTTTTATGTTTTGTTTTTCTTATAATATGGTTTCTGCGTCATTACTCTAGAACTTTTTTGTTTGCTTTGTTTTTCAAATATTACGCGATTGAAGAAATGAATATCATGGTTTTTAATCATGATGTTCTGTGCTCGTAAAGAAAATCGCAATTGTTTACAATTCACATTTTGACAATTTTAAGACTTTTGCCTTTGGCTTTCATTTATGGATTATGATTATTTTGGGTATGGATATCATGAACAGTTACAGTGATTTTAATCTTTTTGTTGTTTAACCGCACAATTTATTTTTACTACTGCATATATCCTATCGTAAAAGATTTATTATGAATATTTTGATGTGTTTCAGATCTTCTGATTAAAAAGTTTTTCTGTTCATAATTCCAGTGTTGAACTAAAAATGCCTTAGCTGGAATACCTAGAGATTTTTAATTGAGTGTTTTTTTCTGTATTGACGTTAGATTTTTTTAATCAGGGCGAACCATTGCATTGCATATGCAATCGATACAATTTATTTTACAAAGTGAAAAAAGTGGATGCACAGCACGTTCTTTATTTTTGATGGGTTTTGATTTTTCTGTTCTGCGCTCCAGTGTTGATTGCATGCCTGGAAAAATGTTTGATCTAGATGGCGTCTGTTTAAGTGGATCATTAAATCAGGGGAACCATTGCACCGCCTTTTTAATTAGATGCGAAGTTTTGGAAAATATCTCTAGAACCTCTAAGAAAATAACTGACATTTTTTATGGTCCATGACATTGACAAACAGAGCTTTTACGTAGCTAAAATGTTTGATCGACGATTTCTCGGTAACAGTTGGAAGTCGCTTAACGATCCTGTACATGTTTCAGTATATCTTTTAGAATTCAGCAATACAGTTAGAACTTCCAAATTCGATCTCTCTAATTTTATGGATCGAAGTTATGGTACCTGCACCTTCTGTTTCTTTTGATTAAGGTTAGGGTTTAGGGAATTAAAGAGAGAGTTTACAGTACTTACAACACTGATGCACTTTCTGTTCGTTATTCTGTGATTTAATTTTTCCTAACCATTTTTTGAGACGTCATTTTCAGAATTAAAACCTGTAAAAATGTTTTACACGGGATACTAGTTATACATATATTATTCAAATAAATTGTAAAAAAAAACAAAAAAGCAAAACATCAAAGTGACAGGGCCCGAGCTAAGGCCTTATCAAAATAAAAGTTTTTGGCTTCCAAAGAAAATTTCTCTAAAGTCTTTAAAGACTTAATATTTTCTGGTAGATCATCATACCAACGGGCCTGACTTTGGAATGATCCATCACCAACAACTTTAACCAATAGCTCTTTTGAAATAGAACGCAGCGTCTTATTTGGATCAAAGAATTCAACATTAAGGTAACCAGGATGGTTTTTATCTCGACGCGATTTGTGGACAATTTTCGCGGTATTAAATTCTATATACTCTTTGACTGGTAGCCATTTTAATCTAATTACGTCATTCAAGTTAGCATAACGAGATATAACATACCGAGCTGCTATATTTTGGATCTTTTGTAGTCGTTGAATTTGATATTTTGGAATTTGAGCAAAAACGACATTGCTGTAGTTAAGCTTGGATAATATCATTGTTTCATTATATTTTCAGTTTGAGGATTAATTATCTAAAATCAATTGATTAACCGCAGAGAGCTGCTTAAGATCTCTCCTAGCCCGCCAGTCCGACCACATTTTAGGGCCCAGGTTCCTTAACCCAGAGGGTGGTCCTAAAAACTTTAATCACTAATAACATCAGAACGAGGCTACCTATACCTTTCAAAATTGGTATGTGGACGCACCGTTAAATGTCATACCACTGAGGGAAGTTTGGGTAACAGAGACTGTAAATAACCTGACTTATCGAGATTTTTGTTGTTTTTCTATAAAAGACGCATTTTTGGTCCAAACATACTGTTAACTGGAGTCTTCAAACTCCATTCCTAATTGCTTAAAAAGACCTTTGTCTTGGCCTTCCAAAAATGTCTCACTTATCCAAACTAGTTCAAAATTAATGAAACTATCAAAAAATCCGTTTTCGAAGGGAATCAGTGTTTATATCAAAACGAGCCTGTTATTTGACTTCAAATTTAGTACAAAGTATCATCGCTGTAAGTTCTATAATTGTGGTAAGTCTCATTTAACACAAATGTGTAGTTTTGTTTTAAAGTCTATTAGAAGGGATACCCAAATTTGGGTGTTTTTTTGGCGGGGGCGGTAATTTGGTAATTGCCGCCCGACTAGATGCGACTGCCAAATAATGCGCTTTAGTTTGCGGATTCCAAAATGGGGTCTTTTATTCAGTTAAACAAAGAAATGGCTGAGTTATCGAGAAAAAACTGAAACCGAAATGGGCACTTGGTCGATTTTTTGCATTTTTTCCAAATCGCTCTGAAAGCGAAGTTTGGCGGTCAATAGTTTCTAGACATAAACTGAACAGATATCCATTCTTTAGGTAGTAGCAGCCACATTGGCGTACTACTCCTTTAGTAGAGATGAGCTGTCAAATCTGTCTAACAGAGGCAAAATCAACGAGACAAATCGCCATTTCTTTTGATCCAAAAACACGATCAAAGTTTTAGACAAATTCCTTTGGCACAGTAATAGTATGCATGTATGCGGAACTGATCCTGGATGGAATTTTATTGCAAATACTATGGAACATTACGCTATAAAGTGTCTTTTACTTTCTCATTGTATTTCCACCATTATGGGTGTTTTTTTTAACAAATCCGTTTTCGTACCAAATCAGTGTTTACATCAGAACGAGTTTGGTATTGGACTTGAAATTTTGCACAAAGTATTACCGCTACAAACTCCATAATTGTGCAAAAGGTCATTTAACAAAAGTTTGTAGTTTCGTCGTAACGTCTATTAGAAAATACTAGCCGCCAAGGCGGCGTCGCTCGCCGCCCATGTTCAGCTTGCGTTGTATCACCACCTGCTCCAAATTATTGCACTTAAAACCAGCGATAAGACTTCCTTTGCTGCTGGCTTTATCGCTTAATTAAGCTTGTTTGCACGTGAAGAGAAATACGTTCCTGGTGTTTCAAATCTTGCATGTTCTTAACTCAGTCGTTCATTGTCGCGGTCGCATTTAAAATGTTAGTAGACTTTCTTGCTTTACACAATGCATTCCGAACGTGAACTTCACGTGGTTTTTATTTACGATTTTAAACCAATCAAATGTCAGTTCAACAATACACTCAAAACGCAGAGAGAAAAAACTTTTCAACTTATTATTAGCTTTTGTTTTACGCGCTCTAACATGGGTGCTGTCAGAAGTAGGTGAAAAAATGGTTTTTCCCAGTCGGCAAAATCGCCGAAAAGTCGCTGTGACAGAGAGCATTTTTATTGAAATTGTGTGTATATTAATATAGAAATGCACTCCTTCGCAAAGATTTTTTAGCAAATGTGCCGCCTGGGTTCTTCTTAAAAGGATCACACGGGAGGAGAAAAAAGTGCACGTGCTAAATGAATGAATTGGATAGAAAACGTTCGATCAGATTAGAATAGATTAAAAGAAATCCATTAAAAGAAATTAAGACAACTATTAAGACAAAAGCAAAAATAAAATATTTTGTTTCATGATTCTCTTTTTTAATCGGTTTTTAAATATTTTGATTGCTCAAAAAAAGTTAACCCGTCTCAGACAGTCACGAAAGCGTTAGGATACACTGGCAAACCGAACATGCAGCCACGTTCTGCCACTGCTGCTTTTTGTCCAAAATGTTAAATCAGTTAGTTTCTTTGTATTTAGTTGATGTATTGTTTTCAAAGCCAAGTCAACGGTGGCCCTTGGAATATAAAACTAACAATAATAATAAAAACAAAACGTTATCTCTATTGGTTCACCAGCCAAAAAAAGTCACATTCGATTGGGATTGCAATGTATTTGTTTCGAACTCACGTCGAACACAAAAAAAGAAATAATTTCGCTCACAACTCAATCTACCATTTTGCGTGACTTACGAACGAACAAACAGACAGACAGACAGACAGACAGAGAATCGGCTATTAATATATAGATACCCCAAATTTGACGTTTTTTTGCCAGGGGCGGTAATTTGGTAATTGCCACCCGACCAGATTAGACCCCCAAATGATGCACTTTAATCTGTGGATTCCAAAATGGGGTCGTTTATTCAGTTTAGCAAAGAAATGGCTGAGTTATTGAGTAAAAATGGAAACCGAAACGGGCACTTAGTCGTTTTTTTGTATTTTTTCCAAATCGCACTGAAAGCGAAGTTTGATGGTTAATAGTTTCAAGAAATGACCTTAACAGATATCCATTCTTTAGGTAGTAGCAGCCACATTAGCGTACTACTCCTTCAGTAGAGATGAGCTGTCAAATCTGTCTAACAGAGGCAAAATCAGCGAGACAAATCGCCATTTTGTTCGATCCAAAAACACGAAAAATCGGGGTTTTTTTAATAACCGAGGCTTATCAAAGTCTTAGACCAATTCCTTTTGCACAGTAATAGTATGCATGCATGCGGAACCGATCTTGGATGGAATTTTATTTTGAAGCAGTATTGCCGCCATTATTAGTATTTAAATAAAAAGCTTAATTCACTTAAGTGTTACAACTACTGAGGCACTGAAAGTCACTCTAAATACGTTCATTTGATGCAAAAATCTCCACATAAACTCTTTGATGAATGAAGAGTTACTTGAGTTCTCATTCTAGCCTTTTATAACGCTTTTTTGATAGTAAATCATGCTCTTTTCACAACAAAATTGCTGATATTACAGAAAAGTTTAGCGACCTATAACTTTGATAGTTATGGATCTTTTTACGTGATTTTCGGCCAACTAAGTGCAAGTTCTATGTAAAATTATGCTATAAAGTGTGTTTTGCTTTGTCATTGCATTTCCGCCATTATGTGTGTTTTATAGAAGTAATCTATTTTTAGGTTTAATCAGTGTTTCCATCAGAACGAGGCTGTTATTGAACTTGAAATTCTGCACAGGTTGTTGCCGCTATAAAATGTACATTTGCGCCGAGTCTCATTTTGTAACATTAACTAGGGTTCTTAAACCAGAGGGTGGTCCTAAAAACTCTTATCACCAGTTACGTCAGAGAGAGGCACTCTTTATCTCCGAAATTTGACATGCCAATGCACCCCATGACCTCATACTACCTGCGCCGGAGTTTTAGTGACACAGACTTTAACTAACTGGACTTATAGAGTTTTTTGTGAATTTCCAAATAAATTACCGTTGCCATAGTAACATTGTAAATTTTTTCCTTGTGCACAGAGCCATCACCCTTACCTTGCCATAACCCTTACCCCTATTAAAGTCGCCTAATGCCATTTCAGGTCGCACATTGCCAATTCCGGTCACCTTATGCCAATAAGTCGCGTATAGTACATTCCGGGCCCCTTATGCTATAAGGTCGCACAAAAAGGCGCCTTATGCCATTTAGGTCGCCTTATGCCACAAAATTGGAAAAGAGGCGACTTGGCCAAAATATGGCGCCTATAGTACATTCCCGGGCGCGTCGAGTACACTAGGGAGTTTACGTACTTGCAACGGCGACGTAAACAATGACGCACGACGTTAGTTTTATGCTACTGCGCGTGCGCAAAAGGGAATCGCCTCAATATTTTCGTCCTCTGTGTTGAAGCGACAACTTGAATCGTACTGAAATCACGTCATGGTACAACGTTGGAAAACTTACTTGTACTTGTGTCTTTAGCCGAATCATCTTCTTGATGACAGCCGGCGACCGTTCATCGCTGATCGATCGTGTCCATAACGTTTTCTTTGTAGCGCATTTTTGTAGAACTGATCTTTCGTGTGTTTAGTGTACATCATAACTTTGTCTTCAAGCGTTTCATTTGGTCTGCCAACTTTCGTTCTTTTGTTGGCGTTAAAGAGGAGTCGTTTCGTAAGGCACTTAATGGATTGACGAGCAAGATGACCAAGGTAACTTTCTTGTTGCCTTGCAACATATGTTTGTATGTCCTCTGTTTTGCATATTTGGAGGATTCTTTCATTCGGATAAATAAAGTGGAAATCTTCAGTTTTTGTTCCGTTTGGGATGAGTTTCCGGAGCATTTGGACATATGTAGAGTTGATTCTGCTCATTTCAGCAGCCGTGAGATTCCATGTTTGACAAGAGTACGTTAAACGACTTCTTACGATTGAGTTAAGAATCATAACTCTTGTATTGAGATAAATTTTGTAATTTGTCAGTTTTTTAATTATTTCGTAAAATTTTGCTTCAGCAAGTGAGATTCGTAGGTTGATTTCTGCTTCACCAGTTGTGGGTTCGTCGAATTTAATTTCGTCACCGAGATATCGGAAAGTAGTGACGTTCTCAATGGCTTGATTTTGTAGTTTTACAATTGATTCTGGATAGGCTTCATTCTCGGATACGATGTCGTAATTGAAAATCATAGTTTTTGTTTTCTTAATGTTGACAGTCAAGCCAAATTTTGTAAAGACGGTGTGAAGAATTTCAAGACCTTTCTGGAGATCTTGTAGTTTTTCGAAGAACAGCTCTACATCATCAGCGTAACCTGACCAATCAGCATCATGCTCTCCTTGATAGCCTTGCATTCTTTCTTCTCGAGTACTAGCAGTTGCTCTGATTCTGTATAAAAATTTCTGAAATTTTACGTCCTGTTCAGAGCAAGTATTGTTGAACACTCTCATCACATAATCCATGTAAAGATTATACAACGGGGGTGATTCAGGCCCGCCTTGTCGAACTCCAGTTGATATAAGCTTTGTGATATTTCTGCATATTTACTCTATTTCTTGTTAACCCATGTATTGTTTTTATATTTGTTGAGTAGACATTGTGTTCCCTACTAGAGGGCTAATTAATATATACTAGCCGCCAAGGCGGCGTCGCTCGCCGCCCATGTCCACCTGCTCTGTATCACTGTATCAAATTTCCTTATAAACGGCTCGTATAACTTGTGTTCAACCAGAAGCAGATTCGAAGTCACAACCTCTGGTAAAACCAATCTTTTATCAGTGCAACAATACACTCAAAACGTAGAGAGAGAAAACTTCAACTTTTTATTAGCTTTTGTTTTAAAAAAGTTACGCGCTCTAACATGGGTGCTATCAAACAGGGGGAAAATGGTTTCTCTTCTTAAAAAGTTCACACGGAGGAGAGAAAAAAGGCACGTGCTAAATGAATAAATAGAATAAAAAAACGTTCGATCAGAACGCTTAACAATTATATAAAAGAAGAAATTAATTTATTAAAAGAAAAGCAAAAAAAAAAAAAAAAACATTTTATTTTGATATGATACTTTTTTTACCTATCGGTTTTTAAACATTTTGATTGCTCAAAAAAAAAGTTCAGCCGTCTCAGACAGTCAGGCAAGAGTTAGGCAAACCGAACATATGCTGCCACGTTCTGCCACTGCTGCTATTTGTCCAAAATGTTTAATCAGTTAGTTTCTTTGTATTTAGTTGATGTACTGTTTTCAAAGCCAAGTCAACGTGGAATATAAAACTAACAATAATGATAAAAACAAAACGTTATTCCTATTAGTTCATCAGCCAAAAAAAGTCACTTTCGATTGGGGTTGCAATGTATTTGCTTCGAAATCACGTCGCACACAAAAAAAGAAATAATTTCGCTCAGAACTCAATCTACCATTTTGCTTGACTTACAAACAAACAAACAGACAGACAGAGAATCGGCTATTAATATATAGATACAAAAATAACATTTCTTCGCGTTTTTCTTGGAATTTCAGTATAAAGAATACAGCTGTTTTCTAAGAAATTTGTCTCTCTCCTCGTGACTTTTGCTGAATAATGAGCTTTGTTGATTGAAATATTGTTTTTTCTTTAGCAATTCTGAAAATTGTGAATTCTGGAGTAGTTCTGAGAATTCTGACAATGTCAATTCTGAAAATTTCATAAGATTGAGACTTTATTATTGTGTGTACACTTAGGAAAAAAATGGATAGACCTCAAGATGCCCCTCCTGGAGATGCTGCTGCTTCTAGCTCTAGTGGCATTAAGCAGCAAATGTAAGTTCTTCAGTCATACTTTATTTATCTAACATGTTTCAACCGTTTTAGCTTGAATTTATTTAACCTGTCATAACACTCACAGCTAACAACAATTGTGCGATCCCCTTC
This sequence comes from Turritopsis dohrnii, assembly GCA_027922465.2. Lineage (NCBI taxonomy): Eukaryota > Metazoa > Cnidaria > Hydrozoa > Anthoathecata > Oceaniidae > Turritopsis > Turritopsis dohrnii. Next base: position 1,052,212 of record BQMF02000076.1, on the reverse strand, counting down.
CCTATTATTATTTCATTCTTCCTTTCCCTCTTTCAGGTTCAGAAAATGTCTGAATCTGTCCCTTTGTAAAATTAATTCCCTGTTTTTATACCTCTAATATAGTACCTATGGAGTTTAAAATTATTGATTTTGAGGAATATTTTATTTCCAAGATAAAGTATGTTCTTTGTTTTTTAGCAATATAAAGATGTCTTGGACTGATCAGCATGATGTCTTATTTTTACGAGAGCTTCTAGTCAGTAATCCATATCAATTTCATGCTGGTTCTGTGGAACGAGGAAGGTCATTAGATACCATTGCTGACCATTTGAATGCAATACCTAAACCTCCGTTTAAGGTGACACAACGTTCTCTTAGAGATAGAATTAAAAAGTTATTGAAAGATTTCCTAACAAAGAGAAGGTATGAAGAGGCTGCATCTGGAATAGACGTTGTAACCAAGAAGTTAATCAATTAAAAAGTGAAAGTGAGGATAAAGAAAAATTAGCATCTGAGAACAAAGCTAAACAACTTGAAAATGAAACTAAGGCTGCTGATACAATGCGACGGCGATCAATGGAAACGTGGAGTCAGTCGAAAAAAAGAGAAGTCAATGAAGATGGTGCTGAAATACCTGCCAAAAAAACTCGTAATAATGGCAATGACACGTTAAATTACTTACGAGAAAAATCACTGAACGAATACGATCTGAGAAAGCAAGAGATGGAGTTGAAGAAAGAAGAACTTTCTTTACAAAAGGAACGTGATGAAAATGCAAATAAGCGTTTTGAGCAACTTTTTGCTCAAGTACAGCAACAAAACCAGATATTTGTGTCCGTACTATCCCAACTGGCTAAAAAACTCTAAAGACAGCAGTAGGCTCACTTTGTTTTTATCATATTTCTTGTTTTGTTTTTGATCATGTACTTTTACCTAGGGTCAATGAGATTTTTATTTACAGTTATAAGGCAGATGAAACCTTTTCAAGCCAAAATTTTTTTGTAAATATATTTATTTTATCGCATTTTGGAGATGCTGTGGAGAAAAGATATTTGGTGTTGTAAGGTTTGGCAAACAATTTTCCTTGAGCTTTCTTTGTTTTGAAATTTTGAAGGATGGAACAATAGAAAAGAAAACAACTTCAAGCAGACTTAAGCTATTTTGTGTCTAGTGATATTCTCATAACATCATTTCCATTTCATTTGGCTCAGTTCAAACAAAATATTCCTCTAAAAGAGGTGGTGTAATGTTAAAATAGTTGTTAACTTTGTTTCCATAAAGACACGTCGATGCATTCGTCATTAATGCACTAACTCTGTATATTTTGCCAATCGGGCTCAAGCCAACTTTAAGGTTTTTCTTGAAATCATTAAATTTGAACTGGTTTACTATGCCCCCAAATATCCATTCGACAGTTACTCTAAGTTTACTCATTGCAGTATTAAAGTTTTTTTCTTGAGGGGTTAGATTAGCACCCCCAAATGGTGACAATAAAACTCTTCTCAAAGGATAGGCTGAATCACCATACAAAGATAAGATGTTTCCATTTGTGTCATGAGAGTGAGCTTGCAGCTGCTGTAACAAACCAGATGCAGCAAGCATGGCACTGTCATGACGCTTGCCTTCCATAGGGCCAAACAAATTGGCTATCATTCCTGAGGGAGTGATCACTGACTGGTACTTCAGACCATGGTATCTTTTGTGCCCGTTATAAAGCGTGCGCTGATGTTGTTTTGGCCGACAGCATGCTTTTAGTGTACCATCTATAAATCCACAAATGTTATCTAAAGGTGCACCTTTGTTGCTGATAGCTTGAGCAAACTCTTCAAGCTTTTGTGCGGAAAGCCAGGGTTGATTTAACGTTGAAAGCAAATAGTCCCATTGATTATCAAGTCTTCAAGCATCTGATGAAAAATCATACATAATTGGGGGACAGCTCTTGAAAAACGTGGTATCAAATCTGAAAACCTATTTGGATAAGCCAATCTTTTTAATAACAAACAAAGAGCTTCAGTGCCATCGCATGTTAAATCATTGTAATTATAGCACACAATTTCGTCAGGTACTCGCAGCACAGTTTTTAGTCGATGAATATCTCTCTTTTTGAAGCGAAATTCTGCAAAACAATCATCCTCGGAGATGTCCTCAAAAACGAAAGGATCATAGTCCATATACTGAAAGTCAGGGTTAGTACATCTGTTAACATCATACAAGAATAGGAACTCTTCGTCATCCAGCAAATTTTCCGCATGTGCAAGCAAAAGAGCTTCTCGTACTTTTCTTAATTTTGGCATGCTTATTTTTGTTTTGTTTTGACTTTCTCTTTCACTTTCAAAACTGCCATTATGAAAATTAAAGTCGTGATATTAGCGCGTAAACTTAAAATTTCTCCAGACCCAATAGTACAGTCGCTATTGGGAGTGAAAAAATGTTTTGCTTGCAATTTTTGTAAGGATGCAAAACTTACAAAACTTATTAGAAAAATGATAAAAATGACTAAAAACTTTTACTGGACAACTCAAATCCACCAATGTGTCTCATATTTAATAAAAATCTCTCTTAAAAAATACGAATAACACAACGCTGAAGTTGCGCCATTTTATATGCAATGTTTTCCACTTTCGAATTTTCATAAACATTATGTAAAATACAACCCGGGTGTTTTTATCACATTTTTACAATTCTTTTTATGGTAGTTGAAAATCTAAAACGTACAAATAATATCAAAGAATCTTCATTTAAAATATATTTCAAAAAGATTCTGTTTTCATTCAATTGAAAAATGTGAGGAAAGCAATTAAATTGATAAATTCTTTTAGGAACACTACCCCCTGACAAATAAAGAGCACGTTTTTAGATGAAACTCTGTTGCGGAGCAATACTTAAAATGTTAGATTTTAAGTAATCTTTTTTAAGAAAGTTATTATTAGTGTTAAAGAGTAAAAAATGCAGGCTGATACAGATATAATCGAGTTAGTAACCCTAAGATGACTTGCATATTTCATTTTGAAATCTACAATTATGAAGATCTGCCGCTTAGAGGCTTTACACCCCTTTCATTGGAAAAAGCGAAGAAAATCAGGTATGTTTTATTTTTGTTTATGTTTGTTATTGTTTTTATTTATGCATATAAATGAATATGTATAAAAAAAGTGGATATGTTATTTCGATAGATTTGAAATAGGCGTTTTCATTTTTCTATTTTTAGAGTTTTTGACCCATTAAATTGCGTCGCATTATTCAATCTTTTGTTTATTAGACATCATTGAATCTGGTGCGATAAATCGTGAAATAACACTTTCAACCGACACTGTGTATATATATGACGGAATGGTTTTACTACAGCAGTCCCAAAACATAACTTTAGATACCTTTGGTGATTTTTCGGAGTTCATTTTATCCCGTATTTTAAAGGATGGAGATGTTATTTATTTTGTGACTGATCAGTATAACACAGGTTCCATTAAAAGCTACGAGAGACAAAGGCGACAGGAAACCGGTAGCATGAGATATACAATCGAACGAAGAGATCAGAAGAGAACAAGACAGTGGACAAAGTACCTCAAAGACCCAGCAAACAAAACCGAGCTTATTCAGTTTTTATATAAGGATTGGTCTCACCCAAAAAGATTTTATAATCAATTAAAAGGAAAGCGTCTTTATGTGAATGTTGGCGATCGATTTTACGAAGTATCTTGTTTTCAACATGAGGTATTTTTCTTTTTATTTCCATAGACAATCAGAATATGTTGGCTTAATTAATAATATATAATCATTAATGACGATATTTTCTTGTTAAAGGTGACAAGCAAGGAGTGTCTTGAGCTTCGCACTAAGTAAGAAGAAGCAGATACAAAAGTCTTTTTGTGCACAGTGCACGCACGAAATGTACTTGAAAAAGAACAAGTTTGTATTTCAACAGTTGATAGCGACATCGCGATTTACGCGTTATACTTTTCCCTTTTCATTGATATTTCTTTGATGGTAAAGATTGGAGTAAAAGAGAGAAAAAGGGTTCTAAACATTAAGGGCATTGCGTCTCAACTTGGTGATGATATATGCCAAGCTTTGCCAGCACTGCACGCATTCACTGGCAACGATTACACGTCAGCATTTTTTGGTATCGGTAAAGGTAAAGCGTTCAAGATTCTTCGCGATTCTGAACAATCAAACGAGTTCCAAAAAGCTTTTGGGGAACTGGGAAAATCGCATATATTCGATGCTTCGCTTTTCCCAACCATCAATATATTTGTTTGTACGTTATACAGCTTAAGTACGTGCACAAATACTGACGACGCCAGGTACAAAAAGTTCATTTCTGGAAAAACGTCCCCAGAACCGCAATGCCTTCCACCTACACAAGATTCATTACTTTGCCACTGCAAGCGAGTAGCTTATGTAACTTTTGTAGTGAAGAAAGCGCTGAATGCGTCTGCTGAGATTCCCTCGCCAGACAAGAACGGGTGAATCGTGTATGTGCCGTTCACATGGTTTAAATTGTTCGCAATTATGCAGTTGCAGCGATTGTGAAAATTCAGACCACGTCATCGAAACTGATGACAGCTCCGATGAATCAGATATTGATAGTGATAAATCTGATGCAAATTAGCTGGTTTATAATTTATTACGTTTATATTTTTGCATGTCTGTAATAGTTATTTTTATACTCATTTTACAACGTAAATGAAAAAAAAACTATTTTATAATTGTGACGTCATAAACTCAACTTCTATTCTCAGTATAAGGCGAGGGTTAGATTTCAAGGATAATTCGTGAGCAACGAAATTAATCAGCTTAAAATTTCCGTTCGATTGATATATTATACTCATGGTTTCGGTAAAAAAATATTTTCAAATATTGATGACGTCAGCAATAATCTATTTTGGTCCGTAAAACATGGTTTTGGTACAAAGAGAAAGTCCAGTAAACTTTTTCCTCTTAATTGGATCCTAAAAAGTTCATTTTTATCTGTCGTGCTTTCTTACCTTCCCAAATAGTATTAAACTCCCAATAGCAACTGTACTACAACGCACGACCGACATTTGCGATTACGCAACATTTTCCGAAGTCGTCGCAGCTACGTCTTCACAGCGTAAACTCCCTACTTTCCGACTAGGATGATAAGCCTAACCCTAACCCTAACCCTAACGCCAAAGCCTAACCCTAACCCTAACCCAAAGTTCAAGTTCCCTCCAGAATCGATCGTCTTACGAGCAAAAGTGCACTAAAAGCAAGGTAACTGTTACTTCAACTTCAGGAAAGCTTTTTAAATGTCCTTCATGTAAATCAATGGTGGTAGTGAAAAATATGCGTAAAAGATATACCTTAAAAATTGCTTTCAAAGAAATATCAAAAATGGTCGCCATGTTTGATGATTGGGTACACAAATATTGCGAAGAAAAAATTTGTGACTTAAGATGATCCGGACGAAATTGCAGTCCAAATTCTGTCCGATGAGGAAACCATACTCATTGTAAATGACAGATACAATGTTATTGGGTTCAAAAACCTTTAAAGGAAGAACACTGCTGTGACATTCTTCTGCTTTATTTGTTAAATGATTATGTTAGATGAAGATATCTTGTATTTGGTTTCAACTATTTTCATTTTCTCCTGTTTCTGTTACTTTCTTGATATAGACATTTTTAGTATGTCGCTTGATATGCTCTAACGTAGAAACGCCTCTTTCAAAGCCTGTCAAACGAATAGTCAATGTTGACTATTCTTCCATCAAAATCTATTGAGCTTTTTGCCGCTGACTTGCGGCCGTTAACGGCTGCTTTATTGTTTGTGAAAAAAACACTTTAGATATCATTCAACTAACATTTTTGATTTTTACTTTTTGGTGCTTCATCGCAGGCGTTTTTATCATTCAGAATACCTCTTTTTCAGATGCCGTCTTGGTTGGCGCAGGAGGGTGAAAGAGTGATTCTATGAATAATTAATGAGTTTTTCATATGTAGAATATGAGAAACGAAATACCAGCTTTCAGAATATTTGTGAAAAAAAGAAATGTAGTAGGTTGGGACACTCCTTGCAACATTGCACTCCACTAATGACAGCATCATACAGCAGTGTGTGGAAGAACACCAATATTCTCTAGTCGGCTAGGATTCCCATCTTCATCTTCGCTTCCGCTACGGTCAGAAGAATCACTCTCGGAATCTCCACCACTACACAGAGTCTCCATTTTTGCAGCTCTTCATTCGAATACTCCGGTTCACATGAATAACTTTCAACGTATTGACAATCATCTTCTACATCAGAGCTACATTCAAAATTCATCGTCACCCAAACACTCTTCACTACACACCGCTTCTTGCTCTTCCTTCGTAGTCATCTGCTCTCGTTCTGTTGTGCCACAACATTGACGTCATTATGCAGCATGTTTTCAAAATAAACCATGCTAATTAGTTTCACTTTCACTTTGTAAAAACAAGGAATTTGACCCCTTAGAATAAAGAAAATCAAAATCATTTCATGACCGTATATCATTTCTTTCCTGTAACCAATTCGACCCAACACCTCCTTCGTCTACATTTTTCATCAAAAAGCTTTTCAAAGAGGCAAAAACAGCAAACTAGAAACCAGTTATTGTTGATCAATTTTAACAATGAACCAGACAACAAGTAATAAAAAAAGGTAAAGTTTTTAAAGAAAAATTTATATTTTATTTTTTATTTTTTACGGCGTTTGACTTCCAAAAGGATGTGTCATATTCGCCTTTCCTGGGTGCAAACCCCGCGACGAAAAATTTAATCACCCAATTGGAAACAGAAAGTGTACCCATGTTGTAGAGCAATTATTATTATTATTATTATAATTTAATCACCCAATTGGAAACAGAAACAGAAAGTGTACCCATGTTGTAGAGCAATGGTTCCCTTGTGACGATAAAAAAACATGCATGTGCTACTATATATTAATCGTTAAAAAGCGCATGGCCTCACGAAGAATATGACCACGATTCAGAAGGTTTCGACTGTAAAACTCAACAAAACTTATCACTCTCTAAAATAAAAGTGGTATGCGAACTCGCTATTATATATAAGACTCCCATGTAAAAATTTTTTACGGGTTTTAATTGAAAGTGACGTCTGAAACCTGGTGTCGAAAAATTAAATCACAGCATGATGAATAGAAAGGGTATCAGTGCTGTAAGTGGAAAGCGCTCTTTGCAGAACTTCATTCCGATGGCGAAACTGACGTCGAGTTTCCGACTCCGAGATCAAAAGGACGAGTGAGACTCTGCGAGTGCTGAATATTGTCGTTCAGAAAAAGAACGTTCTGAGAGTAAAAATGATACCTTATAGGAAGAATCGGGGTTTTTTTGTCTTCCCGAAATGTTTTGGAAGGGTATCACAAGAATGAGAAAATAATGACCTATGATTAATGAAACAAATTTTTAGTTGACACTGTATGACTCATTTTTTAATAAACCAACTGCAGTTCTACTTTACAATAATGCCACATTAATTAGACCTAACATCACAGTTTAGACAGACTCGCATGAAGATTATACAAGTGCAATCACTATACTTACATTTCCACTGATCAGTTTTTGTCGCTTGTGAAACCAAATCCTGATCATTTTGTATTTCTAAGAAGTAAGCATCAGCATCCAATAATTATGTAACTGTGTAATTACAAACAAGAAACTGAATGAAGTGTAAACCGGCCAATAAAGCGCTATTACCACGACCACTTTTGATCGAAATATTTCGACGGAGAAAAAAATCGAGCATGTGCATTTAATATTTTCTGGTTTTCGAGCGAAAAATTTCTTTTCTCTACTGTGCGAATGTGAGTTAAAATAATTTCAGGGTATTATAAATTGGACGAAAGAATGACAATCCTGTCGAAAAAAGAAAAAAAAAAGAAATTATGTAAGTATAGCAGACGGTTTCCACTTGCACTTCGAATTAACTTCTGCATATTCGATCTCTTACTGAATATGAAAACCAGCTAATTAAGTTCAACTTTTTTATTAGGAATTTATGATCGAAATATTTCTAGCAGAAATTGCTTTCTTCTAAAATTTTCGTTCGAAAAATTTCGATCAAACGTGGCCGTGGAAATAGCGCTTAAGTATTCTTAAAATACTTCATGCGGAAAAGTGTCTTTTATTCGATTGAAAAAGATTTGCGTGTAAAGCTTTTGTTTTCGTATGGTTTGACCTAGCATATTGAACGCAAACGATTCAACATAAAAGAAAATGTGAAATCAATGTCTAAATATAATTTGAAAAAATACTTTTTCTTTTAATATGTCGGTTTTGAAATGTAAATATCTTATCGAAATTCCAATTAAAGTCGATATAATTATACTCGGAATAAGGTTTTGCCAATAGTGGGTGATTGCAAGAAGCAACTATTTGCAGAACTTTATTCCGAGGTTTCTTTGCGTTGGTATTGGTATGTTAAAAATCAAAAAATTAAATAATATTTTCATTGGCTATAAAGTTTGTTCGAACATCATCATCGCCAAAAAAGTGGAATAACAAATGTAATTAGGAAATAGAAGATAGTTTTTCTTCAATTTTTTTTTCAATTTCTCCATCATCACATTGATGACTAACTTTGTTCTTGTTGTTGTTCTTCTTTTTGTCCTTCTTTTTCTTCACTTCCCATCGTCTTTTATCAGCAAGAACAAAATTAGAAAAATTATCTAGGTTTACTTTAGATTTATTTAGGTTTTATGAGTTTGTTTTATCTTTTTGTTGCCTGATCTCACACTCGTCTCACTTCTCACACTTATTTCGCCATTTTTTTCAATTTCCCGCGCGCATCACGTGGGATGCAGTGAAGAATATTCGTCTTGACACACACTACATATCAAACTCGACGTTAGTTCCGCCATCGGAATGAGGTTCTGCAAAGAGCGCTTTCCGCTGTAAGTACTTTAAACTTAAGGTTTAGGAGTGCAGAACAGTCGTTTTACTTGGATGATCTTAAACCCATCAAAAATAAAAATACGCGCTGCGTGTGCATCGGCTTTTTTCACTTCGTAAAATAAAATGTATCCATTGAAGATGCAATGCAATGTTTGCCTGTGATGAAAAATCTAACGTCAATACGAAAAAAAAAACACTTCTCACCCTTTTAATTAAGAAACTCTAGGTATTCCAGCTAAAGCATTTTTAGTTCACTATCAACACTGGAGTTCTGAACAAAAAAACTTTTTAATCGGAAGATCTGAAACAACACATCAAAATATTCATAATACATCTTTCATGATAGTAGTAAAAATAAATTGTGCGCACATGGAAACAACAAAAATGCTGGATAAATAAACTGTGTTCTAACTAAATAGATCTATAATATTTAACTTTGGTTTAACTTCAAACAAAGAGAATACATCTTTCCATACTAATTCATCATGTTAGTAAACAACAACATCTTCTGCAGCCATTTTCAAACCCCTATAAACTCTTTACTTTCCATATTTCATATCTGTAAACAAAATAATAATACTCTAAGCTACTACTAATTTAAACTACTACTTTCCAGCACACTTTCCTACTGTAAACATTTACTTAAAACACTTTCTGCAATTTCTGTTCCACTGAAATTACGCTACCATATTTATACCCTGAAAAACATAAAACTGCTATCTTAGTTTGGAAAACTGCTTTTATGCTTATGTGAGGTAACTTTCTCTATTTTGCAGAAGATTTTCTACTATAAACATTCACTAAATACCTCTATAAACTTTCTTTTCTTTCCAGTAAGTGTAGTAAACCTTTCACCTTCGTCTGCTTCGTGCTAAACTGTCTGTAGACTAACGGATTTACTGACGGATTCCGTCGGCAACCAATCAAAACTACGAAAAAAGAATTTTTTGCATTTTGATTGGCTTAAAAATAACTGACCTGAGATGTCCCGTGCTATTATACTAATTGTGAATGTGTCTTGCGTGGTCTAACTGCCGCTATATGACCACGATTAAGAAGATTTTGGCCGTAAATTTTTAGAAAAAACCATCACTCTGTAAGTTAAATGTGTAACACACGATTGCAGATTATTATAAGTAGACTAGCAACTCGCGTAAAAGTTTTTTACGTGCTTTAAGGATAATCATCACCCCTGTAATCACCCCTGTAATCGAAAAATAAAAAAATAATTTTTTTTTTATTTCATAAAAAGATAAAGCTTTCAGAGAGCTTTCTGAAAATGTATATATGGTGCTATAAAAACTTATCATTTGGTACAATATTTTAAATTTATTTGTAATTAACTTTTTTTATACAAAGGAATTATACATGCGTAAGCTGTTTATAACATCGTTTTTTTTTATAAGAGCTTATGTAGAAAAAAAAAACAACCAAAAAAAACGCGTTTCTTCGAGAAAAAAATATATATTTTTAATTATAATTTCTTGAAACCAAAAATGAATTCGAACAGATAACTGCCTTTTTGAACAGGATTTTTGAAAGCCTTCCACAGTGTAAATACCAAAGTACATTCAGTACCATAAGTAACTAAAGGTCCCAGTTTTATGTAGACCTATTTGATTAATATCCATTCTTTCATCAATTCAGTGATAAAATATAAAAGAAAAGGTATTGTAAATGTATTTGATGTAAAACCTTCCAAATTCAAAAGGCTGCGTTCGCTAATTAGAATTTATCTTGAGTTTTTTGTGGGGATTCGCAGAGTGGTAGTAGTAGTAGGAGTAGTAGTAGGAGTCCTCGTGTGTTTTAATACGGTATTCATACTTATTTAGCAGTCTACCATTTAGCAGTCCCACAAAAATTTGGATGATGAACAAAATGGTAAACTGACAAAAAAATCGTCATGGTCGCATGACTTCTCACTCTCTTACGCTCGTTGTGGGGGCTATTTGTTTACTTCTACTTTAATCCTTATAATCTCATGTCATTATACAAACCAAATCAACGTATTTTTTTACTGTTCAGGGGCGGATTTAGGCTGGTGCATTGGTGCACTGGAAAAATTCGGTATGTTGAAAAATAAGGTGTATCTCTTGAGAAATATATACATATACAAACTGTTCAGTTTCCGTCTCTGAAACCTTCGGTTCCTACACCATTGGGCTTCTTGTGGCGTTGTGGAATATTCTCGGGAATTTTTTCCATTCGAAAAAACAGAGTATTGTTATTTTGAAATATTTGGCCCTGTATAACAAATATGAAGCGGGGGTGCTGTCTCGGAAAATATATGTTTGGGGGTCGGTTATCGGCATCACTTTTTGCACCACTTAACTGCAAAGATGCGGAGTTTCTAGGGGAGTTTTGAGATCTGTCTGACTGGTGCAAGCTCAACTGGTGCAAATTGAAAAGTGAACGGCATGACGATAAAGATAATTTTATAGCCTCTATCGTGTGCGAACAGAATTCCAGTGGCATCGTGGCACATTCACAGTGTCGGAAAGTTAGAAGAAGTTCAATGTTGTTCAATGGACATCTTACATTATATTTTTTCCTATGTACAAACGTATAATATTATAGCCACGTATTGTTTTTTAGCTTTCACTGTCTTTTTTATTCCTTTACGTTTATGCTGAAGGATAAAATGTGTATACATAAAACTTTCAACGAAAACCTTAGAACCTTTATAGTTGAAGGTATTGTGAAATATTTCAAAATAATAAAAAGTTAGATGGTTTTATATTATTCTTTACTGGTAACAATAGTTTTCTGTTTTCGTATTTCTGTGTGTTAACAAACTGTTTCTAGTGTGATGGTAAATTTTAAGTTAAGAGAAGAAAAGTGTTAAATTAGTTTTCTAGATCTGTTGCTTTGTAACTTTTTATCGCTGCACTACCTTTTGACTTGTATAACTTAAAACTACCCTTTCAAAAACCATAAAGGATAGGTTAAGAATTTCAGTTTGAAATCTTTTTTATTTTATTTTTTATTTTATTAATGACATATTTATACAGGCTGACTACCTTCAATTTTATAATAAAAACTGCTATCAATGGACGGCCTGTTAAAAAATATATACATATCATATTTGAGAATTAAAAATATTATAATACATATTTATATAAAAAACATTAGTAAAAAAGTATAAAGAAAACACAGTAAAAGCAAACAAAATGGAGAGGGTAAGAACATGTGTGGATAAGCTTGGATAACCAGACTTGAACTGAATAAAAGACATAGGCAAATCAAAAATCACATTTCCAATAGACTAACAAATTCTTTAAAATTTGGCGTTTTCCGTACATCAAGGGCCAAGTTGTTATACAATTTGGCTCCCATGTACGCAAACGCACCACGTGAATATTCTTTTTTAAATACTGGCAATCTTATCAAACAATTGTTGTTCCTAGTATTTATGTTGGAGTTCACTAGCTGAAAATAATCTTGAAAATCTTCACATACATTGTTATCCAGACACAGTCTCACAAAAGTGCATGCTCTCATCTACTTTATTCTCGTAATTGTTGGTAGGGTCACATCTTTATCATTTATTATGCACACTGCTCGTTGATGGAAAGATTGTAACCTTTTTTCGTTAGTGTTATTGATTTTCAAGTTTGATAACGTACCATATGTCAGGATAGGAACAACCATTGATTGGTATATTAACTTAGCAGCGCGTACCGTTAACATTGAGCGTAATTTCGACAAGAGTCTCAATCTACCAGATGCTTTTTTGTGTGAACTATCAAAATACGAGTTCAAATTGAGACTACTATCAATATTGATGCCAAGGTACTTATAAGATGAGCAAGTTGAAATAGTTTGACATTTGTACGTAATTTTGAGATCTCTATTTTTGGACAACATTTTACTTGTTCCAAACATCATTGCTTCTGTTTTCCCCTTAGTCATATTCAAAATAAGATCGTTTTCTCTACACCAGTTGTCGATTGCTTCCATATCAGTAGAGAGTTTAGTTTCAATAACATAGAATTCTTTATCGCTTATGTATATTACTGTTTCATCTGCAAATTTTATGATATCACAATACTTCAGAACTTCAGGTAGGTCATTGAAGTATATCACAAACAACAGTGGTCCGAGGATAGATCCTTGAGGTACACCATTAAAAACTGGTGTTGGATCAGATAGAACATTTTCATATAGTACACGCTGTGACCTATTGAATAGGTAATCAGTGAACCAAGATCTTTCATTTGCATGTACACCATATTGTTCTAGTTTGTCAAGAAGAAGTGAATGTCTGATCGTATATACATATATATACATATATATAAATTTAGGCCCAAATGTTGTGTCGCCCAATCACTCGTATCGCGGACCCTAAACATCGTCAGTTATGGCTATTGGTTCTCGAGATATTTGCCCAATACGTCACGTTCGATTGAGGATGCATGGCAATGATTTCCTGTGATCATAAAAAAACGTCAAATGACACGCGCTTTTGGAATAATCGTGAAAAAAGTGTCTTTCGCATCTACGTGGTTTTACGCGCACATAAGAACTTGACCGTAAAATTTACTTAAATATATCACTCTCTAAAATATAAGTGTGACATACGTCCGCGTATTAGGATATAGATTTTAATTTTATGTAATGGCTAGTAACTCGCATACGAATTTAATTTCGAAAAGAATGTGCGGAATCCCCTGTGCATAACCCGTGACTAAGAATTAAATCATGGAATTGTGACTGGAAAATGTTATCGTGAAAAACTGATCAAAAAAATGTATGGGATCGTTTCGCTATGACCAACCTTTAAAGAGATGTCCTCGATCAAAGATTTTGATGACGTCATATCCACAGTACCAAAAGAAATTTAGGCCCAAATGTTGGGTCAGCCCATCACCCATATCGCGGATCCCAAGAAACGTCAATTATCCCTATTGGTTCTCAAGATATATCCCCAAAAACGTCTCATTCAAATGGGGATGCAATGCAAAGATTCCCCGTGATCATAAAAAAACGTGCTTTTGGAATGATTGTAAAAAAAAAGTGTCTCTTGCCTCTACATGGTTTTACAAGTGCATAAGAGGACGATGACAAAAATTAAAAATAAATACAATCACTCTCTAAAATAATCGTGGATTATCATAATAAGACTAGTCGCCCAGGCGGCATCGCTCGCCACCTATGTGCAGCGTGCGTCCAGTTCACGAAAAATAAAATGAAGAATTGCCAATAATAAGTTTGCCCATGTTGTAGAGTGTTGAATATAACTGGTAAATTTTTTTTTACAGTTTTAGTCGATGTGAGTTGAACCGAGAGAAAGGATTAGTCAATGAAATTTCCCCTGGAGATATAAAAGATTCAAACATCAAAATAATAATAAAAATTGGAACATTGAAATTATCGATGTTCCCTCTTTTGGACCAAAACCATGTTTTTTATACACAGAAGATGAAATGAAGAACACATACAAAACCATTTACCAGCTAATTACCTAATCAGAATGAAACTTTTTACCCCAGAGATGCGAATTATAACCAAACATTGCAGCACTTAAAATGGCCTACTTTTGACCGAAAACAATATTTTTGATACACAGAAAATGCAAAGTAACTTATAAAAACTATTTTTTAACCTGGAGACGTAAAACAAACTTTGCAACAGTTTAAATGCCCTACTTCAGACCAAAATCATGTTTTTACGTGCAGAAGATTTAATGCAGAAACAAATGGCAATACAACAAAGAAGTATATATTGTATACGCAAAATAGAAGTAACTTTAGTGTAAAAAAGCAATTCATAATACAGAACACAAAACCAAAAAAAAAATTGAATTGAAAACAGATCGATACCTTCCAACTGTGTTTCTTTCGTGCGAAAGTTATATTGGACAGCAACCATTAATGAATTTTTGAAATGATATATAGTCTGTTCTTCCCAAAACCATCAACATCATGATAAAAACCATGAGTTCCATTTCTTTAACGGTTTACGTGCTTTTTATTATTAATCTAACCGAAAAAAATATTTCAATTATATAAAAATACAGAGAAAGATAATCATGCTATGACATGGTTGAAATAAAAAAAAAAAAAAAAAGCAAAAAGAAAATTCATGTAGGTACCCATTTATCCTAAAAATAATTAATTAAAAACACCAATTCAATGACAGAATTTGTAAAGCTTTAGATTGAAAAGCAACCAATACTGTGAGTCAAAACATTTAATTAAAATAATTTATTTATTTATTTATTTATTTATATTACTGGATTAGTACTTAAGGCGACATTGCACTGAAAAGAAATGTACATAATGTCGACATTTGTTTTAAGTCGACAAAAATTTGTCGACTTTCCGTTTTCTCTTGTTTCAGCGATAATAAGGCGACAAAATCTTAACGATATTAGATCGAGGCTTGAATGATATCACTCAATTGAACAGAGGCTAATATATGCACTTGGTTGTCAGCCTTCAGTCTACGCCATTAATGGAAAATCCGCTGTCGACTTAACTCCATAAATAAAAACAGAAAATGAAAATTGGATATAATGTCGACATTGAAATAAATGTGAATTCAGAAGGAATTGCAGGGAGTGTTTTTTTTATATTTCGAGTGCAACAGTTATTTTTACCACATAACCATATGAACACCGACTTAAATTTTTAGACTGACTGCTTAACCTTATACCGACATTTATTCAAATTTTAAGGTATCAAAAAAAACATAAACTTGCCACCTTCATTTTAGTGATAAAGGCATTGTTCTTTCTTCATTTCCCTCCTTTAACAATAGCAGGCAACCCCAAACATTACGACAATACGAACGAAATAACACTTAGGTTTTCTTTATAAAAAACGGCTACCACTATGGCTTGATTTCTTATTCTGCTTTTACTTTTTAACTATCAGACTAAGAAACGAAAGTTTACTAAACCATTGGTTTCATTCTGGAAGGGGCATAAAAACGCGTGTCTACTAAAATGACTGTGCAGCAGCTAACCTTCACAAAACTCATGCAAACTCTAAAATCGTGAAAGAAATTCTTATAAAGGCAGCATTTTTTTATGAATTCTGACTATAAAATTCTTGCATGGTTGGGTATAATAAATTTGATTTTGTTTCCAATATGCTGTATAGAGAATATACAATCAAGTTTATTAACAGAATCCGTTTAAGTTAAACTTGATCGAGAATATACGATAATTTTCTATCTTCACAGTACGTAAATTACCTAAACTAACTGCTTAATTGTATATAGGGCCATCCATAATGTACGTTCTCACCGAGGGTTGGGAGAAGGTCACCTTAAAAGTGTATGTTTCCGTATGGGAGAATGGAGTATAAAGAGGGATTAACGTGGGCTTTTTAGAAAAAAACATCTTTTTATCACCGGTCCCTTGACTTGAACTTCGCCTTCACTTGAAGTCTGAATCAATGTTTACAGGAGTACGCCATTGTGAATTTTCTAAACTTAAGTTAGCCAATCATGTTGGGAGCATAAAATTCATTTTTCATTCAGAGTTCTTCTTTCATCGCGGCTGGAAATGGTCATGCAGTAATGAAAAGCCATTCACTCGAACGCCATAATGACTAAACTACCATCGAGGTATACAAGTACAGCATTGATCCAAGTATATGTGATTTGACAAAAAAACTATTGAAGCCCTGTTTAAAAGGTTCGATTAGGTTTCGTGATTTTTACGTACGTTGTGGACAATAAGCCCTTGTTTTGCGTGCGGATGGATGCACAAGCAGGAAAGGGCCAATATATCAATACAGATTGCTGGAGAACTGCTACCAGTTTCTTTGGAGTTCCTGGACGAACTATAGGGGACATGTTCTGAAGATACATTTGCTGACGCAAACGATACACATCAAAGTTCAACCCCAAATTCTGTTTCGCTAAAGGCCAGTTTCCACTTCATTCACTGTGGCCGCATGACTGCGAGAACAGCTTTTTGATTCACTTAGTAGTTCAAATGAGTTTGCGTCGGCCAATCAAAAATAAGTTTTCTCCCAAGCAGCAGACACATCTGTATATACCACTTGGATCGTTGATTTCTGGCGTAATAACGGTTCTACCCTACCCAAACTATGCACATGGAGTACAAAAGTTCTTATGAGAAAGTCACAGTTGGGCCATGATCGTTAATCTCAGCTTGCAGAGAGTGATCGCAAACAGTTTGGTGGCCAATGAAGGAAGCAATCTGCTCAAACACGATTCTTTCCATATTTCTCTGGTTTGATCGAAGAAATGTAAGGTAACCCTAATCATCACTGAAGACTCTTTGCCTGAATTACCCTTTCAAAGACACCTAGATGATTCATATAACAAAGTTAATCGCATCACTCAATCAGCTGATACTGAAATTCCAAAAGCAAACTGCAACAATCTAACTACCTTTCACTCGAACACCCGTTCAATGATTTCCTCTTTTACGGAATTCACACTGTTAATTGAAACCTAGAAAAGGGATTAATCACCTTAAACGAAACATGGTTGAAAGACGACCGAAATCTTTTCAACTATGTCATCATACCTGGTTACCAATTCTGCTATAAAAATCGTGATACATAAAGACCAAGGTCTATACATAAAAGACAACATCACATACAAAGTAAGAACAGACATCAGCAAGCTAGATAGAACCATGGGACATATTTAGGTAGAGATAAAAGGTAAAATTCGAAACAGCAAATTCCTGTTGGGTACACTGGACCAACCCGACTCAGATACCGCCTCAAAATATTTATGGACAGAAAAACACGAATCACTTTTGGCAAAGATCAACAGTATCTGAGGTTATGTCATCATATTAACATGAGATATGAACATTAAACCTAAATACTAACAGATCAGTAGTAAATAAATATAAAGGATGTCTGACACTATTTAATTTAAAAAATGTCATCAAGTTGCCTACAAGAAATGGCGTCAGTTTAATCGATCACCTCATCACCAACACTCCTGACAAAATACTTTTAACTGGTGTCATTCCCGGTGAGACCATAGGCTATCACGCTACTCCATTCGTTAATATCAGAATTCCGAACGTCAGATATACTACTAGCTACAAGTAAATTCGAAAATTCAAAAAGGTTGTCCTTAACAAATACTGTATTGACTTCGATCACGTTCCACTTCACATCGTATATGGTTTTGATGACCCAAATGAACAACTCCAGGTTATTCATGATATCATCCTCCAATGCATCAATCAATATGCTCCTCTTATTAGTTGCAAAATCACCAGACCACCTGCCCCATGGATACATGATCTTCAAATCAACGACCTATAACAGAAACGATATACAATTCGAAAAAAGGCTTACCAAACACAGAGCATGCAAGATTGACAACTGTTCCGAAATATTCGTAATCATCTCAAAACTAAAATTAAAGAAGCGAAGCGATCCTTCCACAGAAAAGCTTTATCAACACACAGACCTAAAGATGTTTGGAATATCATCAACTGCATCTTGAAACAATAAAGTAATTGATCATAATGTAGAAGAGCTAACCAACCACTACAATGCTATTGCATCACAGCTCACAAATACAAAACCCAATAACAGTGAAGATCTCCATTCATTCATCGATATTCTGAAAAATAGCGATGCTGTATACTTTCATCTCAAAACAACCAACTATGAAGTTAAGAGAGCATTCAACAAGATCAAAAATTACTGTTCCACGAGATATGATAACATCTCCATAAACCTTAAACCCGTATGCAATAAAATCGTATCACCACTACCTCACATTATTAATGGCTCATTGAACACAGTATATTCCTTGAAGACTGGAAATTTGCAAGTAATTATTCTAATTTACTGCGGCCCCAAAAATAATTATTTTGACCGACCCGCGTAAATAATTAGAGTCATTTAATTACAAACTTTTGAACGCCACGAACCCGCGTTAATAATTAGAGTCAAAAAAAATATCAGCACAAAATTAGAGACATTTTTTACTTTTCAAATGAATTTAAATTTACAAGCTTTTCAATTTTTTTTTCTTCGCTTGTTTTGAAGTCGACAAAGCTACTTTTTTACACTCATTGTAGTCCTTAATAGCAACGGAAACAACATCTGGAAGCTTGGTATGAACTTCTACATTTGTAGATTTGAAAGTGTACATAGCGGGAAGCTCCATTCCCCCTTGTGGTAGATCTTTAGTGTGTTGTCTTTTACCAGTTATTCTGACAGAAACTTCACCGCCACTCTTCATGTAAAAATATGTTATTTTTGACAAGAACTTAGGCACATGTCTAACAGTCACGTCTCCATATTTAAGTGCCATTGCGTACTTATCCTCGACAAGTGCCCCAGGTCGTGTTTCCTTGCATACGGTCAGCTCACTACCAACATTTGCTTCCCATTTACTCTGGTATACATGATGACCTCTAACACAACACTCAGTGGAAAACTTTCAGACTCGCGTTAAATTAGAAGCAAATAAAATACTTGAAATTTGCGACCCGCGTTAATAATTTGAGTCAATTAATTACAAACTTTTGGCCATTTTTGTCAATCCGCGTTAATTCAGTAAATAAAGTAAATTAGAATAGCAGTAAATTAGAATAATTACGGTATACCAAAGGTCGAATCACTTGGAATATAATCAACCGCCTTCTTGAAACAAAACAATAAAGTAATTGATCAAAATGTAGAAGAGCTAACCAACCACTACAATGCTATTGCATCACAGCTCACAAATACAAAACCCAATACCAGTGAAGATCTCCATTCATTCATCGATATCCTGAAAAATAGCGATACTGTATACTTTCATCTCAAAACAACCTACTATGAAGTTAAGAGAGCATTCAACAAGATCAAAAATGACTGTTCCACGAGATATGATAACATCTCCATAAACCTTAAACCCGTATGCAATAAAATCGTATCACCACTACCTCACATTATTAATGGCTCATTGAACACAGTATATTCCTTGAAGACTGGAAATTTGCAAAAATCTGCCCTGCACCAAAGGTCGAATCACCTCCCCAAGCTTTTGATTATCGCCCCATATCAATTTTCCCCATCCTGCCTAAGTTTTCGAAAGAGTCGTTCTTCACCAGTTAATTTATCATATTGAAAACTACTCAAGTTAAGAGATGAAATACTAAAACAATAGATAAAGGAGAAGCCACAATCACTTTCGATTCGATTGATTACAAAACTCTTCTCTCTAAATTACACCAGTTAAATTTTTGAAAATCATGTCTACACTGGATGACTGAACCGCCCACACTATGTACAAGTCGATGATAAATAATCAACCTTACGAACAAGTGGTTTTGGAATCCCACAAAGCTCAATTCTTCGTCCGATTTTATCTAATCTTTATGTGATCGACATGGCCAAATATCTTCGATTCGTCCGATTCCCTTAAACATCCCGACGACATTCTTTAAGGTCACTGAAAATCTGCCAAGTTAACCCAAAAAGCTACGGAACTAACCTCTTTTCTTATCATTCTAAAAAGTTGGTCAAATGCTTCAAACTTGGTCTTCAATAACAACAAGACCAAAACGATGGTATTTAGCACTAAACAACTCACACGTCTGCACCAACTCAACACAAAAAACATGATCACATGTGATTGCCAAGAAGTAACCTTCAATGAACACTTAGAATGGAAAGAGCACCATCCGCAGCTGTTATGCCACATTGAAATCGCTAAGATTGCTGAAACGACTGGTACCCTACAAAGTAAAGAACCAACTAGTAAATGCACTTATCCTATCGAAACTTGCCTATGGGAATGCCGCCTACATCGACACGGCACCTCTTTATCTAGTCAAACGACTGCAAAAAGTTCAAAACGCTACTGCTAGCTTTGTTTTTGGTCGATATGGCACTATTGATGATGTTGGTGATGTTATCAAACTATCTTGGTTAGCTTTTGAAATCACTTCACAAGAGTAGATACTGATTCCATTACAGTCCGACTTGTGGTAGCGTAATGAAGCATATGTGTCACAAATCATACCATAAGTGTATAAATATTTATTAAGTTCTTTGAAAATGCGGAATTGTGTAGTGTGTCATATTTAGAATGGAAGGCTTGGCCGAATCCACCAACAAGAAAGTAAAATATAGCTATTTAAGATTTTACTAAACAAACGATGTTAGCAAGAGGAAAAAATTGAATAGATTACCTTTATCAACCGCTTGTCCAAACCAATTTACCAATTTACCAAATAACCAATTTACTGAAGTCATTACATTACCAGTATAACCATTCTACGTAACAGTATTGGCAAGATAAAAATGTCTCTCCCCTAATAAAACTGGCTTTTTGTGACCAAAAGAATGCACAATTTATTTGCTGATCTAACCGATAACGAATAGTGAATTTTTCAGAAAAACCTTAGTTGAAACTAAATTGCCTGTTACATTTATTGACTGTTTTATGTTTCATTTTATTGTGTGTGTTTTTTTCTGTCCTTTAGGGACCTATCGTTTATAGATATATCATTTATGTTGTCAAGCAATTATCTTACGAATGCCCTTGGGAATATGTTTCTATTTATTAAGAAGCACTGGCGAGAAGTTTTTCAACTCGTCAGTGCGAATTATGAGTCGTAAGAAGAAACTTATAACAGTGTTGTTGTAACAAGATTCTATAATTTACTGACATTTTTCCAAGACGAAGTCTTTAGCTAGCGAAGCTAGCATATATGTTAATATTGCCTCTTGGGCATATTCTTTGCAAAGGATTTGCGTCGACTATTATCGAGTTTTCAAACAGTTTTCCATACAAGTTTTAAATTCAAATTTCTAAGAACTTTTCTGGAAACTTCTTTAATTCAGATAAAATGAATAACTACCTACAAACCGATTAAAAATCTTTTCAACATTGATTACCTTGACGACTGATGTACCAACTTATCCATCAGGAAAACAAGGGGATGGAAGAGCATTCCAAACATCTGAGGTGTGAGCAATGAAACTAAGCTAAGGAATGAACTAAATTTAGCAACTGAACTCCTTTTTCCCGAACCTAAACAGTCAACAATCATTATTTGTGAGAAGTATAAAAGGATATTTAACCAGGTTAATCAAGGAAAGCCAAAAAGGCTCACAAGAAAATGTTGAAAACGGCCACCACATAAAATCAATATTCCATACTCCCAGAAATTTCCTTGATATGATAAGCTATCATTTGTGCATAATTTGTGATGTACTTCTAAAACTAAGAGATCTATAAAAGCCCATACCAAGATAACGGATCAAGGAAATATTAAAAGCGCGTAACATACACTTTCTTTAAGTTGACGCCAGCTTTTAGTGTCGACATAACGTATGGCTAAGGCAAAAGCGTAAGAAATCTTAAGTATTATGATATTGTCGTTAAGTCGACATTGACTTCAATTATAAAAGTCGACTTACAGGTTGTTATTTCATACCACTCTTACAACATCATTACAGTAGACATAATTACCACTAAAAAAACGTGTTCATGAAAATTTCGTGAACCATTTATTTTCAAATGGTAAGTAGAAAACGTTACACAAGAGTCTTTCCTGTCGTTAATGACTTCAATTATAAAAAGCCGGAAAAAAAGGGGCGATAGGGTTATTATTTTCAATGGAAATTGGAAGGAAAATTTCGTGAAACATCCATTCAAAAATTGTAAATAAAGAACGAGTGACAAGAGATTATGTCCATTGGTGTACAGGATCACTGTTACTCATTCGGGTATGCACTCATTGTAAAAAATGTATTTCCTTGTGATCATATCTTTAAAGTACTTTTTGAAGTCACTTGCATAAAGATTCTGCTGGCATTGTTTGTCCGAAGAGGATATAATTTTACTTGTGAGTCATGAAGTTTATTGATACAGAAACATAAAAGATGCCTATATAGAAGTGTTGAAGGGATCTTAAAATGAAATGAATAATCCTTTCACCAAGAATTTTATTGAACATAATAAGATATTACAAGTAGCTACTACTTCAAAAAGCTCTAATGTCTGCACAAGCATATACAAGAATGATAGATCATGGAAAAATAAAAGAAGACTAGCCGCCAAGGCGGCGTCGCTCGCCGCCCATGTCCACCTGCTCTGTATCACTGTATCAATAAACATCAAATTTCCTTATAAACGGCTCGTACAACCAGAAGCAGATTCGAAGTCACAACCTCTGGTAAAACCAATCTTTTATCAGTGTAACAATACACTCAAAACGTATAGAGAGAAAACTTCAACTTTTTATTAACTTTTGTTTAAAAAAAGTTACGCGCTCTAACATGGGTGCTATCAAACGTAAGGGGAAAATGGATTCTCTTCTTAAAAAGATCACACGGGAGGAGAGAAGAAAAGGCACGTGCTAAATGAATCAAGTGAATAAAAAAAACGTTCGATCTGATATAAAATAAAATAGATTAAAAGAAATCGATTAAAGACAACTATTATGACAAAAGCAAAAAAAAATATTTTGTTTTATGATAATTTTTTTTTACCTATAGGTTTTTAAACATTTTCATTACTCGAAAAAAAAGTTCACCCGTCTCAGACAGTCAGGCAAGGATACGTTAGGATACACTGGCAAACCGAGATGCTACCACGTTCTCCCACGGCTGCTTTTTGTCCAAAATGTTTTATCAGTTAGTTTCTTTGTATTTAGTTGATGTATTGTTTTCAAAGCCAAGTCAACGTGGAATATAAAACTAACAAAATAATAAAAACGAAACGTTATTCCTATTAGTTCATCAGCCAAAAAAAGTCACGTTCGATTGGGGTTGCAATGTATTTGCTTCGAACTCACGTCGCACACAAAAAAAGAAATAATTTCGCTCACAACTCAATCTACCATTTTGCGTGACTTACAAACAAACAAACAGACAGACGGAGAATCGGATATTAATATATAGACTTGAGGAAAACACTGGCCTTAAGTCAACACCCATTTTAGCTAATAGTGTCGACATAACGTATGGCTAAGACCTGAGCGTAAGAAATAATAGAAGTTGTAATATCGCCTTTAAGTCGACATTGACTTCAGTTACTAGTGTCAGTGTAAAGGTTATTATTGCAAATCAATTTGGCATTTGTTGATGCTCTTACAACATCATTACAGTGGACGTAATTACCACTAAAAGAACGCGCTCAGGAAAATTTTGTGAAGCATCTATTTTTAAATTGTAAGCAAAAAAAAGTTGAACAAGATCTTCTCTTGTTTACCCTCTGTTCTTCCTCTCCATATCCATTGGTGTATAAGATATCTGACTGTTGCCTAAAAAGTCGTCCATCTATCTGAGGCTTCACTGGAATAGAGGCTTCTTTGGCTGCTTATAGCTGCTATTACGTCTTCAAAGTACTTCTTAGAGAACGCCTTTCATCACATTAACAGACCAAAATGGACTTCCCGCTTCAGTTGAAATTGGAAATATTTCTCCTCGTGGCTCCACATTATTATGGAACTTTCCTAAACAGGGAATTCCAATGCAAAATAGGGCCAACATGTGAATGTCGCAACCATCCATATAATGAAATCAATAGTCTTCCTCCCAGAATTTTACTTGACATAATAAGATATTACAATTAATACCTCATCAAGTTCTTATGTCTGCAGAAACGCATACAAGAACAGTTGGATCATGGAAGTATAAAAAAGGGATTGAGGAAAACACTACCATCGACACTATCGACTCCTATTTCATCTCTCAGTGTCGAAGTAGCGTGTGGCTTAGGCCAAAGTGTAAGAAATCGTGAATGATATAAAATTACCAATAATTCGACATTGACTTAAATTGTAAGAGTCGATGTAATGGTTGTTACATCACACTTAATTGAGTTTGTCATTTATTACAACATCATTACAGCGGACCTAATTAACACCAAACAAACGTTCGTGAACCATCTTTTTTTGCAGTAATGGTGTAGTGGTTAGTACCTTCGAGTGCGACCGCTGCGATCCGTGTTCGAGTCCAGTCGTTTCGTATCTCGATAATCCACTCCGATGCGCTTTAAAAGCAGCGCATCAGCCAATTAAGGGCTATCTTCTGACTGCACGCTGGCCTTCGTTCAAGTTAGAGCAATGTTATACTTATCAACTAACACAAGTCGGCGGGCAGAATAACCAACCTTTTCAGATGGAAGCCCCAGGACTAAAACCTCCCAGTCAGTCAGTCAGTTAGTTATTTAGCCATAAAATAAAATTAATAGTTTACCTTCCTTCCTACGTATAAGGCCAAGGTGTAAGAAATCTTAGGCATTAAACTATCGTCGTTAAGTCGACTCCCACTACATCTACTCTAAGGACCCGAATAGATGTCCCCACCCGTTCTTATTAAGACCCCTCCACCCTGTTTATTAATTTTCCAGTTTTTTTGTTTTTGAGTTGAAGTGTAAATCAGTGTAAGAAATCTCAAGCATGAAACTATCGTCGTTAAGTCGACTCTCACTATATTTATTAGTGTCGACATAACGTATGGTTATGGCCGAAGTGTAAGAAATCTTAAGCATCAAACTATCGTCGTTAAGTCGACTCCCACTATATTTATTAGTGTCGACATAACGTTGGTTATGGCTGAAGTGTAAAAAATCTTAAGCATGAAACTATCGTCGTTAAGTCGACTCCCACTACATCCATTAGTGTCGACATAACGTATGGTTATGGCCGAAGTGTAAGAAATCTTATGCATGAAACTATCGTCGTTAAGTCGACTCTCACTACATCCATTAGTGTATGGTTATGGCCAAAGTGTAAGAAATCTTTAAGCATTAAGCTATCGCCGTTAAGTCAACTCTCACTACCTAATAAGTGTCGACATAACGTATGGCTATGATGGCCAAAGTGAAAAAAATCTTAAGCATTAAACTGTCGCCGTTAAGTCGACTCCCACTAGATATAATTAGTGTCGACATAACGTATGGCTAAGGCAAAAGTGCAAGGAATTTTAAGTATTGCAATATCGTTAAGTCGACGTTATGACTTCAATCATAGGAGTCGATGTAAGGTTGTTAATTTATATTGGGGTTGATTTTGACCCATCTTGGTGTTCTCTGCGTCTTGTACAAAAGGGCTGTTTTTTCTATGGGTTTGGAACAGAGTAAAATGTTTTGTTTCAGCAAGGGATATGTTAACGCGTATCCCTGGTTTCAGTAGTTTTGTAATTTGTCAGTCATGTAATCTTTGGCAAATAAATTGAAATTGATTGATTGATTGATTAGTTGACCATTTAGTTGACCACTAATTTTCGCGCGTTCCAGAGCAACGTAGTGGACCAGTCAAAGATGGCTGCGCGTTTGAGATTGCGAAGTCATAAGAAGCAACAAAGGTCGTCCTTGGAACATTTAATTGAACAAGACCCTCCTTATTTACAAAAACAGTATATTGGAAAAGAAATAGGTATGTTTGCTTCCAGAAATTCCTAATTCTATGTGATGTAAAAGTGGTTGGAAGCAAGTAAACATGAGACCTAAATTCGCTTTCGTTTTCCATTGAAATGAAACTGCACTTGTTTTTATTAAATCTAACGTATGTATATATAATATTTTCGTTAACATTATATGAATTTTTATATATACTGTCTAGTGTCACTGGAAAATATTCGCACCATTGGTTTTATTAACTTAAGGAAGGCACTTTAAGGTTCCATCAATGTTCCTCTAATTATGGAGACAGCCTTCCTAATTACGGACGCAAAAACTAAACATAGCTCCTTATCACAAATAATATACAGTCACTCCTGTGAAGTTCACCACATATAACTGCATAAATTGTTTTATGATGCAGGAGAGCTGTGTAGCTGAGTAGCGTTTACTACACTTATGACTAACCCTCACCCTAACAATAACAAAGAAAACCTAACAGGCCATAAGCGTAAGCCACGGGGGTGAAAATATTCTAAGGAGTCATTATATTCTACCACAGAGCAAAAGAGATTACCAGCACAGCAGCATATGAATGTAATGAAGAATCATGACGTGGTCGTTTCAATATTCATTATGTGTCCTCCTCCTTAAGATTTTTTATTTGACTCATTTTGTGATAAAATTCCCTTTCTAAAAGCATGCTCTCTGAATTTATTTTCATTCCTCAACAAATTTTTAAACATAAACATAAATGTTCGACCAGTTAGAGCCTGTCCATACAATGTTCTTATCTTTAAAATATGGCTACCAATGTATACAGAGTTCACAAAGTTGTGAATCACTATCAAGAGAGCAGTCAATTTGGAAGAAACTTTTTAAAAAGAAATCTTTAAAACTTAGAAAAATGAATTTTAACTGCATGCCAGTACCGTAAAGCGGCGTGACTTCGATCAATTTTGCCACTATTTTAAAAGTAACTTCCGAAATACTAAACCACTACTTCTGAAACTTTGGAATAATTACATTACATATTTCTTCTATTTCAGTGCAAAATTTTATATTTACTAAACTTGTAATTCCAGAGAAATAACCTGATCTTTCCAAGAAAACGAAAATATCTATTATGGGGTGACTTTGATCAGCTTATGAGAAGCGCCAAATTACTTATAATTATATAACAATGTTTTTAAAGCGCCATTATTACAATATTAAAAGACCACCATTTGCCATCCCAGCCTTGCAAATAACGGGCGGTCAGCGATCAATGACCAGCGATATAAGGCACTTGACCATGTATTTTTTCTTATGGTTGATCAACTTGACTGGTCAAAATTAATTTTATTGAAACGAAAGGACCATCAGATTTTGTGACATACGATGATTGCTTGATAGCAAGGGATAGCGATCGCTATAACGCTCCAAGACGCACTTTTAATCGCGCACGAAGATACTCTTTAAAAACATGCTCAACTATTTCTATGAGCTAGAACATGCTCAACTTATTAGTTTCCATGCTCAATTGACAACGAAGGATAAACTTAGATGTATTAATCAGTCATTGAAATTCACCTCGGCACACCTTGGTTTTTGCCGAGGTGATCGAGGCATTTTCCATATTTCCTCGGCAATAAAATTGTGAACTTTTTCAGTTATTTCGTTTACATTTTTTTTACCGTTTATACATGTTTGACCGGAAACAAATCTTTATGCGGGGAGTTTGTATTGTTTTAATAGTGAAAAAATCACTTAAATCTATTAAACCGCTGGTCTTTTTAAATCTTTTACACACATTAAAAAAACATTCCGAAGTAATAGATGTCGTCGATCAGAGCGCTTATAAAACAATAGGGAAGTAAAAATATGAATAATTTATACTTTTCTTTATAATCGTTTTTTATACATTTAATAAAAAACGATCAATTGCGACGTAAAAAAAACGAAGAAATATAGTGATGTCCTATTCATTAAAATATACTTTGACAACGTTAAAAACCATTCTGTTTTGGAAGAAAGAAAATTATTATTTTGGTGGTATATACATGCAAGTGTTTTTACAGTTTTATTGTTAAGTTTTTTCTAAGTATAGCATCTTTATTCTGTTTTGATCTATATGATAAAGTAGGCATCCAGAAAACAACAAACCAAAGCAATAAATATTACACTTTACATTTTCGATAAGTGTTTCGACCATGCCGAAGGAAATGCCGAGGGCTGCCGAAGGAAATGCCGAAGTGTCTCAAGTAAATTTTACTTGTGCTTCGGCAAATAGAATTGCCGAGGCAGCCCTGTCAATGAGTGGCGTGCGATCGCACTCGCACGCCCCCACACACGCCACTATTTATTTAGGCGTGCTACGATCGCACGTGCGAAACATTAAGTGTCAAGTAAATCGCACGCCAACAATTTTATTTTATTTTTCAAAAAACTTTTTTTAATGCATTCAAGAAAATATAAGTATACTAAATCTATATATTAATAGCCGATTCTCCGTCTGTCTGTTTGTTTGTTTGTAAGTCACGCAAAATGGTAGATTGAGTTGTGAGCGAAATTATTTCTTTTTTTGTGTGCGACGTGAGTTCGAAACAAATACATTGCAACCCCAATCGAACGTGACTGTTTTTGGCTGGTGAACCAATAGAGATAACGTTTTGTTTTTAATATTATTGTTAGTTTATATTCCAAAGACCACCGTTGACTTGGTTTTGAAAACAATACATCAACTAAATACAATGAAACTAACGGATTAAACATTTTGGACAAAAAGCAGCAGTGGCAGAACATGGCAGCATGTGCGGTTTGCCAGTGTATTCTAACGCTTGCCTGACTGTCTGAGACGGGCGAACTTTTTTTGGAGTAATAAAAATGTTTAAAAACCGATAGATAAAAAAAGAGTATCATGAAACAAAAATATTTTTTTGCTTTTGTCTTAATTTCTTTTAATCGATTTCTTTTAATCTATTTTAATCTGATCGAACGTTTTTTATTCACTTCATTCATTTAGCACGTGCATTTGTTTCTCCTCCCGTGTGATCTTTTTGAGAGAAACCATTTTTTCATCTACTTCTGACAGCACCCATGGTAGAGCGCGTAAAACAAAAGCTAATAATAAGTTGAAAAGTTTTTTCTCTCTGCGTTTTGAGTGTATTGTTAAACTGATATTTGATTGGTTTAAAGTCGTAAATAAAAACCACGTGAAGTTCACGTTCGGAATGCATTGTGTAAAGCAAGAAAGTCTGCTGACATTTTAAATGCGACCGCGACAATGAACATTTGTGTTAAGAATATGCAAGATTTGAAACACCAAGAACGTATTTCTCTTGACGTGCAAACAAAATTTATTAAGCGATAAAGCCAGCAGCAAAGGAAGTCTTATCGCTGGTTCTAAGTGCAATAGTTTGGAGCAGGTGGGGACACAACGCAGGCTGAACATGGGCGGCGAGCGACGCCGCCTTGGCGGCTAGTCTATATATTAATAGCCGATTCTCCGTCTGTCTGTTTGTTTGTTTGTAAGTCACGCAAAATGGTAGATTGAGTTGTGAGCGAAATTATTTCTTTTTTGTGTGCGACGTGAGTTCGAAGCAAATACATTGCAACCCCAATCAAACGTGACTTTTTTTGGCTGATGAACTACACGTTTTTTTTTATATAAGAAACACACTTTTTGAGTTCAGCTTCAATGTTTCTTAATATTTTCATATTTTCAGCCTAGAATGTTTCTTAAATGTTTCTTAACAACAGTTCAGTTAAAACTATAGAAAACTCTTTTTTGGCACTCACTTTAGTGACATTTAGAGACAGTTTAACAGTTTGTAGCACTTTGTTTTTAAAAATATTTCGTTCATCAAGATTTCAGCCTGACCATGTTTCTTAAATGTTTCTTAATTTTTACCAAATTTGAGCTTCATGTTTCTTATATAAATGTTTCTTATATAAAAAAAAACGTGTAATAGGAATAACGTTTTGTTTTTATTATTACTGTTAGTTTTATATTCCACGTTGACTTGGCTTTGAAAACAGTACATCAACTAAATACAAAGAAACTAACTGATTAAACAGTTTGGACAAAAAGCAGCAGTGGCAGAACGTGGCAGCATGTTCGGTTTGTCACTAACTCTTGCCTGACTGTCTGAGACGGGTGAACTTTCTTTTTGAGCAATCAAAATGTTTAAAAACCGATAGGTAAAAAAAGAGTATCATAAAACAAAATGTTTTTTTTTTTTGCTTTTGTCGTAATAGTTGTCTTAATTTCTTTTAATCGATTTCTTTTAATCTATTTTAATCTGATCGAACGTTTTTTTTTTTATTCTCTTTATTCATTTAGCACGTGCATTTTTTCTCTCCTCCCGTGTGAACGTTTTAAGAAGAGAAACCATTTTCGACCTGTTTGATAGCACCCATGTTTGAGCGCGTAACTTTTTAAAAAAAGCTTTTTTACAAAAGCTAATAAAAAGTGGAAGTTCTTCTTCCTACGTTTTGAGTGTATTGTTGTACTGATCAACGATTGGTTTTAAAAAATAAATAAGTCACACATAATGAAAAGCCTGAAAAATAGTTAATGTAACACTGATGTAACACTGACTGCACACCAGAGGTTGTGACTTCGAATCTTTTCCAAGTTGTATGAGCCGTTTATAAAGTAATTTGCCGTTTATTGATACAGTGATACACAGAGCAGGTGGATATGGGCGGCGAGCGACGCCGCCTTGGCGGCTAGTATCGAAGAAAAAAAACAGATTGTGAAGATTCGAAATAAGTTTTAGAAGCTTCTTTAACGTATCTATAACGTAATAACTTTACTATAACATAACTTTATTACGTGATATATTTTCTCGCATTATGCAGCAAACAAGAAATGATTTTATTTGCGTAAACGAAACATTTTTTGTAATAATCTTCATTCATTCAATTACATAAAGTTTAAACAAAAACCTGCTCAAAATCCTGTTCATTCAAAATTCCCGCGGGTTTTTTAAAATAGAATACTGGTAACATAAATAGAACGTTTTTTAACAAAAATCGAATGTTGAACAAATATAAACATAATTTTAATCTTGATGCGTGCTAAAAGATAAAACAAAGAATGGCGACGAAAAATAAAGGCATAACGAAAGAATTATCAACAGTTTTATCGTGGGGGAAGGAAAATATCGTCGGTTATAAAACAGAACAAAGCCATGAAGGAAATCGAGTGGTTGATCGAGTCGTAGAAATTTGGTGTAAAATTTGTGCCAAACACAAACACCGTTTGATTTCGAATGTGAAAGGCGCTGCAGTTAACTCCTTTAAAGCGTTTACCGAGGGAACAAACAATGTGACAAAACACCAGGTTAGTTTAATTTTATTTCCCTTAGCCTCCTTTCTTTTAATAGATTTTTAGAATAAGTGCTTATTATATTGCTCTTTTTATATTAGGTTGAAAGACATTTAACTGGCGAAATCCATAAACTTGCGTTATCGTTTGAGTCACGAGAGGAAAATTCAATTGTTCAAGAGCCTCTAGGCGCCAAACGAAAAATTCGAGATATTAGAGAATCAATAACTAATTCAGCCGAAGAGGCCTATTTAAAACTAATGAGAACGGCCTACGAAATGGCAATTACACCATCTATGCCACACAAACATTTTGATGTATTGGTTAAATGCCAGCGACAAAATGGAGTTCGTTTGATTGAAGGCAAACAAGATCATCGAGCAGGTTAGAAAATTGCGTTATTTCACTTAATTTGATTGTAAATGGAACCTTTGAAATGTTGTTATCTCAAAAATTCTTTATGAACTTTATTTTTTCGTAATTACAAAGAACTCAAACCAAACCTAGTGCACAGTCCCTTTTCTTGTAGAATCCTTTTTATTTTCTGCAATTATAACTCAGGGAAAGTTATGATTATTTTGATTTTTTATTTATTTGGTTCTCTTTCATTTTAGCTCGTGAGTATGTACATTACATTGCTGATGTAGTCCGTGAGAAGGTTGCAGCGATTATTGTCAGTAAAGACTTCATGGCCATGTTATCAGATGGAAGTCAGGCAAGAAAGACCAACAATGAAAAAGAGCTCGTGTTAGTAAGAGTTGAACGATACAGGATTCCAGTTTACTTTGTTGTTTCATTGTTAGATATGGCAATGTTTGGTGGAACAAATGCAGATGCCTTGAAAAAAGGGTTAGACTCTGTTTTTGAAACTGGAAACGTTAAGCTCGACGATTATCGGACCAAACTCGTTAGTGCCACATCTGATGGAGCTAATGTAAATCTGGGAGTGTATGGAGGTGCCTTGACGAAGATGGCAGAAGAAAGACCGTGGCTAGTTTTGATTCACTGCGTGAATCATCGTTTAGAACTCGCCATAAAAGATGCAGTATCAGGCATTAATAAATTTCAGGACTGTGACAAGTTTTATATGACTCTTTTTTATCTTTTTAAAAATTCAGGGAAATTAAAAACATCGATTAAAAATGCAGCGGAGGCAAAGAATGTTACATTTTACCCACTCCCAAAAATTCATGGTACAAGATTCGTAAACCATCGTCGTCGTGGATTTATTAAATTGTTACACAATTGGCCAGCTTTGATATCTGGTTTTGAAAATGTCTTAGCTACTGATAAAGGATGTCGAGGAGATACCAGAGCTAAAGTACAAGGTATTTTGAAAAAACTCAACTCTTACAAGTTTTTATGTCAGGTGGCTGCCTATCTAGACATTCTCGAGAGTGTGAGTCCATTATCTTTAGTCTTTGAAAAAAGCATGCTATTTGCTCATGAAGTTATTCCAGCTGTTGATTTGTCAATGACAAATTTAGAAGATCTAAGTAAAGAAACTGACATCGATAATGCTACCACAAGCTTCTTAAGAAAATTTTCCATCAGGGATGAAGACGACTTAGTTACTGTAGTTTCAAGTTATCCAAAGGCTGGTCATGAACGAAGAAAAATACCGAACCGCGAGTACATTGAAATTGAAATCGATACTTTCACCGATGCCTGTTACGATGCAATTGACCAAGCACTGTCACTTCGTGAAGAAGCCGTTACTGCTTTAGTTCCATTAATTAAAGATAGGTTTTCTTCATTCAAAAATGAAGTTTTTCAATCAGCTTCATGGCTTGATCCCCAATATTGGGAGGAAGATCGTAATAAAAATTGTGTTGACAAAATTAAATTTTTGATTCAGCATTTCAAAGTTCCACTTGAAGCTGCCAACTTTGACGAGAGCAAATGGTTTCAGGAATGGCGTTCGCTGCAAAGTGTTGTACGTGCATCGTTTATGCAGATTAAAGTTGATGCCTTGTGGCAAAAAATGATCACATACAGAAAAAAAGAATTTCCAAACATTCTAAAACTCGTCGAATTGGTTTTGTGTTTGTCATCTTCAAACAGCGCTGTGGAGAAATCTTTCAGTATCCTTACAACTATGCTAACTGACAGACGGCTAAGTATGTCTCACGCAACAATGGAGGATAATATGATCATCTGTAGTAATGATAAAATATGGTCGCCTCAGGAAAAGGAGGACATCCTTCATACCGCCACCAAAAATTATCTCGCAGATAAACGCCGCAAAAAACAAATCCCCAAAGATTACGAGCCACCTGTTGCTGCGGAAGTTGTTTCAAGTGAGGAGGAGGAGCCGTCTGATAACTCATCTGATGAATGTTCAGAATTTTATGAAAGCGATGTTGATAGTGAGATGGTGATTGTATAAGTTAAATTAATTATAAGTTAATTACATCATTTTAGCATAATAAAATTCACTTGTACATTATATTCTTTTATCGATTTTAACAACTTGTAACTACAGTATATATAGCGTGTTTTTAGATTTTTTATTTTACTTTCCTGATGATGACTGTGTAATAAAGTCGAAATATAGAATTTATTTATGCTGTTTTTCTTGTTTATACTTTGATCAAAAGTGTTCAAGATGCACATATTCAGTTTGGTTTTTGCGCTGTTTTTGTTAAAAATATCGGCTGGAAAAGGATTTTGTATAAGTTAAAGTTGTATTACTATTACTGTATTATTCAAGTTGTTTTCTTCATTATTTTTCACACCCTTATACCCTATATATACTTCTCGACGCGACGCGACGCGAAGGTTCGACGCGAAGGTTCGGCGCGAAGGTAAGACTTGAAGTTTCGACAAGAAGATTCAAAGGTTCGGCTAGAAAACTTGCTGATCCGACGCGATGAGTCAGCAGTTTCACACAATGACACGAGGATTCGGAATGAAGACACGACGGTTTGATTTTGACACCGAATTTACTTCATAAAAATCTTAATCATTTGCTCATTAACAGGAAGAAGCAAAAACATTGACGTCATAAATCAATCAAAAATAATGATGAACATATGTTGAGTCAATCTTTGAAAGTAAAAAAATAAAACGAAGAAACTTTTCGGAATAACACACCCAGCAAACAAAAAAAGATATTACTTATATTATATTATGATGGAAAATAGAGTTTTATTAGGGAGAATCTTCAAACTAATAACGCGCATGAAAAAAAACCAAACAAACAAACGATGTCGAATCCAACAACTCCCGTGTTACCGTGCGAAGTTAAAAACGAAAATTATTGAAACCACAAGTAGAAATAATAAGATTTTATACACCTCATTCGAACTTCATATGAGCAGACGTGAAGTGAATAGAGAAAGGCAAATGTGTTTGGGGTTCACAGGTTAAATTGTCCCCCTTGCTTCACTACCTCTGAGAGAGACTACATTCACGAATGTTCACAATCACAAGTTTTCAATCGCACGCCTGGTCAAGGAAACCTTATTTTGGCGTGCGGTGACCACACGCGTAGTGATTTCTTTATTGACAGGCCTGCGAGGTACTGCCGAGGTGAACACAAATTTTCGACATTTCCCTCAGCAATTGATTGCCGAAGTATTTTATATTGAATTTCAATGACTGATTAATTGATTGTTCAACGGCCACCGTTGCTAAGGTAATTTTGAAATTTCATTCATTATATGAATTCTATTGTTCACCTAACGAAAGAATATGAAAACATAAGTGGTACCAGCAGGACTCGTTTTTGTGTTATTCAATGAAATAAAAAAGCCTCTTAGTTTCCAGTTCCCTTTACAATAACAGTGAAATAGAATGGTTACATTTTTCAAGTTTGACTTGACCGGCAAAATAGCCATGTGACCGGCAGATTTTGACTTTTAATGATCACGATGACCGGCTGGTGTAAAAAAATTATTTGCAGCGCTGCCATCCGCGGTAAATGTTTGACCGTAAAAGATCAGCAAATGTTAGTAAAACAAAAGATATCTACGACGTTCACACATGTGTGACCCTCCTTAATACGAAGCGAAATTAACAATCAAATTTCATTGTATCTCAAAAAAATTTTTTGAGATCTATCATCATTGGGAAAGAGCGCGCTTATTAAAATTCCTTTGGTAAGTCATTAAATCTCCCATGAGATACGACGACTTTTCACGAAGTTCTTGCGAACATGTAACTTATAACGATATAAAAGATTCGTTTTTTTGTGTTTTTATAAACATGATATTATCGATAAAGGAATAAGGAAAAGAAAAACAGAATATAGCGGTGAAGAACAGAATTTCTTTACATTCAGCCTCTATACTTCACATATGTACCAAAAATGTCCAGGCTAAACTCTTGAACACAATGTAGAGCGATGACCAATGTGAGCGGTGAAAATTTTGATGTTTTTCGTCGTTAATTTCGGAAGAAATTGATTGTTTCGCTTGAAGACGATTCTGATGATATTTTACAATAAGTGTCTTAATGAAAATCTTAAAAAATGTGAAAAACGCACATTTCAGAGTTTAAACAGTGTTTATTTTTACTGATCGAAGTCACCCCGCTGATTGAAGTCACCCCGCTTTACGGTAATGTTTATTGAAATCAATTTACTTATCTCTGATTTAGTGTTATAGTTTGGTTGACAATACAGAATGTGCCGTGTTTTTAATTCAGTCTGTATGTTTTGATTTGAATGCATGTAATTAGAAAGGCTGTCTATAATTACAGGTGTTATTACAGGATTTTTAGGTGCTACCATTTTTACTTTTATGATTGAGTTTAACAACAGTTGTTTACCTGTTTGCTTGGACAGTGACACCCGATAGGTTGTGCCTGAGGTGCAGAAAAAACAGCCAGATTGCCTGAAAACGCACTTCCCAGGAAAATTTTTTATGATATCGCATGTGGATAAAACAAGAATAATATTGTTCATAACATTATTTTAGGTGTAAAAATTTAAATTATACAGCCAAGTGGGGGACATTACAACTTGTGAACCCCAAACACGAGAACTGAGCTTCACAGCATATAGCTTGAATCTCTCAGTCTAAACTTCCTTGACTGCGTGGCTGAAATATTTATTAGTAAAGTCTCTTTGATTATATGTATATAGTGTGTTCATTACAATGATTGTTTTCCAGATGACTCTGTAGCCACAAGTGTTTTAAATAATGTACTGTAAAGAAGTAAACAAGTTTATAGCATTTATAAACATTTTTAAATGATCGATATGCGACTTACTCAATTGTCTATCTTGAAGATGAATGAAAGCATAACAATGTCTCCATCATCATCCAAAGCACTGGGTACTGTATTACAGCCTGTGATTTGTGCGTTGTTTCAAGACAAATAATGTGGGAAATCGTTGGTGAGGAGAGATAATTCACTTCAATAAGGCAATATTTTTTTCTCCAGACTCAAAAAGAAGAAATGCATAACTATCAGTGCAAACAGTGTGGACTTTTCTTGAAGCTGTTTCTTGTTTCTTTTCCTTGCAACCAATGACTTAAAATTTGCTGATAGTCAGTATGACTTAAAGGTTGTGTAGTATATAAAATATAGCAAAAACAAAAACAAAGAATCAAAACCATTGAAATAGAAAAACTTATTACGTTATTATGGAATGAGAAAGTAATGTGGAAGATGAAGTGTTAGAAATCACATGTGGCATAGTGCAACGAAGAAGCGTATTTAAGATAAGAAAAAGGACCGAAAATAAATCAAGCTATTGATTGAATTTTTGAAAATTATTTTTGCTTTTTCATACATTCAAATTTATGGTTAACTATCTCCTATGTGTAACAAAAGAAGTCTCTTGACACAAGCTCTATTTAAAGATACACAATAAGAGCTAAAAATACGACCGAAAAATACACAACAGACAATCTGCGTGCATTTATACATTAAATACATTTCACACTATTCAATTATCGTTCTGCGATTTAATAACTGAAAACGAAATAGAAATGAGGAGAGGAGGAGCTAAGTGGTAAATAAAGAGTCATCTGTCTGCGCCAGCACATGTATAGGACATTCAAATCCTGTATTACCCCCTGACAGCAAAACAAAGTCGCTGTGTCATAAAAATGTCGTAAGGAAAAACAGCTGCATCGATGCGTAAAGTCAGAGAGAGTTTTGAACAGAAAGAACACTCAACTACTGATGTATGAGTCAATTTATGCATATTTGATAGGGTTCTTTAAATTTTTTTGGTTTCTTTGGTTTGCTCTTATCCAAGGTCGAGTTTTAAAAAGCATAGACAATTCATCTGCATCTGCAGGGTTTGGAATAATGTGGTTATTTTTAATATCTGTGATGAAAAGTGAACTAGTAAAAAAAATATGGTAGATGCATTTGTGAGGGGAAATTTTCATTTTTATTTTATTTTATAAACAGGACATTGTTTTCCCTGATGCTACAGTATTCATTTATCTTCATAATCTAAAGTCAAAGTGAGCTACAAGGACGAAAAATATTGTTATTGCTGAAAATATTTAGAAGTGCATGTGGGTTAGACAATTTTCTGTTGGTTTTCTTGAAACAATATGATTCCATGGAAGAAAGTTGACTAGACTTAAATGGGGAAAAATAGAAAGGAGTACAGTTTACGAAATCATTTGTCAAGATAAATTTTCTTTTGCACATGCCGTTTACCATTTTCAGATTATGCTGTGAAGATCCATCTGCTTTTGTTGTTATTTGAATTAGACACTCCTGTCGTTTTAAAAGGATCCAAAGAAATGTAGTGTTCATTGTGTGCTCAGGGATTTTTCTAAGTACTTTTTGTTACTACTGTTTTGTTAGAGAAGATTGAGTTATACAGTTCAGGGCAGAGCTTGGTGGTGTCCTAGGCGAGCAAAGCCCCTGGAAGCTCTGCAATTTTAGAGATTTCGATGTTTACAAACAGGCCTTGCCATGAGGTGTGCAGTCACACGCTTCCACACATATGCAAGACGTGTGATCAATCACACACGTGGATTAATATGAGTATTTCTCATGCTACTATACTAAGATGGTTGTTTCATTCAAAACCTGCAGAAGATTATTACATGTCTTCCAAGGCAGCTTGTATTCTAATACAAGAATAAAAATTGGATGTTAAGATGTTTTTCAGAATCTTTTTGATCAAAAGCCGAGAATCTGAGAAAATTTTGTTCTATGATGCTTTTTGATCTTATATGAAACATTTTGAGTTGAAAAACATCTATTGACATTGACAGAGAAAAAGAGAAGTTTTCTTTGTTAGATAAACATCCTAGATGAAGCTTGTCTTCTTAAAATCATTATGATGTGAGAATGTTGTTATGATTAGAACAAGATGAACATTAAAATTGAGACTGAGACTAACTAAAGATCGCAAAGGAATTTTTAAACTGAATTAATCCTTCTTTTTCATGTGTTGTTTCTATGCTTAAAATGTTAATAGCATATAATTGGATATTACTGAAGGATTGTGCTTATTTTCTGTTAGCCAGTTTTCTGCAAAAAGAAAATGGAAAATCTAGTTTCTTCCCAAACTTTTCCCTGATGGAGATTATTCAGTTGAGTAGTAGTTATCAGGGGCTAATACAGGTCAAATTTCATAGCGGTAACCGCTATTGGGCGCCAAGATCGAGGCGCCCAAATTCAAAAAAAAAAAGGGAAAAAATTTTTTTTGAAAAGATCAAAAAAGAATGTGAGAAGAGCAAAACGAAAGAAAGGGAAAAAAGGAATCGTGAGGAGAAACAAAACTCGTATAAAGAATCTGAAGTGAGGTTAATTACCGCCTCAGACATGAGAAAAGACCCTGGGACGACGTTGAACGAGACAGGATAAATTTCCTCACAAGTTTTTTCTCTTTTAATAATTTCCATGATAATTTCGATCACGGGGATTATACATTGTTTATAACAAACGCGATAAAACGAAATAGACAGGTGCTACGAAGTTCCTTATCTCTCTTATTAAATTATTAAATACGGAGAAGTGCGTTCATCTTATTTTTAAGCGGAAAGACAACCTCGTTACCGTCGCTTCTTCTCTCTTTTGCGCTAAATCAGACTTACGATTTAGCGTAAAGCAGAGAAGAAGCGCTGGGAAAGAAGGGCACTCTGTGAGGTTTCCGTACCTGGTTACCAAGGCTAGGTGATTACTTTACGAACTGAAACTTTCGAAATGATTATATAGTCCTGTAAAATATACACAAAGTAAGGAAATCAAAAATGGCGGAAGGTAAACACGCCGATTCGCGTGATTGAATTTCGAAGAGCATTTGAAGATTCTACAGGAAAGACTGTTACGACACGAATAACAAGAAATGAGAAAGTTTTAAGGGACTAAGAATATGTATAGTATGTTAAAATAGAACGCATTTTAGACCATTCTAGGCCCTCAAATCGAAAATTTTTCGGGGCTTCGCCCCCGGACCCCACAGAGGGGGCTTACAGCGCCGCCCCTGACCCCCAGCTGCGCATTTGTTCGCCTGACTCGCTTCGCTCGTCAGGCTCAATGTGCGGCTACCGCCGCCCAAATTCAAATCCTGTATTAGCCCCTGGTTATAAAAATCTTATTAATTAATTATCATATAATTGACTGTTTTCTTTTAGGTTATGGTGTATTTACTACCAATGAAATTTGTAAAGATGAAATAGTGTGCATTTATCATGGAGATATGATTGAAGAAAATATTGCAGAGGAACGGGAGCAAGGCGAATTTGAGGGAAACTTTGTATACTTCATTGAGGCAAATGGAAAAAGATTTTGGTAATTATGTTAACTTTTCTATTACTGGCTTCAATGATATGATACCTTGAATATGATACCTGAATTTTATTGGTTATCTTCTTAATTAAATCAAATAGTTATAATCCTTAAAGCTATTGTATAAAATAAGTATTGCAGAAAAAATCTTTTGCAAAAAAAGAAGAAAGAAAGAGGGAAATGGAATGAAAATCCATTTTTTGATAACAAGAAGTAAAATCCAAACAGTATGTAAAACTTGAAGAAATGAAGTTAGTAAATTTGGTGCAGAGCTGTAATAGCAAATGTAATTTGTACCATGTAAATGCTTTTGAATGAGTGAAATGCACAACCAAGAAGTTTGTTAAAGTTTGTTTTCTGGCAGTGACATATCATTTACCACAGTGTTATTTGGCACTTTGAGGAAACCCTTATTACCCAAAATGTTTGCTCATTTGTGCCAATTTTACAAAAATCTTGATCTCTCCTCCCTGCCCTGCTTATTGTTGAATTTTCTGAGACCCTTGTTTATGCAGAATATCTAAGAGAGAACTGTTCCTAGAAATTACAACACAGGATATACTGCATGAACAATTTTGTTATTTTGATATCTGCCTTGTGACCTAATCGAAAAGGTTACCTTATTGTTATTCTAATACCATCATTATCACCTATTCTTAAGTTTTCGCTCTTTCCTTGCCACCAAATTTCCTTGCCAGTCAATTTGAAAGTGAAACCAGAAAAAGTATCAGCTCTTGTATAAGAGATAATGGAAAATTGTTTAGACTTCAAAAAGGAAAGGATACAGAGAAAAAATTTATTGAACTTCATTCAATAAATTCCACTAGTAAGTTAGATAGAACATAAGTGTGACCATATAAAATAAGATCAATATCAAAAGTGAAGTGATCTCACTTTGGTCTTTTATAAACTCAAGTGAAATTTCACTTGTTTTCTGTACAAGCATGAACAACGCATGTATTCCAAAATATTTTTGCATAAATTGAAGTGAAAACTAATATTACAACTTGATGAATATGTGTTTTATAAAAGGAAAAATATACTTAAAATGGTGTAATCGTGTTTCTATTTGAGATTTATGTTTGAAATTCTTTTGAAATGTTAAAAATGCCTGAGATGACAAGATGGCAGGTATTTCTTCCATGTTCACCAAATATGCAGTATTAATAATCTAGAATATTATGTGGATACATGAGAATTGATTTTGTTGCTGCTTGAAGTTGTAGTAAAATATGTGATAGACATAAGATCGAAATAATTAACTTTTTACACATATTCCTATTTTATAATTTTATTATTACTTTTTTTTTGTAAAAGGAGAAAATATGATTCGAGACAGATTTTTTATCTTTATCATACTGCAAGTTGAACCTGAAGTGAAAGTGAAGTGAAACACAAATGTAACATGAAATTCATACTTATGTGAAAGTTCATACTGGCTTGAATTTCACTTCAGATGTGAAAAGCTAACACATGAGAAAGCTAATAAAAGGTTTGATTGATAACCTTTGAATATTGGGCTCCTGCATTAGAATTTACACCAGAATCACATGTTAAAAGTTTGTACTGGTTTTCATTTCGAAAATGGTGTCTCCAAAGCAATGAAAAATAACATCATAACCAACAGTAACTGAGATACCATTGATCAAAGATAATGAAAATAAATTGCATATGGGAGATGCAATGTAATGTTTCCCAGTGATCAAAGGATCTGACATCAATAAAGAAAACTCTCTCGCCTATGCATGGTTTTACATGCACAATGCAGAAGTTGACTGTAAAAATGAAGCATAACAGTCATACTATAATAAAAAGCAGATGTACATTCAGTATTAATACAGTAGAATCCCGATAACTCGAACCCCAGATAACTCGAACTTTCAATAACTCGAACCAATTTCGAATTCCCCTTCAGTAATACTTTCTCATAAAATACCCCCGATAACTCGAACATTCGATAAGTCGAACTATTTTCTCGGTCCCGTGGGGGTTCGAGTTATCGGGATTCTACTGTATATAGATAGCATTCATATTGGAGTCTCTGAAGTGTAGAAAAAACTGCCATTTTGGCAAGAGGAGGAGGAGAAAGAGTATAGTCCACAGGTTTCTTAATACAGTATTCACTTTTGCTGGTACCAAAATAAAAATACATTTTATTGGTAAAGGACTCTTATTGTTTTGTTGTTTAACATGCCTCCAAGGTTGAAATATTTATAACATTTGAAGGAAAAATGGCTATGACTGATTAAAAATTTAACATGTTGGTGCCAGATACAGTTGAAAACATTTGTTCAGTAGGGTTTGACGAATCGGTTTTCAGTAATGTACAATGACTATGTAAGAGAACGTTGTATGTCCAAATTTCATTTAAAGTTATCTGTTATGTACAAAATGTTTATACAAGAACATCTCAAAGAGTTTTCCGGTTTCCCGACCATCATTGCAGACTCGTTTTTCTTACATTTTTCGAATTTGAAGAACCTGCAGCTCATCATTTGCCTCTACAATTACGACTTTATTTTTCCACTTCTATGCACAAAACTTCTGAAAATAAGTGCTTTTACCTTATTTTTAAACATGCCATCATTACTGTTGAACTAAAAGCAAAGGAGGAGAGTGTATAGTGTTTATGTGTTAAGCGAAGGAGTATTCAAATACATCAGTAAGGAGAAGTCAGAAAGTGAGATAACATCACAATAGTTAAAATTTTTGAACGATCAACCGACAACACAATATGAAAGTATGCTCTTACAGTGATTTGTCGAACCCTCTTCAGTGAATATTATTTTAATATTTCAAATAGAAAAGGATTAACATAAAAGTTTGCCACACAATTTGAGACTGTACATTCCCTTCAATTTTAACTGCATTTAGGTATGGAAGGCTTCTATGGTACATTTCGTTTTTGCTAATGTTTTTAGTATTGATGCTACTTCATCTTCAAGAATTGGTAAATACATAAATGATTCTCCTCTTAAATATGCCAATTGTCGCATGAAGTTGGAATATTTTGATCATGTACCTTATCTGGTATTGTATGCTGCCCGGTATATTCCTCAGAATGAAGAATTGCGATATGATTACTCAGCCAAAGATCTGTGGTGGAGAAAAAATGTGAGTTTTTGTTTCTATGATTTACCTTAAAGTCACAAAATGTCGCATACCCAAAAAATTACGAGCACAAATTGTTGCGAGCAAATTCCCACAACATTTTTCTCTTTTAGGATTCACAACCTTTTGCGCTCGTGGCTTTTAAATATTTTTAAATATATTTCACAAGTCTCCCCAACCCCCAAGAAAAATTTTGTGACTTTCGCAACATTTTGTGTTCACGACTTTTTGTGACTTAAGGTACAAATTTTTGGCATTGTTTGTATAAATATAGAACTAGTGAAATG
Organism: Turritopsis dohrnii; assembly: GCA_027922465.2. Taxonomy (NCBI): domain Eukaryota; kingdom Metazoa; phylum Cnidaria; class Hydrozoa; order Anthoathecata; family Oceaniidae; genus Turritopsis; species Turritopsis dohrnii. Next base: position 1,008,612 of record BQMF02000076.1, on the reverse strand, counting down.
AGTAGTCTGACCCTTAACTTTCAGAGTAGTCTCAAGTTTATTAATTGTGAAGTTTATTTCATGGTCTCCATGATGTTATGAAAAAATCCTTTATGCCATTGTTATCACACTGTCTGTTTTTGAAATGTGACATGGCCTCCTATATGATCATTCATTTAGCTGAAATGATTTGTAAATCCATGCTAATAAAATAATTTTTCTTTAATTTTTAGAAGGGTTGCTTGAAGCCAACGAATATGAACTTGCTCTATAAATATGTAAGTGATCGTTATTGATTATTAATTTAGTTTGGGGAAATTATTTCTTAACTTAATGTCTCAAATTACAGATAGCTTGGCAAGGAATTTTTGAAATGGCATGCAATAAAACCTATACCCATAAATTCAGAATTATCATGAAATAAATTTTATGAATTTTCCACGTTGCACACAACTATTCCCATCACTAGTCACTTTCACTTGCTCCATGACATGAAAATTTCACAGTGATCAAAGGACTGTGTCACCAGAATGTTGCTATTTTTGTTTTTAAGCTGGAAGAGGATAATTCTGGTATAATGCAAGACCATGTAATTAGTCCAGATGAAACCGAAATTATTAATGACACTGGGTATTTCATTAATATGGATTCACAGGAGGTATTTTTTCCAAACTATTAAAATCTTGCTTTTGCTACTCCAAAGTTTGTTATTCTTTCTGTTTGTTGAGTTGCAAATTGTTATGTGATATATTCTATCAAAGCAGACTGCAGCAATTGCACTTATATATGTAGACCTAGAATACGTTTGAAATTCAAGCTGAGTCTGTGAGTCTGTCTTACATCAAGACTTGAAATGAATTAAATTTAAATGAATTGATATAAAAATACCAGGTCAGTGGCCATGCATTTGAATATTTTTCTAAGCATCTTGCATTGTAGTTACTTACTAATATTAAAATATAAAGTTTTCCTTCCAACATTCTTCTTAAGTCTCGCCCTGTTTTTTCACTGTGCTATTATTCTTTGAATGTACCTAGCTAAAATTACTTTCTCTGGTGAATGAACGTCTTTATATCGGCGTGATGAAATGTAATTTTCTACTGATGTTGGTGGTTGTTTATTGGGGTTTTTTTGGTGTTCTTCTTTTTAAAGCTTATTTAAACAAGAAATATATTTCCATCCGCTGGTGTTCATTGTTTGAAATTCAGAACACCAATAGTTATACATGATATGAATCAAGTAAGCTGGTACTAGATGTGCTAGAGTACTTTGGGAAGACATATTCCATTTAAAGGTTTTAATCTGAATACTCCATTGATGGTTCAATTCTTAGGTTGTTCTGCAACTTCAAGCATTTTTTAAATTTGGAAATGTTAAATTACATTCTGTTAAAGCTTTATTAGGACATTTTGTTTTGTTAGAAGCTCCCTAGGATTCTGAAATTCCATTACAATTTTTAACTGGAACCATATTGTTGAAACCATTGTTGAATTGATCCATTTTTCGAGAAATCCCTCAAAAACGTGATTATCAAATTATTACATCATTCATTTAAATGAAGTTGGACATAAAATGGAGCTTCCTAGGATAAAATATTCCAGTTTTTTTAGAAATTGGTAACTTAAGAATCATACATCCTAATTGGCTCATAAGATAATTAATTTGAGTATATTTTTTGATAAAAGGAATCTAATTTGCCACATAAGCAAAGTTTTGTCATTGTGAAGAGCTTTCAAAGAAGGAAATATTCCATCGATTAAAAGCCGTCTTCAAAATAATCTAAAAGCCTTTTTTCAGAAAGAACACCAGGTGCACTGGCTATCCGCAAAGCAATGTTACTTGGAAGTTACCTTGTATTTTACTTTGTATATAGTTATTATGAAGAACTTCAACTTGTTTTAAATTAATTCTAGTAGTGTAATTGCAACAAACCTAATAATGGAATAATTTCAACTCAAAGTTCTGAAATTGTTCTGAGATTTTGAAAATTGACTACTTTATAACAAAAAAGGTAAGTTTTGGAATTTTAAAGAACCATTTTTTGTCAAGTGAAAAAAAAATAACACTGGCTGATCTTCTATTCCATAAAATTTTGTTATTTTAAAATTTAGAAAAACTTAAGCATGGACGAAGTAGAGACAAAAAACTTAGTAAGTGTGCATCTGCTGATCAAACCATAAAACTGTAATGTATAAGACATACATTTTAATTTTTCATAGATATTTTGAAGTCTTGAAACTATTTCTATAATCAACAGAGTTAACTCTGTTAATTGTGATTGATTGATAAGTAGAAAAAGAACTTTATTTAAGGGAAATTTTTGGAACAAATTTGTCCTCTTTGTTTTCAAAATCTTATGTATCCAAGTTCTTTTTTTTAGAAATTATCACTCTTGTAATAATGTAATGAAGGAGTAGCTGAAGTTATTTATTAAGTTTAAGTAAACACCAATCATGATAAAGGAATAGATTACTGTGTCAGGAAAACTTCATCAGCACTAGAACGTACCTATCCTAGTAGGTGCGATACATGGAAAGGAAGATCCCATCAGTGATAATTTCTATGAAAAAAGGCACATTATTTGGCCTCCAAATGCTATTCGTTGAAAATAGATCTTGAAAGAAAAACAATTTCATAATACCCCTCATGGTTAATTATTAGATGATTTTTGTGTGATGTCTCATAATTTTACTAGATTTTTTATCAAAACCTTTAGATCCAGAGACTGTCATTGCAACTAACAGAAAGGGTATAGTAGAGTAGAATTAGGTATACACCCAGAAAAAAATACTATAAAGCTAAAACTTTGCACATTTGATCTATAATACTTATACTTCTACCAAAAAAAAAGCCCCATCAATTTGACAATGGGAAACCTGTTTTTGGGCCAATTCAAATTTGGTCCAAAAGACAAATTTGACCAAAATGTTGATGTTATCAAAATCGTTAGTTTCATATATCATTCGAAAGATAATTTCATGCTGAACAAAAAACTTGGTTACGACAACCTTTGAAAATGTACCGTTTCGTCAATATTTGAGCTCAAAGTGTGTATGATGACGTCATCAGTTTCAGCAAGATTTTCAACTTTCTCAATATTCTATATATTCTATATATCATTTATGCTGAGCAAAAAAGTTGCTGTAAGGGCTATTTCCACAACCACTTTTGATCGAAATATTTCGACGAAGAAAAAGGTTGAGCATGCGCATTGAATATTTTCTGCTTTAGGAGCGAAAAATTTCTTTCCCCTACTGTGCGAATGTGAGTTAAAATAGTTTCAGCTCCCTATCAAAATCGCTTTGTGAAAAAATATTCGTATTATCAGTTCCTATCAAATGCACATAACAAAAGCCAGATGATCTCATTGTTAAAGGTCTTCTTCACAAATGAAAGACATAGTGTGATGGTTTGTAAAGGTGACGCGGACACCAAAATTGTCAGCACAGCATTAGAAGTCTGTAAGGAATTTCCAACAACCGTTGTCGCAGATGACACTGGCATTGCAATTATGCTGTTATTTCTGAAATATTCTTCCTCTAAGAAGGAGATGTACATTTTAAAAGCATCTATCAGTGTAATTGACATCAAAGAGCATTTATTGTTTATTCATGCATGGTCATGATGTGACTTAACCTCCTCTGTAATTGGAAAAGGTAACTCAGGTTTTCTTAGAATAATACGGAAATCTTTACCAATACAACGTGCATCCGAAGTTATATCTGACTATTGGGCGGATGGAGGAAACGTTGGAAGAACAACAATTGAGGTATTCATAAGACAGTGTGGTGGTACAGATGGTTCTACCTTGAGGAAAATGAGGTAATTTTCAATTGAGTATAAATCTGTATACGCATATTTTTTGTTGTCTATTTATTGATAGCCGATTCTCAGTCTGTCTGTCACGCAAAATAGTAGATGTCAGCTGTGAGATAAATTATTTTTTTCTTGTGTGCGACGTCAGTACAGAACCAATGCATTGAAACCGAAATCGAATGCGACATTAATGGAAATAATAGCAGACTCAATTATCTACAAAGTAATACATTTTGAAATGCTGGTGTATGCAACTTTTTTGCTCAGCATAAAATTATCTTTCAAATGATATAAAGAAGACATAATTTCGCGAAAGTTGAAAATCTCACTGAAACTGATGACGTCATCATGCACACTTTGAGCTCAAATATCGACGAAACGGTACATTTTCAAAGGTTGTCGTAACCAAGTTTTTTGTTCAGCATGAAATTATCTTTCGAATGATATATGAAACTAACGATTTTGACAACATCAACATTTTGGTCAAATTTGTCTTTTGGACCAAATTTGAATTGGCCCAAAAACAGGTTTCCCATTGTCAAATTGATGGGGCTTTTTTTTTGGTAGAAGTATAAGTATTATAGATCAAATATGCAAAGTTTTAGCTTTATAGTATTTTTTTCCGGGTTTTGATAGGTTTTTGACTATTTCTCCTGTACTATATTGGTGGTGACATGAGTCGGAAGAATTATTTGGGGTATAATAGAAAAAAAACCAATTAAGTCCATAAATGTATGAGTACCAGCACTATTATTTGGACAGTCATGTACTTCCATCAATTGCGGGATACTGCAATTGCAGTATAAATTGATTGCCTTAGATAAGAAAACATTCACAAAAACAATACCACAACACCAACATGGCCACTTTCGCAACGTTCAGTCTGTTTGTGCATGTTTTCACGGAAGCCGATCGAACTAGGATACCCTTCTGGAGATAACAGCTTTGTAAGATAAAAATCCTCCCCGACATACTATATATATTGGAGATAAAAGAAATGAGGGAAATATTCGATATCCTGCGATTGCGGGATATTTAAATGTGTGAAAAATAATTATACCGCAATTGCAGTATTGTTACTATGCAATGTCTTCTTTTCTGATTCCATGTTCGATTACAAGTTAAATTCTTTGTTATTTCGCTCTCATACCGCTGACTAAAGCATTATTTTTATCTTATTTTATTATATCGTATTATTTCAAGCATTACCATCTATACAGAAGACGTATCATTCTTGTTTTTTGGATTTAATCAAGTAGAAAGTGAGTACTGTTAAGTATTTTACAACCTCATACCCAAACCTTTACCATCGAAGCGGATACTAATAAATCCCTAGTGTGCCCGCTAGTGTACCATACGTTTTTAAAATATTGACGGGAGGAGGGCTTCTTATCTCATTTACGCTTTGAGAAAATACTTTGATGGGGTGGGGTGAGTTTTTCCCTTTCTTTCTGACGTTGATGAAAATTTACGGCACTGGGGACAAAGTTGCGAAATCTTTTGTCTTATAACAGCAGTTACATTTACTTTAAGTAAAGGTAGCTAGCACATTATTTAAGCACAATAGTGCGTTGTGCTTTTATTAGGTATATTTTTATATCATATATTTCATAAAATATTGTGAACTCCTAATAATAAATAAATCTCTACCTCTCTCTCTTTAAGGAAAATGGATCTATCACTCGACACATTGGACCCTTATCAGCTAGTTTTAAGTCCACCTGATACAAACACGAATTTTCATGACTCGTTAACTGGTTTATTAGCCTTACATGCTGGCACACCACCTACTATCCATCAAGCACCAATAAATTCTACCTTTTACGATCAACCACCTACACATGACATTTCGAATGACCCACTCTCGCCAATCTTTGGACCACCACAACGGACTGTTTCGATTACAGAAAGTCAAGAAAGTCAAGGTATAGTTGATAGTTTGAAATTCTTAAATCTATTATATTGTGTGTGAGAGGATCGAGAGTCCATGGAGAAAACAAAACACTATTGCTGATAGCGGTGATATATTTTTAAATTTTTTTGAAGCTAATATTGGATAGTCTTAATAATTTGTTTTAGCCCTCATATTCTTCTTGCTAGTGCCTTACAGTGCCCTCCTACGTATCCAAATCCTATCAGGCCTATACTTTCATCTTTACGCTACTGTGCCCACCTTTACCTATTCTTGCCTTCTCAGTATTTTTAGCTTGGTTTCTTTTGGTTTTTAATACTGTATATATTTTAATTCATCCCAGCATTTATTAATTGATCTATTTGTTTTGGTATAGCTGATAGCCAAGAAAGTGAAGAAAGTGAAGAAGAAATGGCAAAAGTTTTTGATGGAAGTGGTAAAGAAGTCGTTTTAGCAACAAGGGCTTTGACAGTGAAACAAAAAGATCGTAAAAATGCTATCGACAAAAGCTGAGGGGGCCAAGATGTAAGAAATTCCAAAAAAATTCTTCGGCCAGGTGCAAATCTAGGGCTAACATCACGGAGGGAATATGCAAGCAATTGCAACAGCTGAAGCAAACAACCCGTGATGAAGCCCTAGTAACCTTAATAAAGGGCTATGGAACGGACAAAGAAGTACGTCGATCGTACACGACCAACCTGTCGCTGCTGGGGGTGCTGCAAATCAAGCTACCGCTGTAAATCAACCTACAGCAATACCATCGGCTGAGACGTTGGCTGCAGCGTCTCCTAGCAAGAGGAAAAAGAAGACTTCTCAAGATTATATATGCCAATAATGTGGTATCGTGCTCGGTAGTGAATTGGACAAACGGTATGACTCAAACTGGATTGGTTGAGACGTTAAAAATTGCGAAAGGTGGCAACATTTTAAATGTATGGGGCTGGTAATGTTGAAAAACATTAAGTGGGTAAAATGGACATGTGCCCAGCATCGTCCATTACCGCCTAAACTTTCTTCAACAAAAAAATTTAAGAGAAAGTAACGTTGTAATGTATTTATTTATATAAACCATCTTTATATAGACCCCCTGGGAACGAGGTTGCCAAAATAAAGTACTTTAAATAAACAAGTAAATAAATATGTGTTCTGTGGTGTCGAGAAAACGACAAATTTATTGCGCGTCCCAAAATTAAAAGAAACATTTTTTGAAAACAATTACGTTTATTCGTTATCACTATCTTCTTCATCATCGCAATTATCATATAACAAATCTATATATTAATAGCTGATTCTCTGTCTGTCTGTCTGTCTGTCTGTCTGTTTGTTTGTTTGTTTGTTTGTAAGTCACGCAAAATGGTAGATTGAGTTGTGAGCGAAATCATTTCTTTCTATGTGTGCGACGTGAGTTCGAAGCAAATACATTGCAACCCCAATTGAACGTGACTTTCTTTGGCTGTAGGAATAACGGTTTGTTTTTATCATTATTGTTAGTTTTATATTCCACGTTGACTTGGCTTTGAAAACAGTACATCAACTAAATCAACTAACTGATTAAACATTTTGGACAAAAAGCAGCAGTGGTAGAACGTGGCAGCATATGTTCGGTTTGCCACTAACTCTTGCCTGACTGTCTGAGACGGGTGAACTTTTTTTTTGAGCAATCAAAATGTTTAAAAACCGATAGGTAAAATACGATGGCTCTGAGGGGTCACAAAAATAACGTTTTTTAAAATTAAAAATATGTATTAAATTATTAAATTCTATCATTTTGAAATAAAAAACAACTGTTAATTATGCGAGGAAAAAACAACGTTTTGTAGAGGAAATTAATAATTGGATTAAAAAAGATTATCTTTTATAAAAAAAAAATCTTTCAAATTAAAATTAACTAAACAAAATAGCCAGGTGTTTTAAAAATAGAAAAAAAGACAGAATAAAAAGCAGGTAAGAAAAGTACATGGCATTTTGTGAATAAAACCATTTTTTGATTCAAGATTGTAAGGGTGCAAGTATGGAAAACGTGGTGAAGGAAGCCGTTGAAAGATATATGTCAAGAAGACAATTATGTACTGATACAAGTTCTTCAACTTCAACTAGTGATGCTAGTAGTTCTAGTACTAATTCCAGGTTCGATTGAAAAGACAAATGCACAACACGCCGCCTAACCGCATTACTGAATTATTAAAGATAATAATACCAGTAGTAATGCCTCTTCATCCAACATGATCAGGAAAATGAAACGTGTACAAGTAAAATGGCAAAGATATTGTGAAGAGGAAGATAAATACAAGACTGTGAGGGTTCAAAATGGTGGTGGAGCGAGGTTCCCTGAAATTGGCATTAATTCTGATATAAGTTTCGGTGAAATTAGATTCAAAAGTGTTGAACTTTTTTACGACAATAATGGATGCAACTGGTATGGTGAAAACAAGATGGATTGTTTGTTTACAATGTGCAATCCTGCAGGGATTGAAATTGATGATGAAGAGATAGTAAAAGACTATTTAGAGAAGAGAGGTGTAGTGTTGTCAAAGACCTTCTTTGTATTGAAGTCCAGGAATTTCGATATTTCTGATGATGAGTTGCCTTTCCCTTTCGGGAATGACTGGGTAACAGGTGTTCCAGGTGGAGATACTGAGGACCCATTAGTAGCTCCAGTTTATGATTCTCAAGTGAGTGATTGCTACAGCCTGTTTTCAACAGAAGTAGAGAAAGTGCCAGATATGTCCTTGTATGATGGTAATGATACTGTTCCTGAGCAGGTATTACTGCTGTGTATTTTTGTTTGACTAACTATTCTATTGCAACATAATGTGATTGAATTCTATTTTATAGCCATTTTCAACATGTGAAAGATACGAACCAAAATACTTTCTTCTCCGAGTGAAACGGTCTACTGTTCGGGAAGATCTTATCGCACACTTTTCAGCTAACGAGGTTCATAATTATTTCATAATTACTTCTTTAAATGTCAACTCTGATATTATAACATTCAGCCTTTATGACGTAATTTTTTGTTTTTATCAATTTTTAGATTGATGTAAGGGAACATTAGAGTTTCTTTTTATCGACCCTAGAGGCAATGATGAAAAGGGAAGAGGACGTGGGGTCAGTCGTGATGTGTATTCGTCCTTTTGGCAAGATGCACAGAACTGTTTAATGGAAGGTGAAAATGAGCGTGTGCCATATGTAAGGCATGATCTTTACAAACCTGAATGGCTTGCCATTGGAAAGATATTTGTCAGAGGATTCCTTGACGAAGGATATGTTCCTCCTTATATATCTCCAACTTTCCTATCCTATTGTTTACATGGGGAAGCAAATAGCAGCGATTTGATTGAATCATTTAAAAACTTTTTGTCTCTTGTTGACAGAAAACTTGTAGAAGTTGCACTTGAAGCTAGTGATGAGGAAATTTACAAGTCGGAAGAAATGTTGGAATTGTTGGAATTGTTTAAATGTCGTTCATTGGTAACCAAAAGTAATGCAAAGGAAGTGTTTGCTGAATTAGTCCAACAGGAACTTATTCAAAAACCATATTTGATGGTGTCTTGCTGGGACAAAGTGTTTGAGCCATTACGAAAAACAGAGACATTAGGTACAAAATACTCAGTGAGGTAATTTTTTGAACGGATTGTCCCATCTTGTAAAAAGGTGTTAGACCTTCTTGTTTCTTCACCAACAAACGAAGCTGAAAGAGATGCTTTCAAATTTTTGAAACGATTTATCAAGGGGCTTGAGATATCCCAGTTAAGGAAATTTCTTCAGTTTACTACTGGTGCTGATATAATGCTTGTGGATACACTGGAAATCACTTACATGCAAAATCAAAGTAGCTTTCTTCGCCATCCAATAGCTCATACTTGTGGGCCAACCCTTGAGTTACCTGCTACTTATGCAAACTTTTGTGAATTTCGTGAAGAATTTTCAAACATTTTATCTAGTAAGGAATCTTGGGAGATGAATGTTGTCTAAACATAGATATCCTGTTCACTTTTTTTACATATTCATAACGGTTTTGTTTCCTAATTTTGTTTTGTTTATTCCATGTAAATTGGTCTTAAATTTTGTTTACAAAGGCATGATTTCCCATCATCCTCAATTATCTACAAAGTAATACATTTTGAAATGCTGGTGTATGCAACTTTTTTGCTCAGCATAAAATTATCTTTCAAATGATATAAAGAAGACATAATTTCGCGAAAGTTGAAAATCTCGCTGAAACTGATGACGTCATCATGCACACTTTGAGCTCAAATATCGACGAAACGGTACATTTTCAAAGGTTGTCGTAACCAAGTTTTTTGTTCAGCATGAAATTATCTTTCGAATGATATATGAAACTAACGATTTTGACAACATCAACATTTTGGTCAAATTTGTCTTTTGGACCAAATTTGAATTGGCCCAAAAACAGGTTTCCCATTGTCAAATTGATGGGGCTTTTTTTTTGGTAGAAGTATAAGTATTATAGATCAAATATGCAAAGTTTTAGCTTTATAGTATTTTTTTCCGGGTTTTGATAGGTTTTTGACTATTTCTCCTGTACTAGTATGTCAAATTTTAAATGTAGTACATGAATAATGAAAATGCAGCTTCAATGCTTTAATTTCAAACATCTAATGGCCATTATTGAAAAGTATTAATTAAATTCAATATTAGCAGTATTTCTGCTAATAAACAAATTGCATTTAAAGCAAAGATATTTTGATTATTAGGTTGCATCAAGTGATGAAGACAATGTTGAAGACAATGTTGAAGCAGAAATACTCCCTGGCTCTTTTCAAAAGGTTTTGTCGGTATTTGAGAAAGTACATTGAATTCTATGCTGACCTCCATTAAAATAAAGTCTATCACATCTTGAAACATAAAACTTGGAAATGGACAAAGATAAAAAAAATTTCTTCTAGCTTTATTGTTCCAATTTTCAGGGCTGGATTTAATAACCAGTTCTGAAGGGATAACTATATCAAGTTCTCTTTTGAGAGTATGTCACATGATATTATTATAGGAAGATGATTCAAATGTTGTTCAAGATGTAATTAAGAACCTTGTCAATCATGTTCTGGTAAGTGGAAAATGTGTATATGTCTGTAAAATTTTGCCTTTGTTGATCCACTTTTGTTATTGTGTTTGTTGAATCTTGAAGTTGAGCCATGTCTGTGCTGAATAATAAGGTAATCAGTTGAAATGAATTGCTTTAACATTGGACGTGTTGTCCTAAAGCAAGCATAACACAATCAAAGTCCAAAAGTTTTTTCTATGGATTTCAAATGCTTTTTTGTTTGTTATTTTTATAAGGAGAATTTATCAGCTATAGACTTTGATGTGCAAGACTCAGCTGAGCTTCAATGTTACGTGATACCGGTAATAATTTTATCTTTTCTTTTAACAGAATCAGTACTCAGTTTTCTATGGACATTTGGTTCATTTAGGCTTTGAGTAGTAATTTTGAATTAACAATATTGTGACACCTGGAGATAAACATGTGTTAACATATTTTAGGTTGTTATCCTGCATTGTCTTTGTTATTCAGTCAGTTTTGGCATACATGATTTTAAAATCCTAAGTTCTTTATAGAAAAACTCAACATAAAGGTCTTTACTTAATGTTTTGTATGTTTAGAATCCCACGTCCACTCCAAAGATCAAGGTAAGTTTTACATTTGATTAATCAGTTATCTTTATGCTGAATTGAAAATATAAGCACCTGGACTGTTCTGCTGCCTACATACTTTTGTTTTGCATAAAGAATATGCAGCATGTTTTCATAATATTGATGTTTGGGTTTTAAGCTGCCTTCTGGTATATTTATATGTATTCAGACAGTGACACCAAAAGAGCCAGTCGAAGAAGAACAAGAAGAAGTAACAGTACTTTTGATTTATAACATTTGCAACTGTCATAAACGTTTTTGTAAGAGATGGATAAAATATCTTTGTCAACATCTTAGGTCCGCATTTTTAATGACTCTGGATTTTTTTTGGACCCTGATTTAACAATCTTGCCATCAGAAGATTCAGAAATTTCAGAAGTTGATGAACCTGAGGTTTTTTTTTTGTTTTTTTTTTTTTCATTTCATTGGATTTCTCATTTCATTGAATACTGTCCACATTTGAGACAATCAAATGACAACAAAGCATTATCAAGCATTTGTGGAGAAAATCACAAAAATTTTATTTTTGTTTTTATTTTTTGTTTAATTTTTTTGTTTTGTTGTTGTTGTTTTTGATTACGTTTTTTCCTATTAAGTATAATAGCTAGTGTGATTGCCTTTTGAAATTGTCATTATAGCTGTTAGGAATAAAAAGTAATAATGTGGAAACAGGAGAAAAACACATTTCTTAATGAATGCGGTATACTAGTTATATAACATTCTTACATAGGAAGAAACTGTCGGTGAAAGGAAGAAACTAGAAGTAAAAGAGGAAACTAGACTTCCAAAGAAAACGGTACACTCTTTAAATTATTGTAATGAAAAGACAGACAAAAAAGATCCTATGTGAATATCTTTCAATTTTAGAAAAAGCCACATCGACCTTGTCCTTATTGTGGTAAATTTCAAAGTGCTCTGTCAAGACATATAAAGACCAAACATAGAGATGAGGAAACAGTTAAAATGGCATTCAATTTGCCTAAAAAAGAACGGCACAAAAGATTTGACGACCTTAAAAAGCAAGGCATAAAGAAACACAATGAAATTGCTCTTAAATGTGACAAGCCAGACCTTATGCGAGAAAGAAAGTCAAGGGTGTTAAGCGATGTTACTAATCTCATTATGTGCTCTACTTGCAATGGTTTCTTTGCAAGGCCGTATTACCACAGGCATAAGAAAATATGTACCGACTCAACTCCACCGGTTGCTATCAAGCTTCATGCTTTGGTTCCACCTCTTCCTTGTTCTGAAGAATATTCCAAGAGCATTCTTTCTAAGTTAAGGGATGATGATGTAGGAAATCTAATTAGGAAAGATGAGGGTCTGATGATTTATGGTAAACAAGCATTTAATAGGATTAAGAGTCGCACAGAAAAGTCAGTAGAGGTAAAACAACAAGTCAGAAGCAATTTAAGAAGACTTGGGTTGCTTTACTTAAAATTCAAGGAGCAAGAAGGAGTTCATTCATTTTATGGTCACGCTGGGGATATGCTGCGAAGGGAAAACTTTTCAGCCTTATGTGAAGCTTTAGAGCAGATAACAATGAAAGAAGATAAATCAATGAAAGATAGTCTCAGAGTGGCAATTCAATATCTTCTCAAAAATATGGGAAAAGCAATAAAAACCACTTTTCTGATTGCCAATCGTGATAATGATGCTAAACTTATTGATGATTTTGTCTTAATATTAGACATGCATAAAGATTTACTTTTTGGTCATTCTGCTCAGTCCATTTGTAAGAATACCCAAAGAAACCTTCGGAAACCTTTGAAATTACCTTTGGAAGAAGATCTAGTAAAAATTAGAAACCATATTCTGGTTGAAATGAAAAACATTGTTGAGGATGTACTTCTTTTTTGGGACAGTGCTGTGTATGTTAAGTTGCGAGATCTGGCATGTACAAGACTTACACTCTTCAACGCTCGCCGTGGTGGTGAACCTGGCAGAATGCTTTTAACTGAATGGAAGGAAGCAGAAAATAAGGAGTGGATTGATGACCAAAGGGCGGAAAAAATCGATTACCCAATATCCAAGAATCTTCTGCAATCCCTTCTTATAACATACCAAAATGGTAAAGGGAATTATAAACTTGTTCCTATTCTAATACCAGAAGATTGTGCTAAAGCACTCAAGTTATTGGTTGATCCTGAAAGAAGGAGACATGCTGGAATCCACCGCAACAACAAATACGTTTTGCCATGTACACAAGCTTCAGAAAACCATGTCTCAGGTAGTATAACTTTTGGTTAAAATCATTTCACACATCATTTTATCCTTGAAATTCTACATTTACTTGTAAATAGCTCTTCATCAAGCCTATTTTTTCATATCTCTTAGGGTGGCACGCTGTTAACAATATCTGCAAAGAATTAGATCTAAGATCTAGAGAAACAATCACAGCAACAAAAAACAGACATCGTATCTCTACACTTTTTGCTGCTCTGGATTTACCTAGGCAGGAAAGAGAATTGTTTTTTGATCACATGGGCCATGAAGAAAATATGAATAAACACATTTATCAGGCGCCACCAGCGATTGCCGAAGTCGTTAATATTGGTCGTCATTTGAAAAACATTGATGAAGGTGCTTATTAAATTCTATTAAGCAAGTTAGATACCAGTTGCAGAATTTTGTTCACCTGTTCGTTTGTATTTAGGTTGCTTAGGTGAAGGCCAAGGATCTGAAACACGATATCCTAAAAGTGCTCGTATGTGTCTATGCAAATGTTTTAATAGAATTAAGTGACAGTTAATAGTTATCAATTATATAAGCGTGCATTTTTTTCAGTTGTAGATACAAAGAAAATTGAAAGTGGTTCCGATGAAATTCGTAAGTTCTCATAGACTCTGTATTATTTTCATAGTTCTATTTCGATGAATTATCAATCACAAATAACTGTTAAAAAGCAATAAACTGTTTTAACGTTTTAGAACAAGGGACAAGTGAAACAAAACATGCTTCCGGTAAAATTCTTCTTATAACTCCTCTGTCCTTTATTTTCGAATTTCTCTTCCCATGAGTGCCTTTTATGAAAGCTGTCACATTGATTAACATTTTAGAGAGAAAGAAATTTGAATTGCGAAAGCGCCAAAAAAGAAGTAGGATTCTTCTTTTTGGGAATGCCTTGTTTATATTATTTCACCCTCTTTCTCATAAGGACTGAAGACTAACGTTAAAAATGACACCCGCCTTATAAAGTACCGTTGAAACAGCAACTTAAGAATAAGTTTCAGTTGCAACTTATAGTTCTAATTAAAAGGACGTTTACTGGGTTCTAAAGATTCAGTTGACTGATTTCGTAGAGGAAAAATCTTTGGAAAGTCAATATTCTGAAGAAGATATAGATGATACTGATGAAGATAAAGATTTTGTTGCTGAAGATCGTAGTGAAAGCGATGAAGATGTGAGTGATGATGAAGTTGGTGAGTCACCATAATACAGATCGAGAATGTTTTCGGAATTTTCTGTCATGGATCGAGAATCATATTTCTAATATCATTTATAGCTACCATGCAGCCTGTAACAAAGAGAGGTCGTGGTAGACCAAGGAAATCTGAAAGTAAGTAAAAAAAACACGTGTGTGAAGGTAATATTGAATACAAGGCCACGTTTGTCATACGCTGATCATATCTAGCGTTGTTTCATTGCATTCGATTATCTTATGACCTCCCCGGATGAGTACAAGCTCATTGCTCTTCCACTTTACTTTTGTTTTAAGATGTTGACGAAGTTGGTCGTGGAAGACCTCGTGAAAGTGAGTGTATATATGTTCTATCATTTCCATGTTAGTGAAAGTTTTCGGAAATGCATTAATTCCTTGTTTGGTTTACTGCTCAAACACTAATCTTCTGTTCCTATGTGTTGACTTCTTCAGGTGAAAACAGCAGCGAGTGTACGCTGGGTCAGTATATGCTTATTTATTTTTCGATCAAAAAAATCCCTGAAATTTTCACATTCAGTGAATGAATGTATTTCGACAAGCGTATTTAATTGTTTGTTTTATCAGATATTACTTTGAAATTAAAGGGATATAAACCGTTTTTCTAGTTATCTACCTTTTAAATTTATAGAACGGAAAAACTACAGATGGACGGATATTCAAAACAAAGCATTGTACGAATTTTTTGGCGCGTATATTTATCGCAAAAGTAATCGAGCAATGCCAAGTTAGTATATATCTGTTATCATTATCATTACTGTCCACAATCAGTCACAAAATATGTTGCCCAAAGCTAAGTTTCTCAAAGAAAATACCCTTTAGACCCTTCTTCGACCATAATCAATGTTGTTCATCAGTTTTTTCCATCCAACTTTAATTTGTGTTGAGGGGGCGCTGTACAATGTGTGGGAGCGCAACACTTGTAGCCACTGCAGCATTGGCCACAATTTCTGTCACTGATGGTTGTGTAAATCTGGTTCAGAACAGGAAAGTGATTGTTTAAAGTTACACAATCTTTTACAATTTCTCAAACATGATAGATAAATTGGTTAGATCTCTTTCCATTCAATTTTTCGTCGACCTGTCTGTCTGATTAACAAGCAGTATTTACTGATTCTTTGTAATGTTATTTTACTCTTTACTGTTAGATATGCAGATGATTGAAGCTTTCATAAAGCAACACAAGTTGAACCTCGACCCAAAGGCCGTACGTGTAAAAGTCGTAAATGAACGAACTAAAGCCGACTTGCTCGCTCATCGTAGAAAAAGACAGCTGAATATGTGAACTGAAATATGTGAAGTGCTGTTAGGATATTATTTCGTTGGTTTTGTTTTAAGCATCAGTTTCAACTGGTCATAGATTTTGTTATAATTTCTTGTTTGCTGGATTTTTGTTCTTTGTACATGGTTTCAAGGAAGAAGAAACATAATAAAGAAGCCACTTTTTAATTGTTTTTACCCTTAATACATTTCCCCAACACGCTCTAGCTGCTATAGTCCATATGGTTTTGAAGACTTTATAAGAGTTTATAATTTACATTATGTCGACATTCTATAGTCGCCCTAAGTATTACAAAATTATAAAAAATTCGTTATGTCGACAAAATATTCTTAAAATGTAACAGGGGACTTGAAATAGACGAGTCATACTTCCAAAAATAATGAAAAATACAGATGAGCAAAATGTAATACAATAACGGGAAATTTGATGGCATAAAACACTGTCGACTTAAAACTGTATATTATGCAGTGTCGACTTTTTACTGGATTTAGTGTATTATTTATTTATTTATTTATTTATTTATTTAACTAATATTTATACAGGATATTTACATATCAACAAATATGCTGTTTTCCATATGTGTCCTGTAATATAAAACAAAAGAAAATATAAAATGTGAGAAATGAAGAAGGCAAAAAACTGTGAAAACAAAGGAGTGAAATTGAGAAACTGACAGAACGCTAAAAGCAGCAGGCATTGCAATAGGAAACTCACGAAGTATATCGTTGATTACGACGCACAGAAAAGAGGATATGATACAATGCAATGCCCTACCAAAGCCATAATGTAATACCAAAAAGATAAAAAGACAAAAACAGATAAAAACATAATGCAAAACTTATATACTCAGGCATAGCACGTAAACAATTACCAAACACAAAATAATGTGTAATCATGACAAAATATAAGAATTCATCCACCAAAGCAATGCTTCTTTTGTTTGTAGCACAGTCACATCACATATTGTACAGCAATAATTAATGAATTTCTGAAGTATAATCCATTCTTCTCTTAACTAACCCTTGCAACATCATAATTTAACCATGTGCTTCATTTCTTTATGGTTTATTTTCTTTTCTGACCTAAAAGAAAAAGATTTCAGTGAAGAACAGCTAGCTACAATCCGCACTGCAACAACCATATTGAAGCAAACAAAAGCAAAACACATAAATGACAGACAGGCAGAGAGACAAACAACCAAACATCGTCAATAAAATAAAATAAAAATTTAATAAAAAGCAGACATGGTTGAGATGAGATAAGACTGCATAACACGTTCCCCATTTCCACAGTCATGAGAACCATTTCTAATAAATAAGACTTCTTTGCTTACTAATGGTGCGCATTACCAAAACAAATTTTTACTGCACTCCTCCTTCGTTGTTCCATCTCCTCTTCACCTTCATCCAGCTTTCATCTAAACTTTCATGCAGCTTTCATCCAAACGATTGAATTACGTTGACTCTTACACTCACACATTGATAATTCAAAACAAACTTGTTCTTGGACAACCTGACCCCTCAACAAACCACTGAATTCAAGGAGGCTGTAAGCTCACAAAATGGCGTTTGTTGGTTTGGGCTGCCAAACGTTACCGATTTGTGGCAGGTTGTTGATGCTGGAATTGCTCAACTACTCAAAACCTTGACTAAAAAGGAGCAGGATGATTGGCTTATGGATGACGAGAATTCGGATAAGTGGTATGGACATATTGAAGACAAAATGTCTTTCACGGCTTCTGAAAGGAGAATTTTAATCTACCATTGGTGTGGGGAAGCATGGAAGAAGCTAATTTCAGGAACTTACGATAGTTTTATTAAAGGCTGCTGGGAAAGAACTGGATGTCTTATTACAGCAGATGGATCTGAAGATGAGAAAATCAAACCAGAAAGCCTAACCGACTACAAAGTACCACCACCAATTGATTACGTCGAAGCCACCACCGCAGTTGCTGTTGCAAACCTAGTACCAAAAGTGATCATCCACCCGTCTATCGAACAGGAACCAGAGCCAGAGGTTAAATTGGAGGTGTAGGAAGAACCGATCGATGAAGAAGAGGTGCAGCTCGACAGAGAAGAGGATAGAACTTTTGCAGATGAAATGGTTGGGATGAAAGTGAAGGTTTTGTACGAGCACGGTTGGTGCAAAGGAGAGATTATATACTTTAACAAAGCCCTTCACGAATATAAATTTAGTTTTGTTGATGGTGACGATGACTTCATTCCCGAGGACGATTCATAGCTGTAGAACCATTTTTAATGTAATAATAGCGCGCGTTACCAAAACAAATTTCTCTCGTCTTCCTTTTCATCCAGCAGCATTTACACATACTAAATGACAGAATAACTGAGACATCCACTCAAAGCTAAAGCAATTAATCTTTCAAAACTAAATTAAAACCATTCGTTACCGTGTAAATAAACATCAAACTGCATTTCTTCACTGCTCTTTCTGTATAGCGATATTTGATAACTAAAACGTAACTTACTTTTACTTTACTGCATATCCCAATTCTGAGACTTTGCCCACGTGTTGACACATTTTCTCCATTCTCCCCTGTAACTAGCTATTCTCTTAAGATCTCCACTTGCCAACCCAGTGTCTTCAGTTAGTTGGTCAGACCATCGTTTTGGAGGTCGACCTCTTTTTCTTTTTTTGTTGAAGTCACCGTTCATGGCTTGTTTGACCAGACTGTTCTGCCTCATTCTCGTGACGTGACCATACCATTTAAGTCTTTGCTTTTTAACAAAATCAACAATTTCTGGTTTTGTCCCTGCTCTTTCATGTAAGCTTTTGATAGACACTCTGTCTATTAACTTTACACCAAGAAGTTTTCTTAGGCAGTTGTTTTCAAACACCCTGAGTTTTTCAGTATCTTTTTTCGTCAGAGTCCACGTGGCACATCCATATGTGGATATTGGAATGATTAGTACATACATTAGACGAATCTTTAACTTCATTAGTATTTTGCTGTTGCACCAGACATTTTTGGATAGTCTACCAAATGATGAGTATGCCATTGCAAGTCTTTTATCAATATCGTTTGTAGTACCTGGAATGAGAGCCCCTAAGAAACTGAATTGGGTAACTTTCTCAACAGTTTTCGAGTCAATTTCAATATCATCATGGACATTTGGACTGATGATTCGGCATTTATCACCATTTATTTTCAAGCCATATTTTTTACACGCAGCCTGGAGTTGTGCAGTCGACATTTGAAGTTTTTCAAAGGTAGCTGCAATAAGTGTTGTATCGTCAGCATATCTTATATCGAAACATAAATTTTCGTCCATGGAGAGCTCATTCAGTAAACATGTCAATTCTTTCATCACAAAATCCAGGAACAGGTTAAATAAGGTAGGCGATAGGAGACATCCTTGCCGGACGCCCACGCATACTTCAAACCATTCTGTCAATTTGCCATTTATAACTACTGCACATTTCGTGTTTTGGTACATGGCTTTAACTACATTTACAATTTTGACAGGGACATCTATTGCAAGGAGCATTTTCCACAGTGCTTCACGCCATACAGTGTCAAATGCACTTTTAAAGTCGATAAAATTAATATGGAGCTCCACGCCTCTTTCTCTTGCTTTTTCCATTAGCTGTCTCATAAAAAATATAGCGTCTACAGTACCCTTGTTTCTTCTAAAACCGAACTGTGTTTCACTAGTGAATGCTTCAGTTTTTTCACGTATTTTTTCAAGGATAATTCTGTTGAACACTTTCCCAGGTATTGAGAGGAGGGCAATAGCCCGGTAGTTTTCTGGGTTGCAAGTATCCCCTTTCTTGTGTATAGGGGTGACTAACATTTTTTACCATTCTGTTGGTACATTCTCTTCACTGAGTACTCTAATGAACATTTTCTCTAATATTTTCACCATTATATCTCCACCTGCTTGCAAAACTTCTGCAGTAACTCCATCATGCCCAGGAGCTTTTCTTTTCTTAAGCATTTTAATTGCTTTTTCCACATCAAGTTTTCCAATGGAAATATTCTCTGTGTTGGGTACTAGTGTATGAAGATCATGAACAGTATCTGTCCTTCTAGGGAATGTTGTATTTAAATGTTGTTGAAAGTGCGATTTCCATATCCTAAGGACTTCTTCAATCTCTGTTTTTTTTTTCTCCAAGATGTTCCGAACTGCTATTAAGGGTTTCTTTGGTTTGTCTTCTAGGGCTTTAACATCTTTAAAAAGGTTGTATGATTTATTTGTGAGAAAGCTTTGTTCCAATTCTTGAACTTTATTTTCGAGATTTTTTCGTTTTTGTTTTTGGACAGCTTTCTTTGCCTCTCTGTTGAGGATTTTGTAATTACTTCGAAGTTACTCGTCTTTAGGTTTGCTGAACATGGCAGTCCTAGCTTTCCTTCTTTGCTGACAGAGATGTGCTGTTTCATTAGTCATCCCTTCTACAGGTTTTCTTCTTCGTTTCCCAACTGTCTTTAGAGTTGTATTGTTTGTAACATGGACAAACTTCGTATATACCTCCTCGATTGGTAGCTCACCAACTAAACCCAAAAGGGGTTGGAAAGCTCCACCTATTTTCACTTGAAAGTCTCTTTTGGTTTCTGGTTCACTAAGTTTATCCACTGCAAACCGTGTTGGAATTCTCCTTAACTTCCTATGTTTCTTTGTCTTAAGTTTGTATCTCATCATGAGAAGAGAATGATCACTATTCACATCAAAAGAGTTATAGACACGGCATCTTTTAACTAGCCCCCTTTGGTTACTTGGCATTAAAATGAAGTCTATTTGGTTTTGTGTTCTACCATCAGGGGATGTCCATGTAACCAATCTCTGTCTTGGTTGTTTGTATATAGTGTTAATGATAGATAGTTCATTTATGGCACAAAACTGAAGGAGATTTTCACCATTTATATTCAGGTTTCCTACGCCATATTTTCCAACAGTTCCTTGCCAGACATCGAAGGAGGAATCCCCAACTTTTGCGTTGAAGTCTCCGAGTACAATTAAATTTTTTTTGTACGGGAGTTTGGAGAGCTGAGATTGAAGCTCACCATAAAATGCTTCTGTCATGTCAGCACTGTAAGAAGAATCAGGAGCATAACATTGGAAGATAAATAATGGATCGTTGGAGGTCTCAATTTGAATAGATAGCATTCTTTCAGATATTAGGTCATATCCTTGTAGATGTGTCGCAATTGATCTTTTCAGGATGAAAGCAACACCTTGACGATGAATGTTATCTTTCCTTCCTGCTTGTATAATCACATATTCTCCATTCTCGAATGCCTCAGCTGTTTCTAGGGACCAGTGTGTCTCTGATAGACCCAGTACGTCTATATTCATGCGATCCATTTCGTTTAACAGGTTTTCTAGTTTCACTTCATCATTATACAATGTTCTTGCATTGAACGTTCCAATATTCACTGATAAACAGTCTTCGGGCAGATTACTTTCGTACCCTCGGTGAAACACCCGGACTGAGGGTCGATTATTGATTTGTGTAAACATTGTGGTTTGGATTGAGAGGTTATAGTAGGGTCTTTCTCAAGGATGACCTACCGCAGTAACTAACTAATGTAGTTGTTTGATCTCAAAATTTCTTTGTTTGACATCTGCGGCCTCTGCCATTGGTTTACTTGAAACTCGTCTGTCAGAAAACCACATCCACTCTACTGCTGCCTAGAGCTTCCATTGTTCGTATTTCCACTAGACAGGTTGTCTACCAAGACTAAAGAGCCCTGTCTGCCCTGGTTTGAGGTCAGAGTTTTCCATCTCCTAGGGTGACTGTTGGCAACACTAACGAGCTCATCCTACCCGGAGCACTGGTTATTTAAAAGGCGCCAGATACCCGCCTTTCGCCCCTTCTCCTATTAGTTCCAAACAGTTCTGCCGCGAGAAGGCTAGGAGGTGGGCTTGACTGTCAGAGGCTATGTTTTACGCGAGCCATATAGGGTATTTATTAGGCAGTAACTGCTCGTCCATCACTACCACCCCGGCATGACAGCCCTTCAGAACCAAAACGTAAACGTAAACTAAAACGTAAACAAACATTTAAATACATACATACATAACCCACCTGTTCTTTTATTAATCTAAAATATTAAACGATAAGAGTTTTATGATAATACTACTTTGTATAGACCTGTTCGTTCGTTCTGCACAGGCAATTTTTAAAATCTTCACTGCACTTCTGTATTCTCAATATGCTTTCACATTGTAAACAAACAACTAATCACTTACACTGTTCTCTAATGAATCTAAAATAAAATCTAAAATACAACAACAATAAAAGTTAAACAATAAACAGTTTAATAAACAGCATGTATACAAACCTGTTTCTTCGACAAAATAGCAAACAATAATGAAAATCGGTTATTAACGAACTTATTTTTTGGAAATCGTCAACCAATCAAATTGGGGAAAAAATAATTTCTTGCATTTTGATTGGTTTAAAAATTTAAACGTCACACTTAAATTATGTAACATTAAAAAAAGTGTCTCTCACCTCTATGTGGTTTTATGACGAAAAGGGAAAAAATAAGAGGGATTTGACCGTGAAAAGAAAATCAAATATATCACTCTCTAAAATAAAAGTGGTATGCACAACGTGAATTAGTATAATAAGACTAGCTGCCCAGGCGGCGTCGCTCGCCACTCAGCATGCGTCCAATTCACGAAAAATTAAATTACAACTATTGCATGGGATGGTTTTAACACGGATAAAGATTTTGTATGGGGTTTTAATTTCGGAAATGCTGACTATAAGGGTGAGCAAAAAATGTCATAGAATGTTCAGCAGAAACATAAATTCTGATGAAAAAGTGTTGACAATACTACAAAGATAGCATAAACAAATAAATAAATAAATAAACCAAATAAAGGTTACCTTTAATCACTTTTGTAAACGTGTATATCGACTTCGTTAATGGTCTTCCAATGCGTTTTTTGGTATAATCCATTTATTCTTGGAAATAATAATTCTCAGTGAATAGTGAGTGCATTGCATCTACGTACGCATGCAGTTGGAATTATCGGATCTTCCGAAAAGTGCATTTTTAAAAATTGATGACATGTCATTCATAAGCGAAACCAAAGAATCTAAAAAAATAAATAAATAAAGTTAAGGCTGAATTTAAAATCCGAAATGTGCAGCCGACAATATATCTTCCAACTAAACTTTCATTCACAATTACCTTGACAATGCTATCAAGATTATAGCAAATACAGTTATCCATAGGATACTGTCAGGAAAGGTTTTTCCCATGAACTACCAACACCAAGTTGACTTCAATACTACACTATAAATCTAAAGAATCTGAATAAATATAAGTTAAAGATTAAGAATTAAGTTAGTCAATTTTGTCAGTTAGGAAAGATTTATTTATTCATTTACATTTCGCTCAATTGTTCTATTTCTGCTGACATCAGCATATTCCATTCATTATCTTTAACACAGACAATAACCTCTTTATCCTCAATAAACTAAATGAACTAACTTTAAGGAATAGTAATCTCTCAAACTGACAAAGAAGTTTTCTGTTAAACTATAACCTGTAATGTCATAGAGAAATAAAGATCAAAGGAAGTATGTAACAACTTTTATTCCAACTCTACCTAAACTCTCATTTAGATAACAACAGACTTATAGAATAAGATTTGCAAGTGATTTGTAACGACTAAATAAAGATTAATCCGTATATAACAACATATTTTCTAACTAAATAAACTACAATAACAAACTAAATAAACTAAAATATAAACTAAAATAAACTATGGTATGGAATTACCATACACTCAAACGCAAATGACTGATTAAACAACCCATTATTCCCTAAAACACAAATTAGAAACACTATTCGGAAGCTTAAGTAAGTGGGCGCTAATCAGCCATTCACGGTCTAAATTTTATTTGTTGGTTCAGTTCACTTGATTATTTTTCATTTCGAGAATTTGATTATAAACATTTTAAAACTAATTTTAATGAAAACTGAACCTGAGTGTATGGTAACTCCATACCGTATAAGGGATCAGCCCTCACTCAAAAACAGTGAGGACTGACCCCTTATACTTCATCTCATAATGTATTTTTTGTTTTTATGATTTTTTTTTTGTGGGGGGACGTAACCCTCCCGGTCACGCCCCCCATTTTTTCCATACTTGGAAGGCCCTCCTGGACTTGGAGCCAGGATGGGCCTTCCTGTATTGCATGAAGTCTTGTCGTGTCACTATAATAAAATGTTAGAAAGTTAAGGATTAGTTAAGATAATAAAATCCAAATAGTACGGCTTATACGAAAAACTTCACAACTCACAACGCGTGGTCTCTTGTGATTCTAAACAGAAAGACAAAATTAAAATAATAATAAAAAATGTATTAGTGTATTAGTGTATTAGTGAAAATAAACACTTACTCTGGCCATTCAGTTGGACTAACTGCCCTATAACATAAAAGACAAACTGTGTAAATACTACATCTATTGAAGAAGGAAAATGCATGTTAAGAAGGAAAATGTAAAACTACCACCATTCGCGCCATTCTCCTTATCTATGAATGAAATAGAACGAAATTGGAATAGATTGACAGTGATATCCAAAAAACAGCAAAAAGAATATAAGAACTTACCTTCTTTTAATAAATCCTCTTCTTCTGAAAGGAAAGGAAAAGTATTAACAACCTAATTACTACATTGATGACATTCTGGTATTTATGAATAAGTCCTTTTACCTTTCTTAGATGTATCACAAACTAAAATATAAAAGAAAGTAGTTTTAAATAAACAACCCTTTATTTTTTGTATAATATTAACAGTTTCATTTGATAACTTACCACCATCTTCTTCACCGTCAACTTCAACTAAAATAACAAAGACATTTAATAACCTCTTCAATAATCCCAAATATGATGAAAAAAACTAAATACTTACTATCCACAACTGAGCTTTTGGAAACTAAAATAAAACAAAAATCATAATATGACAAAATCATATTTCATTCTTTTTTCAAAATGAAAAAAAGCAGAAAGATTATTACCATTTTGTGCTGACTCAGCCATTTTTTGCTATTTTTTTTTATTAATATTAATTCACTAACATAAAAAAAACTAAAGATTACACTTCCAAAGGACAACAGCATGAATGCCTTGACTTTTGGTTCATGGTTTGTGCATGCAAGGACTATCTCATAGTAGACTCTAAAAAACCAAAGTAAGATGATATCTGTTTCCGATGAATTGATAAAAAGCATGCACAACCCATGTTAACAGAGTACACGACGTGAACGTAAGTCAATGGGACTTGTACTCCACCTAAAAAAACAAATGTACAGAAATAAAATGTTTTTTAGGTAAAATAGTTCAGTAACAATAAAAGCATATCATCTATTTTCAGCACTACCACAAAGTAATTGTCAGTGATTTAACAAAATAGCATCACTCAATCCACCACTACAGTTGAGCAACACAATGTCACAGAGTTGGTATACCAACTTAGTCGAAAAGCCGCTTTTAGACAACTGCAATGATAGTCACTCTCCAAATGAGTGAGGATATCAAAATGCTCACGGGAAAAGCAGCGTTTTCATTTCCAATTTTTTTTAACTCACTCAACAATACAATACTTTTGTGGATATGAAAAGATGAAAGAAAAGATATGCAGAATTAAGTTACTGTAATACTTGTGGAAAGACAACATTTTGAGTATACATCTTTCCATTGATATAACCTTGTTTCCCAGTAGCAGCAACTTTGATTTTCACATTATCAAATGCATTTGCCCTGGAACATGCAACATATAGTTGACCGTGAGAAAAACACAGACTCTGCAAAAACAAACCAATTTTATTAAATGTTTGACCTTGACTCTTGTTAATAGTGAAAGAGTAGGCCAAACGGATAGGCAATTGTCTGCGTTTCAATATAAAAGGCATACCTGTATCTGAAGGTGACAGTTCAACCCTAGGTATGAAAATGATTTCTCCAACTGCTGACCCTGTCAAAACTTCAGCTTTAATAAAATTACCTGACAGTTCACGGATAATCAAGCGTGTGCCATTACAGAGACCCTCCTCAAGAGCATAATAATAGCCCCAACTTTAAGCTTCAAACAATGAGGAGGCATACCTGACGGCGTGATGCTATTTAAAAAATCAAGCGGATAATTTTGCCGCTCGTCTTCATCGTCACATACCACCTCATCAGCACAGTAATAACAAACTGAATTTCCTGGCAATCTGTCCAACACCTCATTGTTAATGATTAACGATTGCTCGTTTGTTGGTGTCAAAATAGCTGTGGCGGCACATTCGTGACGTTCCAATCCGTCATACATCACCGATATAATAGAAGTGTTTTGGGGAACAACGCAACAATCAGGGATTTCGACTGAGCCTTTAGCAGGTTCATTTTGTTTTGTTGGCAGTTCACCATTACCAAGTTGTAATAGCCACGCACAGAATTCTTGTTCTTCCGGCCTGGCTCTCATGTTCTCAGTAAGTGAGTACTTTACCACTGATGCCCACAAAGCACAACTTGTCAAGCAAACTTCAATAACATCAGTTGGTCTTGCCTTCTTCACAACTGCCAAACACTGACGAAAATCGCCACCCCACAAAAGTACCTTTCCACCGAAAAGTGCATCACTACCACAGATATCACGTAGTAATCTGTCGATAGCTTGAAAAATGTGCGTAGACACCATTGTAACTTCATCAATCAGAAACAGGTCAATACTCTGAAGGTATTCTGCATGTTTAGATGTCGGGTTATCTTACATACACTGTTTTCTAAAACAGGAACAGGCAAACGAAATAATGAGTGCAATGTACATCCACCAGAGAGTAAGGTGGCTGCAGTACATGTATATGCAGCAGTTGCAACTTTCCAAGCTCTGGCTCTACATGCTGCAATAACATAATATATGTTAAAGTTTTACCTGTGCCAGCTGGTCCATCCAGATAAAACAATGTTTCAAATTGTGCTAAACCATTACGCACATTTGAAACAGCAGACAAAATTGCATCAGCCACAGCTACCTGCTGTTCATTAAGCTGAGGCCTTACCTGTTGTGCCCTGTCAATGTAAACATTTACATCCACTTCTTCCTCAGAGATCTGTTGAACCAACTCTGGAAGATGAAATAGAGTTAAGGACATACCGAATTGTTTGAGGACATTATCAATATAACCCAAAACCCTTTGTTCTGCTTGAGCAAGAGCTAATGTTTGAGTATAGTCCTCACACAGATGCTCCTTGTATGTATTCCACAACTCAAGGGGTTGGAGGGTTTGCAAGTGTGCCAAAATCGTGACAAACAGCTGTCTCATCTGTTGGGGCATTTGAAACGTTGACGCCTCTTCCAATGTGTTATGCCACTCTTCATCATCTTGTAGAAGACCTCTGGCAATACACTCTTCTCGGAATGTGTCGTAAACCACTCCATTGAAAGTATGCAAATATTCGAATGATGTGGCACCTGGAACATGCAGCAACAAAACCCGAAGGAAAAAACGTTCTCCTTCTGATGGATGGGCATTGTATAACCGAGCGACAATCGGTTTGAATGTCTTTTTTCGTTTTTGCCATTTTTTCTGTTTGTCATGAAAGACATAATGATATGGAATATCTGCATAAAGAAACTGTCGAGCATCAGGATCTTCCACATTCAGCTTAAACCATGCTGTTAGGTGACTATCTTTCAATGCCCCTTCAGCAGCTGCCTCTTCCTCACCAGCTCTAAAATAAACCTGATGACAATTAGGTAAATGAACAGCTAATCGTTTGATAGTGTGGGATATATCATTCATGGAGAACTCGAAAATTCTCCACAATGCTTCCGGTAACCTGACATATCAAGCATCTAGAAATGTTTTAATTTCGTCATGCTCCAGACATTCATTAATCTCAACATTAGCACGATCATGTCCTTTGTAAACGTATTTAAAGAGATACTAGTGTCCCGGGTAAAAACTTTTTACCGAACTTAGCTTCGAAAACATTAGCTCAAATCCACCATTCCCGTGTACGTACCCCGTGACGAAAAAATAAATCATAGAATCGCAACTCAAAAACATAAGTGATAATACTTTATAAAGAAAGATGTACTAGTAAATTTTCATGACAACTAAAATAAGCGGTTAGGGGCCATGTAGCGGTGTCGAATTCATATAAGCGCTGCTGTTAAAATGCCCATATGTTGCTTGATTGTTACTATTCATATATGTTTTGACTCTATCTTCAGACATTTCTATATCAAAAAGGATATCTGACATACGTTCTTCACCAATTCTCTTGCTACGTTTACTTAACAGGGATAGTTTTTCTTCAATATACATTATATACATACAATATACATAGTTATGAAGTGTTGTAACATGAACAATTTTATGATAAAAAACCATAAAGTGATCCCACCACGCAATTGTGATGACTTTTTTCACCTTGGCGGTTTTCACCATGCACAAGTGAATGTACCATAGCGCTGCGTCGACCCATGCCATGCGAGGGAAATTGGGTAGATGATACATCGGGTGTTGCAGGAGGTCATCCAGAAGAGCACAGGTCCATGATTGGGTTTGTGTCACTCATGAGAGTGTCAAATACTTCGGAGCCTCCAACCTAAGCCGTGGCCCCTCCTGGAAAGCAGATGCAATAGCAACTGAGTGAGGCTAGCCATGTAAAACAATACCAAATAAAAAATTAATAAACTAGCCGCCAAGGCATCGTCGGTCGTCGCCCATGTCCACCTGCTCTGTATCAATAAACGTCAAATTTCCTTATAAACAGCTCGTACAACTTGTGTTCAACCAGAAGCAAATTCGAAGTCACAACCTCTGGTAAAACCAATCTTTTATCAGTGTAACAATACACTCAAAACGTAGAGAGAGAAAACTTCAACTTTTTATTAGCTTTTGTTTAAAAAAAGTTACGCATTCTAACATGGGTGCTATCAAACGTAAGGGGGAAATCGTTTCTCTTCTTAAAAAGATTACGCCGGAGGAGAGAAAAAAGGCACGTGCTAAATGAATAAAGAGAATAAAAAAACGTTCCATCAGAAGCGCTTAACAATTAAAAAAAGAAATTAATTTATTAAAAAAAAGCAAAAAAATATTTCGTTTCATGATACTCTTTTTTTACCTATCGGTTTTGAAACATTTTGATTGCTCAAAAAAAAATTTACTCGTCTCAGACAATCAGGCAAGGATACGTTAGGATAGACTGGCAAGCATGCTGCTAAGTTCTGCCACTGCTGCTTTTTGTCCAAAATGTTTTATCAGTAAGTTTCTTTGTATTTAGTTGATATATTGTTTTCAAAGCCAACGTAGTCAACGTAGTCCTTGGAATATAGAACTAACAATACTAATAAAAACAAAACGTTATTCCTATTAGTTCATCAGCCAAAAAAAGTCATGTTTGATTGGGGTTGCAATGTATTTGCTTCGAACTCACGTCGCACAGAAATAAAGAAATAATTTCGCTCACAACTCAATCTACCATTTTGCATGACTTACAAACAAACAGAGAATCGGCTATTAATATATAGATAATTCTAGATATCCATCCAAATTATTATCCCCTCAGTGTGTACATATGTACCTTATACTGATTAGGAAACTCAAGTGAACTACATTACTCACAAACGGTCATGAATGTCAGCAGCTTAATGGAAGGCATTTAATTTTTCCGATTCAGACTGTCTACGCAGTACGTGAACCAATTCCAATGAATAAAACATTTAGTTAACTAGATGTAGTTTCATAGTATTATACATATACTGAACACATAGCATATCTGCTTGGTGTGCTTTGAAATGTCACTTACCTAACTCACAGAAGAAGAAACCCACAGAAACCTATGGGAGGAAATAAAGGGTGTGGTACAACTCCCAGGAAAAGACTCCGAAGAACAACTGTCAAGCTTCACACTTGGTACTTGCTTAACGAAGAGTTCTTTCTCGCTTCTTCCGTGAGTTTAGTAAGCGAGAGAGTCTTTACAGCTTTGATCATCAGTGCGTGAGACGTCTTCTTCAAGGACGGGTCATTCCATGTGCATTGAAATGAATCATGTCATCAACCCCCTCAGATTTGCCTGATTTTTGGCATGTTAGCTTAGAATCTTGAGATAAACTTGTGTGCCAAATTTCAGCTCAAAATTCCCAGCGGTTCTCGAGATATTGACACTTGGTCCCAGACCCTTTTTCAATTTGTTTCCTCAGCACCGCGATTGCCAAATGTCGCTTCTTAAATTATAACTTTTGATTGGATTGACCAATTTTGTTGAAATTTGGTACCTGGCTATTTTTGAGGCTGAGTAATTCAAAAATGATGTTAAAAATAGTGATTTCTAAGTATAACATACTCTAATTGAGCATTTAAAATAACATTTGCAAATTCTCAAAGGTAAACACCTGCGAGAAAGAGAGAACGGACATAAAAATTTCAGCCGAAAATATTGAAACTTGATATTTTCACATATCTATATATTAATAGGCGATTCTCTGTCTGTCTGTCTGTCTGTCTGTCTGTCTGTCTGTTTGTTTGTAAGTCACGCAAAATGGTAGATTGAGTGGTGAGCAAAATTATTTCTTTTTTTGTGTGCGACATGAGTTCGAAACAAATACATTGCAACCCCAATCGAACGTGACTTTTTTTGGCTGATGAACTAATAGGAATAACGTTTTGTTTTTATTATTATTGTTAGTTTTATATTCCACGTTGACTTGGCTTTGAAAACAGTACATCAATTAATTACAAAGAAACTAACTGATTAAACGTTTTGGACATAAAAGCAGCAGTGGCAGAACGTGGCAACATGTGCGGTTTACCAGTGTATCCTAACGTATCCTTGCCTGACTGTCTGAGACGGGTGAACTTTTTTTCGAGCAATCAAAATGTTTAAAAACCAATAGGTAAAAAAAGAGTATCATGATACAAAATATTTTTTTGCTTTCGTCTTAATAGTTGTCTTAATTTCTTTTAATCGATTTCTTTCAATCTATTTTAATCAGATCGAACGTCTTTTTTTATTCACTTTATTCATTTTGCACGTGCCTTTTTCTCTCTCCTCCCGTGTGATCTTTTTAAAAAGAAAACCATTTCCCCCTTACGTTTGATAGCACCCATGTTAGAGCGTGTAACTTTTTTAAAACAAAAGCTAATAAAAAGTTGAGGTTTCCTCTCTCTACGTTTTGAGTGTATTGTTACACTGATAAAAGATTGGTTTTACCAGAGGTTGTGACTTCGAATCTGCTTCTGGTTGAACACAAGTTGTTCGAGAGGTTTAATGATACAGTGATACAGAGCAGGTGGACATGGGCGGCGAGCGACGCCGCCTTGGCGGCTAGTCTTATTATAATAATCCGCGATTGTGCATACCACTTTCATTTTAGAGAGTGACATATTTGTTTTTTTTCTCACGGTCAAATCCTTCTTATTTTTTCCCTTTTCGTCGTAAAGCCACGGAGAGGTGACAGACACTTTTTTTAATGTTACATATTCTAAGTGTGATGTCTAAATTTTTTAAACCAATCAAAACGCAAGAATTTTTTTTCCCGGCAATTTGATTGGTTGACGATTTCCAAAAAATAAGTTCGTTGATACGGTTATTAACGCATTATCGCAGTTGTTTTCACGAAGAAACACAGGTTCATATACGTGCTGCTTATGAAACTGTTTATTGTTAAACTTTTATTGTTATTATATTTTAGATTAATAAAAGTAAGTGATTAGTTCTTTGTTTACAATGTAAAAGCATAGTGAGAATACAGAAGAAGTGCAGTGAAGTTTTTAAAAATTGGCTGTGCGGAACGAATGAACCGGTCTGTACAAAAGTATTATCATAAATGTTTTATTGTTTAATATTTTAGATTAATAAAAGAACAGGTGAGTTATGTATGTATGTATTTAAATGTTTTTTTACGTTTTAGTTATCAAATATCGCTATACAGAAGAAATACAGAACAAAAAGATGTTCATTTACGCGGTAACAAATGGTTTTAATTTAAATTTTAAGTTTGTTTTGAATTATGTGTGGGTGTAAGAGTCAACGTAATTCAATCGTTTATGTTTGGATGAAAGGTGGATGAAAGCGAAAAGGAGATGGAGCAACGAAGGGGGAGCGCAGTAAAAATTTGTTTTGGTAACGCGCGCCATTAGTTAGCAAAGAAGATTTATTTATTAACAGATCAATTAAAAATGGTTCTCCTGACTGTGAAGCATTGCATTGCTGGATGGATTCTTATATTTTGTGTCATGATTACACATTATTTTGTATTTGGTAATTGTGTACTATGCCTGGGTTTATAAGTTTGGCATTATGTTTTCATCTGTTACTTTTTATCTTTTCGGTATAAAATTATGGCTTTGGTATGGTAGGGCATTACATTGTTTCAATTATTTTTATTAAATGTTTTGACTCACAGTATTGGTTGCTTTTATAGACTTTCCAACCTAAAGCTTTACAAATTCTGTCATTGATTTTGTGTTTTTAATTAATTATTTTTAGGAGAAAATTGGTACCTACATGAATTTTCTTTTTGCTTTTGTTTTGTTTTTTATTTCAACCATGTCATAGCATGATAATCTTTCTCTTCATTTTTAAACAAATGAAATATTTTTTAGGTAAGATTAATAATAAAAAAGTATGTGTATAAACCATTAAAGAAGTGAAACTCATGGTTTTAATCATGATGTTGATGGTTTTGGGAAGAACAGACTATATATCAATTCAAAAATTCTGTCCAATGTAACTTCACGAAAAGAAACACAGTTGGAAGGTATCTATTTGTTTTCCATTCACATTTTGTAATGTTATTCTTTTTTTGGTTTTGTGTTCTGTATTATGAATTGCTTTTTTTACACTAAAGTTACTTCTATTCTGCTTATACAATATATACTTCTTTGTTTGTTTCTGCATTAAATTTTCTGCACATAAAAACATGATTTTCGTCTGAACTAGGGGATTTTAAATGTTGCCATGTTTGTTTCACATCTCCAGGGTAAAAAATAATTTTTATAAGTTACTTTTCATTTTCTGTGTATCAAAAAAATTGTTTGCCGTCAATAGTAGGGCATTTTATGAGTTGCAATGTTTGGTTACAATTTGCATCTGCGGGGTGAAAAGTTTCGTTCTGATTAGGTAAATAGTTGGTAAATGGTTTTGCATGTGTTCTTCATTCATCTTCTGTGTATAAAGAACATGGTTTAGGTCAAAAAAAGGAATATCGAGAATTTTGATGTTCCAATTTTTATTATTATTTTGATGTTTGATTCTTTTATGTCTCAAGGGGAAATTTAATTGACTAATCCTTTCTCTCGGTTCAACTCACATTGACTAAAACTGTAAAAAAAATTTTACCAGTTATATTCAACAGTCTAAAACATGGGCAAACTTATGATTGGCAATTCTTCATTTTATTTTTCGTGAACTGAACGCATGCTGAACATGGGTGGTGAGTGACGCCGCCTGGGCGGCTAGTCATAGTATATATACATGCCTACTTACATACGAAAAATTGAGATGGTTATTTTTCTGTAGCTCCCACAATTCATCCTTAAAGTTGACTAACTATTATTTGGAAATCAAAGATTTTCATTAAAGGTATTTTCATTAAAGGTAGGTAGTTAAGCATTATTGAAACGTTTATTTCAAAATTTATTGTGAACATCATAAATTTTCCTACAAGTTGAAACTCCAAACACACATTTAAATTATTTTTTTAAGAATATCAAGTGGTAGGAAGAATAGATAGACATAGAATGTTTATGAATAGATAGAATTTCCAAAGATAGATTAGAATGCCTAAACTTAGATTAGCAGTGGTAAGTTTTAGTTACTTCAGAATTTGTAAAAAGTTACACTTAAATTGAAAGGTGTTGAAAAAGTATAAGTAAAGACATTTTTTTACAGGAGGTTTACGTTAAGTCAACTTAGAACTTACACAAAATTTGCGACAAGTAGAAATCAAAGTGATACCAGGGCAGAAATTATGCCCAACATGCCGTGTAGATATTAAGCAGATTCTCGAAAAACGGGAGGACACTGATGTAAGAAGTGAGGATGAAGACCATGAAAATAATGATGATTTGCAACATAGTTTTGATATCCTGGAGAAAAGGAGCTTTTTAGACAGTGCATTAGAAGCAATGGAAATTAGTCCAGTGAAGCTACATGCTATTCCTCAACGTTTACGTTGTGTGGAAAGAAAAAGAAAGTTGAAGCAGGTTGAAAATGTTTTACAGGAGAAGCAACAGAAAATTCAATGCTGCTTATCAAATTCTTTCTCCCTTAACCAAGAGGTTTTCGCAAATGATACAGAGATTGCAGAAGATGTTCCTCTTTTAAAGCAAAAGGCTGATGATTTTGAGAAGTTGATTGCTTTGATTAAGGAGAAAATACACATCAGTGGTAGAAAGGAAAGAATTCAATTCCTGACGCTGGTACCGGAATCATGGACTATCGAAAAAATAGTCGCACCATATATTTTGTCACTAAGGGTTAATGCCTGGCAAAAAAGATGTTAGCATTGGGAAGAATAGACACAAACAAAAACGCTTGCTACTCTGTAATCTGAAAGAACTGTTTGCAAATTTTGTGACTTGCGACCTAAATGGTGCACTTTAGTTGGTCCATCTGGAAGTCACTCAGTTTGTGTTTACACCATCATCAAAACACAACATTGCTTGTTAATGCAGTAAAATTAGACATGGATGTTCGTGAATTAGTGCAGTTGATGGTATGTGACAGAGCCTCACAAGAGTGCATGATGCACCCATGTCCAAACTGTCCAGGTAAAGATCCGTTGCAAAACTATTTGGAAAGTATACTTATTTCTGAAGACGAAAGATGATGAATCAGAACAAACAATAACTTTTAAGCAATGGGGTACCACTGATAGAGCAGAACTGATAGAGCAGAACTGATCACCAGAACTGAAAGGATCAGGGATTACATTGAACTGCTTGTTTCACAGCTCAGCAAATCCACTGAACATTCCTACATTACCAAAGCTCAAGCTAATTATCTAAAAAGTTTGAAGGAAAACCTTGTTGAAAATGAGGTTATTGTATTAGGAGATTTTGCGGAAAATTATACATTCATTGTGCTGAATGAAATCCAAGGCATGCATATGAATAACCAACAATGCTCTCTTCATCTTGTTGTAGTTTATTACGTTAAGCGTTAAGCGGGAAATACACTATGAGTTTTGACGCATGTGTTTCATCACATGTGTCAAGACTCATAGTGGATTTTTTCGGTGTTGTGTCGAAACTCGTGTAAAAAAAAACGTTCAACATGTTGAACTTTGTGTGTTAAAACACACGTTTTCTAGCCAATCAGCTTTGAGAATTGCACTGCGGCAAGTGAGTTTGCATTTGATTTAGTTGTTTGTTCTTTGGAAAGTTATATGAGAAATGAACTTGAAGAGAAAATAACCTATAAGGATCACGTAAATAATGTGTTGTTTCTGACAAATTTTCTAAAACATCAATGCACAATGTAATGGCTTCTTTTCTTCTGCCGCGCTTGATCTGAACGAACGTGCAGTGTGTGAAGAGAAGTTCATCACGGCTTGCGTAAAGAAGTACAACGTTACCAATTTTTACCAATTTTTTTTATAAAATGGCTTCAGCTAAGAAGAAATACAGAACTAATTACTCTGATGAGTTGCAAAAGCAGTATCCTTTTGTACGAAAATGTTCGTCTAATGTTGATGGATATCAACATAAATTTCATTGCACAATTTGCAACGAAAACTTTTCTCTTGCTGCTGGTGGTTCCAATGACATATTGAGACATACCACAAGATCAGTTACGCACAAGCAAAAAGCTGCACCATTAAAAAGTAAGTCTGCTGTTGATTCTTTTTTTTAACGATGTATTGGTTTTTCGTTATTTGAAATTTATTCTGCTTACAAAAATTATGCCTGCGCTAGAACTAAAACAGCCACCATAGTCAACTGTGTGGGCAACCATTTAAAACACGAGCTTGTTGCGGACATGCAAAAGAATCCATTTAGTTTGATGATAGATGCAACGAACGACACTGGCGTTGAAAAAATGTTTCCAATTTCGATACATATTTTTGATATTAACTTCAATAGGATACTAACAAAGTTTTTTGATATGAATACACTAACTGGTTGATGTTTATTTACACAGTAAGGAATGGTTTTAATTTAGTTTTGAAAGATTAAATACTATAGCTTTAAATAGATATCTTATTATATGAGTTCTTTCGTTTAGTTTATATGCTGCTGGATGAAAAACGAAGACGAGAGAAATTTGTTTTGGTAACGCGCGCTATTATTATTTTTACTAGTATCCCGGGTAAAAACTTTTTACCGAACTTACCTTCGAAAACATTAGGTCAAATCCACCATCCCCGTGTACGTACCCCGTGACGAAAAAATAAATCATAGAATCGTAACTCAAAAGTGTACCCATGTTCTAGAGCTCGAAAAACTCATCAAAAAAATGTATGGGATCGTTTCGCTACGACCAACCGTTAGAGAGATATCGCTGATCAAAGATTTCGATGACGTCATGTCCGCAGTACCAAATAAAATTTAGGCCCAAATGATGCGTCACCCCATCACCCGTATCGCTGACCCCAAAAAACGTCAGTTATCCCTATTGGTTCTTGAGATATTTCCCCAAAAACGTCGCGTTCGATTAGGGATGCAATGCAACGATTCCCCGTGGTCATAAAAAACTGACGTCAAATGATGCCACGTGCTTTTGGAATGATCGTGAAAAAAGTGTCTCTCGCCTCTACGTGGTTTTACGCGCACATAAGAGGACGATGACCGTAAATTAAAACTAAATATGTCACTCTCTAAAGTAAAAGTGGGATGCACAACGCGGATTATTATAATAAGACTAGCATCCCGGGTAAAAACTTTTTACCGAACTTAACTTCGAAAACATTAGGTCAAATCCACCATTCCCGTGTACGTACCCCGTGACGAAAAAATAAATCATAGAATCGCAACTCAAAAACATCCCAGGTGGCGTCGCTCGCCACCCATGTTCAGTGTGCGTTGTGTCGCAGAATTTAACTCTTGCAAAATTTTCTTTTCAGGCATTAATTTTTTAATTCATTTCTTACATTCAGAAAATTTAAAACAGAAACAAATAGCAACATGGCTCAGAATATATATTCATACGCAGAAGAGAAGTAACTTTAATGTAAAAATATGCAGTATATAACACAGAACCGTTTACTAAGACATACAAAACCAAACATTGAATAACATTACAAAAATGATACCTTCCAACTTGTTCAAAAGTTACTTCTGGACTGCAACCATTAATGAATTTTTGAAATAATATAGTTAGTTCTTCCCAAAACCATCAACATCATGATTAAAACCATGAGTTTCATTTCTTTATGCTTTTTTTATTATTGCCTAAAAGAATAATGTTTCAATTGTAATACCGAAAAAAAAAAAAGAAACAAAAAAAAAAAAGGAAATTCAAGTACGTATTTATCCTAAAAACAATAACTAAGAAGAAAAATTTACACAAAAGATAAAAAGTCACAAATAAAATCATAAATTCAAAGTTATATACCTAGGCATAGTACGTAAACGATTACCATAACACAAAATATGCATAAACGCGATAAAATATAAACTTAAGAAAAATACAGCCAACAACACTTATTTTTTGTAAGATAGTTTCATTGCACAGTCATTAAGTAAGTAAATCTTAAGTAACCCTCTCGACATTATAACCCATCATGTGCTTCATTTCTATTTTAACAGATCAAAACATTAAAAAAACATATACAAAAAACCTAATCATGCTATGACGAAATCTAAAGAAAAACAAAACAAAGTAAAAGAAACTTTGAAAATGTATTAACCTTAAAAATAATAATTAAAAACACAAACGTAATGACAGAATTAGTATAGCTGAAAAATTTTTAACATATGAAAACATTCGTGGAGCCATTTTTTATTTCCAGTTCAAAGCTCCTCTCTGCTGGAAAATTCAAAACACAACAGTAAACATCCCTCTTATCCTTTATGTATCCACTAATACTAACTGTGTTTAACTAAATAGATACTATTTTAACTTTACCTTTCAATACCAATTCACATCATCATGATAGTAAACAATATTGATCATGTTCATC
Organism: Turritopsis dohrnii; assembly: GCA_027922465.2. Classification (NCBI taxonomy): domain Eukaryota; kingdom Metazoa; phylum Cnidaria; class Hydrozoa; order Anthoathecata; family Oceaniidae; genus Turritopsis; species Turritopsis dohrnii. The sequence continues at coordinate 970,425 of BQMF02000076.1, read as the reverse complement.
AAACACTTCCAAACTCTTTTACTTTCTGTATTTCATACCTGTAAACAAATTAATAACACTCGATTAACTTTCCAGCATACTTTCCTATTGTAAAGATACACTTTCTCTTTGCTTTCTACTGAAATTCCAATACCATTTTTATACAGTGAAAGTCATAAAAATGCTTTCTTCGTAACTTCATAACTGTGGAGCCATTTTGAATTAAATAAAATAAGGAACAGCAACTTCGTTACCAAAGCAAATCTTTAACTGCTCGAAGGACATGCATCTTATGATTTGATCGTTTTAACTCTGTTTTTACTCTCTTTTAACGCTGTATTTACTAAATCCGTTTGACTCATGTACTTACGTATATTACTTTATATCTTTTCCAAACAATTTCTCTCCGAAAAAAGAAGTAAAACCATTTTCTTCACCAATGTAAATAAACAGCATCCTTTCTGCAGCCATTTTTAAACAACTTCAACTTCATCTACACTACTCTACTGCTGCACTCCCATAACTATTTGATAACTATAAAAAGAAATACGTAAACAGCTCGTAAAATAAAAATAGACTTTCTTCATCTCGTTCTTCGTTTCGTTTTCCTCTGAAAAAACCTATATATAAAAAACAACATCTGTTTAAAAACTCACCTAAGCATGTGGTTATACCTGTTCTTTTATTAATCTAAAATAAAATCTAAAATACAATAACAATAAAAGTTTAACAATAAATTGATAACTAAAACGTAAACAAACATTTAAATGCATTTAAATACTAACTTGTTCTTCTATTAATCAAAAATAACAGTTTTATAATAATACCTTTTGTTCGTTCGATCTTTCTGCAGCTAATTTTTAAAAACTTCACTGCACTTCTTCTGTATATCTAAATATGATTTTTCATTGTATACAAACAACTAACCCGTGTTCTTTTATTAATAAGAGAAAAAGTTTAGCAATAAACACGATAATAAAACGTTTTATAATAATAACAATACCTTCGTGCATACAAACCTGTGTTTCTTCGTCAGTTCTTTCGTCGATTTGCTGCCTAAAACAATCAAATTTAAACTAGCATGTAGCTTTAGCTAAAAAATGCCCCCGCGCTCAAGCATTCCAATGTGTACACACAGCAAGCTATACATTGCAAGCTATACAACGGAAACAAAAACAAATTTTTGTCCGAAAACTCAAAAAAATCCAGATGAATGTTTTTGCAAGTCTTTACACAGAAACAAATATATACATTTAAACTTTTGTTAACATTGTATAAACTAAACACAATAAAAACAAGAAGAATTGCGAGCATGATCATTTCGAAATGGGAGATCCGATTTGAAAACTCCTTGACGGATGGTCTTCACGGTTTTTCACTTACGTTGTAATTGAGTTAAACTTTCTTTAGGATAACCTTTTTTATTGGTGCTAATATACCTTTCAAAAAGTGTAATAAAGGCTTAACAAGTAATATCAGAAAGTATTTGCTACAAACAAAAGAAATGTGTGAACTGAAACCATGGATACGTATTTTATAATCAAAACAAGATTTGTTAAAAAAATTCTGTAAGAGCCAAAAGAAAAAAAACAAACTTTTTTAAAAAAAAATCAAAGCAAAAAATCCATTAGAAATCTGTGTTTTAAACTTTGATTCAAAACAAAAAGTAGCCAATGTTTATAAAAAAAAACAACAAGAAAATGTAAAAAGCTTTTACTGATCATGATCACACACTAGTATGATTAGGTTTGGCGCGAGGTGGACAGTTAAAATAGAAAAACACGAAAAAAGACAATTTGTAACATAGCTTTCTTGCATACACAGAAATCCAATTAAAATCTTTGCCAAAAATTAGTGCGTTGAACAAAGTTTATTGAATGAAATATTTAGAGCTAAAACATATATATACAAAAATAAAATGTATGGTTGGCAAAATTTCAGATTTCAAGCTGTGCTTCAAAATCCTTGTCGTTCACTTCACTAAAACAACACAAAAGTAACACAAGAAATTTTAGCATACGATCTTCCTAAATAACATAGTATAATAAAATAATAAATTAGGAAAGAGATACGAAAAAACATTCTGTCTCTCCCACTTACAGTACCATGCTTTGAAACGGAAAAAAAGCAAAGTCAGCTAATAATTGTATTCCACCGTGTAACGTCAACACGAAAGTTGGAGGATGATGATGATGATGATGAACAAAATCGGAAACTGACATTCACCTATCTCGTGAAACTACTATGCCTCCTCGCTCGCTTACGCTCGCTGCGGGGGCAATTAAAATATTCGTATACAAAAAGAAACACGTCTTCTTCGCGAAGTTTCTTGCTCACGAAATGATCGTTGACAAATTTCGAACGATTAACATTGCATTGCTCGCACTCCTCCAAAGACGTTTTTCGGCTGATTTCCAGTGCGCAAACCAAAAATAACAAAACGGAGGAGCATATACTAATCGCGGAAAATCAAAAAAAGTGTTCTCGCTTCTACGTGGTTTTACGACAAAAAGGGAAAAAATAAGAAGGATTTGACCGTGAAAAAAAAACAAATATGTCACTCTCTAAAATAAAAGTGTGACACACAATCGCGAATTAGTATAATAAGATAGTTAGCAAAGAAGATTTGATTTGATTTATTTATTTACAGATCAATTAAAAATGGTCCCACAGCTATGACTGTTTTCCTTTCTCATGGCTGTGGTAGTAGGGAACGTGTTATGCTGTCAAATTGTATCTATTGACGATGTTTGATGCTTTGTCTGCATGCCTTTCTGCCAGCCATTTATGCCTTTTGTTTTGGTTTGCTTAAACATGGTTGCAGTAGTAGTAAGTATTGTAGCTGTTCTTTACTGAAATCTTTATCTTTTAGGTCAGAAAAGAAAAAGTGTAGCTATTTATAAACAAAATTTATAAATGTATAAATGAAACACATGGTATGTTGAGAAGGTTATTTAAGAGAAGAATGGATTATGTATTTCATTGCGATTGTACTACAAAAAAGAAGCATTGCTGGGGTATATTTTTCTTCAGTTTATATTTGTTTACGGCATTCATAATTTTGTGTTATGTTAATTGCTACATACATACTTGCTAGGTATATAAGTTTAGCATTATGTTTTTATTTGTTGCTTTTAATATCTTCTAGGTATTCAATTATGGTTTTTATGGGCATTTTGTTGTTTCAATTATTTTTATTAATTTGATATTTGGTTGTGTATGCCAGGTAAAAGTCTTTATTCTGTTCAGCTCCAGTGTTGAGTGAACCTGTATTGACTCACAGTATCGGTTGACTTTATAGACCAAATTTTGTTTTTAATTGTTATCTTTAGGATAAATGCGTACTTGAATGTTCTTTTTGTTTTATTTTTTATTTCAATATTGTTATAGCATGGTTAGGTTTTCGGTATTACAATTCAAGTATGAATTTTTTAGGTAATAATAAAAAAAGCATAAAGAAATGAAACTCATGGTTTTAATCATGACGTTGATGGTTTTGGGAAGAACAGACTACATATCATTTCAAAAATTCATTAATGGTTGCAGTCGAGTAATAACTTTGGAACAAAAGAAAAAGTTGGAAGGTATCAATTTGTTTTGAATTAACATTTTGTAATGTTTGGTTTTGTATGTCTGGGTAAACAGTTCTGTGTTATATATTGCCATTATTTTTACATTAAAGTTACTTCTCTTCTGCGTATAAATATATTATTCTGAGCCATGTTGCTATTTGTTTCTGTTTTTAATCTTCTGAATGTAAGAAATGAATTAAAAAATTAATGCCTGTAGAAACTTTTACACGAGTTAAATTTTGCAACACAATGCATACTGAACATGGGTGGCGAGCGACGCCGCCTGGGATGTTTTTGAGTTGCGATTCTATGATTTATTTTTTCGTCACGGGGTACGTACACGGGAATGGTGGATTTGACCTAATGTTTTCAAAGTTAAGTTCGGTAAAAAGTTTTTACCCGGGATACTAGTGATCTTAAAATGTGGGAAATTCTAAATTATTTTAATAGTAAAAAATTTGACCTACCGCTCTATTCTTAAAAGCTTTAAATATTATGTTTTTTTGGTGAACCCATCTTTGCAAATTGTTCCTTGTAATATCGAATTCGTTTGCAGTCTTTGATATGTTGTGACCATTCTCCTCTAAACGAGTCAAAACTTGCTTTTTAAATAAAAGAGTACTAGCCGCCAAGGCGGCGTCGCTCGCCGCCCATGTCCACCTGCTCTGTATCACTGTATCAATAAACGTCAAATTTCCTTATAAACGGTGCGTACAACTTGTGTTCAACCAGAAGCAGATTCGAAGTCACAACCTCTGATAAAACCAATCTTTTATCAGTGTAACAATACACTCAAAACGTATAGAGAGAAAACTTCAACTTTTTATTAACTTTTGTTTTAAAAAAGTTACGCGCTCTAACATGGGTGCTATCAAACAGGGGGAAAATGGTTTTTCTTCTTAAAAAGTTCACACGGAGGAGAGAAAAAAGGCACGTGCTAAATGAATAAATAGAATAAAAAAACGTTCGATCAGAACGCTTAACAATTAAAAGAAGAAATTAATTTATTAATAGAAAAGCAAAAAAAAAAAAAAAAATTTTGTTTTGATATGATACTCTTTTTTTACCTATCGGTTTTTAAACATTTTGATTGCTCAAAAAAAAAGTTCACCCGTCTCAGGCATATGCTGCGACGTTCTGCCACTGCTGCTTTTAGTCCAAAATGTTTAATCAGTTAGTTTCTTTGTATTTAGTTGATGTATTGTTTTCAAAGCCAAGTCAATGTGGAACATAAAACTAACAATAATAATAAAAAACAAAACGTTATTCCTATTAGTTCATCAGCCAAAAAAGTCACGTTCGATTGGGGGTTGCAATGTATTTGCTTCGAACTCACGTCGCACACAAAAAAAGAAATAATTTCGCTCACAACTCAATCTACCATTTTGCGTGACTTACAAACAAACAAACAAACAAACAGACAGAGAATCGGCTATTAATATATAGATAGCTTCTCATTTTTGCAACTCAAGTTTAAAATGCCATTTACTTTTTATCAGTCATCGTGGTATTATTGCTCTGTTAAACAAACTCCAATTCGAATGCTAAAAATTCAATTGCTTGAAAGATAATAACTAGAGAAACTTAAAAGATAATAACTACTTTAATAGTTAGTTTTGTGAAACGTTAAATCGTGTTAAATCGTGTCTTACCTTCGGCTAGTCAAAACTGAGATCATGGCAAGAACAAATATTTGTTTTTGAATTTGAAAGTTACATAACTAGACACCATGTTTATAAAGATATCTGGACTCCTATCTTGGGTGAAAAGTTGGCGACAGCAATGGAACCACAAAATCTGCACGACAAAAAAGCGAGGAAGTAGTTAGGCATATTCCTCGTGATATTTCCAAATATTGTACCGCTGCATTATGCTGTGGGATCAGTGACCTTAAGCTAAGGCGGCGGTGGTTTTCGTGACGGCATTCGGTGTATACTGCCTCCTCATCATTACCGCCGTCGAAAAATGGGATTAAGCAAAACAGAAAAAAATCGCGCGAAAAATGTAAACAAAATTGGTAGCCTCAAAATTTTAATCATAAGGTAATTCAAAATGCCTGGCTACAGAGAAGTAAGAGAAGCCCTTTTACTTGCAAATTATGACGATTCTTTGAGTGATGAAGATTTTCTATTGCTGTATGATGTCAACACATCGAAAAATCCCGACTTCCCTTACTGGAAATACCCATCATTTGAGCTTGATCTTTTGGATGAAAGTGAATGCTATGCAAATTTTCGATTCCAAAAAAATGACATGTACAAGCTAAAAGATCTACTAGGCATTCCAGATGATTTGATTTGTTATAATAGAACTAAAGTTGATGGGCTGGAAGCTTTGTGCATTCTTCTTAAGAGGTTTGCCTACCCAATTCGATATGGAGACATGATACCGTTGTTTGGAAGACCAGTTCCAGAGTTCAGCGTGATCTCATATAAAGTTTTAAATCACATCTATGATAACTTCAACGGGTTACTCACTGGTTTCGGTCATCCATGGATGTCTCCTGCTTCTTTGGAAAACTATGCCCAAGTTGTGCATGATAAAGGAGGAGCTTTAGACTTTTGCTGGGGATTTGTCGATGGCACAGTTAGACTATTTGTCGCCCTGGACGTAATCAAAGGATCCTGTATAATGGCCATAAACGTGTCCACTCTATAAAATTTCAAAGTGTTGTTACTCCAAACGGATTAATTGCAAATCTTTTTGGTCCAATCGAGGGCAAAAGACACGACTCTGCCATGCTGGCTCAATCAGGACTTTTGAATCAACTACAACAACATTCACATAAACCAAATGGTGATATATTATGCATATATGGGGATCCAGCTTACCCTTTAAGACCCCACCTTCAAGCTCCATTCAGAGGACCTGGTTTAACCCCAGATCAAGCACAATTCAACAAAAGTATGAGTAAAGTCAGAGTGACTGTTGAATGGTTATTTAAAGAAATTATCAACTATTTCAAGTTCATGGACTTTAAGAAAAATTTGAAGGTTCGTTTAAGTGCAGTTGGTAAAATGTACATTGTTTGTGCTTTCTTGCAAAACTGCAGAACCTGTTTATATGGAAATCAAGTTTCTCAATTCTTTGATTGTGATCCTCCAAATATTGAAACTTACTTGGCATGATGAAAAGGAAAAATTGTTTATATTTTCAATACAATCTTGTATATAACAGATAAAAAGTTTATTTAGAAAAATTTTTCTCTCATTTTATGTTGTTTTTTTTTCAGTTGAGACAAAAAATAACCTACTATAGTATATAATATTAACAAGTTTAAAAAATTTATAATGTTACATCCATAAATAACAAAATGTATGATTAACAAAATATAAATACCAATATAAACAGATCTATGCAAAATAATAATTCAAAACTCAGCTTTGAGGTGTAAATGTCCAAAATAGAAAGAATTTTTTGTTATTAAAACTATAAAAACTGAGTTACTTGACATTTTCATTGACCAACTGTTTTTAAAAGATCAGAAAGATACCAAGAATATTATTCTAAGTAGGAGAAAAATACATCTCTAATATTTAGAACAACAAACAAAAACAAAACAAATCTCAAAATAACAGCTTTCCAAACAGCTCAAAACAACTCAACAAATGGTTTTAGTTCCCAGTTAGTTCTTATTTTGATTTGAATTTTGCATTTGCAACAACAAATTCAACATACTTTGATTTTGTTGTTGCTGTTGTAACATCATTCTTTGTAAATTCTCTTCTCGTAACTGTGCAATGTCCAATTCTCTTTCTTTTAGCTGCTTGTCTGATTCCATTTTTTCTCGTAAGTATGCTATGGTATCGTTTCCAGATCTTCTTCTACGTTTTCCATTTTCCTTATCTGCACTTCCTTCGTCACCCTTTCTTTTTTCTGACTCTTTGAATGTTTCCATGCATTGTTGTCTCATGTCTGCTGCTGTCTGCCGTTCTTTTTCTTCTAACACCTTTTTGCTACTATCGGTGAGCTCAATATCTTTAAATTTTTGCACAATTTCTTCGAGTGCTTTTTCGAGGTCTGTGGGTTCATCAGGAGAAATCCCAGTTGCCTTTTCTTCAGCAGCAATTTTCTGTTTGAAATTACGTTCAAGAACTGTATATCTTTCACGAACACCACGATGAGATACAGAAAACTTTGGATTATCGAGACTATTAAGAGATTCTGCTATGAGTTTCCAAGCTTCACCTTGTTGCACTGTTCCACTTTTATAGTTAAAAGGTTCATAAGTAAGAATTTCACGACATAGAATTTCCTCATGCATTTTAGTCCAAATCATCGCAGGTCTGGAAAAAGAAAACACTGCAATAAGTAATACTGTAGACACATACATGTCAAATATTAAAAGAACCAAAGAATAGGGACAAATATGTCGATAGACCAAAAAAGTTATCATCATTATAGCTAGCCTAGCTCAAACCAACAACCAAAACAACAACTTGAGGAATTAGGACTCAAGATGAGATGAAAAAACATTCAAATTTCAGTGCAAACTAAATCAAAAACGGCCTATGATAAAAGAAAATACAAAAAGCTAGTAAAAAATGCACTTACTTTCTTTTATTTGGTTGTTGTTGTTGTTGTTGATCCATGATATTTCCAGATATTTTGAAAACCTCACACAGAACGAGTTTGTTTTGATTTCACGTTTCAGATATCAAGGCAGAGGACTTCGCGCAGGGAATTACCCATTTTGCGCATGCGTATTTGTAAATTTTCAAGGCGAATACCGCCTGGGAACCACCTCCGCCGCCCTTGCTTAAGGTCACTATCATTAGTTGTGAAGTGACGGGAAAAAGACAGAACAAACGTGGGAATGGCCTTGAAGTGCCATGGAAATACCGTCTAAAAGGGCCATACTTTGTTGTAAAAAAAATTGAATGTATAATTGAAGATTATTTCAAGAGAATTAACTAAAAATACTTGATTTTAGTTTTTGATAGTTTCGTGATGTTTTTCATGTTTTGGACGGGTTAAGGGCACATGCGCGCTGCTCCGTTTACATCACATGCAACCTTTAGTACAGCAACTCCACAATTCCAATTAAGTGAGCATTCTCAAGAACACATATATTTTTCCTGGTGTTACAGCAGAACAACTCGTTGCCATGGAATGCGAGTTAGGATTGCCTTGGGATAAAATGCGTGCTGTATCAAGTTTGCCATATCCTTTTTTATATTCTGAAAGTAAATACATAGGAATAATCTAATTGCTTCTTCATAACTTATCTTTTCAGATGGTTATGTGAATTTTATTTAAAACCAAACAGTGAAATAAAACAATGAAACATGATTGGAAAGTGTAATGGGGCAATTATCAAAACTGTCGAAGTCCCTTTCACCTTTTCCAATAAAGCTGGGGAAGATCAAATTCCAACATCTCTTAGGAGTTACATTGAAAATCTTGAGAAGCATATTAAGTCTTACACAGAATCCCTTCTTGTGTAAGATATCAAGTTTGCCATATCCTTTTTTATATTCTGAAAGTAAATACATAGGAATAATCTAATTGCTTCTTAATAACTTATCTTTTCAGACGGTTATGTGAATTTTATTTAAAACCAAACAGTGAAATAAAACAATGAAACATGATTGGAAAGTGTAATGGGGCAATTATCAAAACTGTCGAAGTCCCTTTCACCTTTTCCAATAAAGCTGGGGAAGATCAAATTGCAACATCTCTTAGGAGTTACATTGAAAATCTTGAGAAGCATATTAAGTCTTACACAGAACCCCTTCTTGTGTAAGATATTTCTATCTAACATGAAGTCATCAATTATATACATAAAATTAGATAAAACTTACCATTTCAGCTCTGGGAATTTTGTTGACTATACACTACAAATGAAAAATGAAATACACCTGAAGATCGGAGGTGACCATGGTGGCAATTTCTTTAAATACATTTATCAAATTGAAATTACAAGCAAACCTAATAGCGTGCATTATACCACCGCATTCAGTGTATTAGAAGCAAAAGACTTCCATTCCAACCTTTACTACTACTCCAAGGTTTATCTTTCATGTAAGTAGAAGAAATTCCATGTTAACAGATTCTATTTCAATGGATGAATAACTTTCATTTTATGACCGATAATATACATAGGGGACAACTAATTCGTATTTTCATCTGTGGAGATTATGAATTTCTTTGCTATGGTAAGCGAAATTTAAGATAAAGCCTTAAACCGTCACACAACCTGCTGTTTTAAAAACTGTTTTTTCTAGGGCAACACTTCCGCTTATTTTGTTTGGTAAAAAGATCAATTGAAGTTACCAAGGCAACAACCGCAAATTCAGATGAGAACATTGGAAACAATTAAAGACAATTATGCCAGATTCAAAAACACTGGAAGTGACATCAAAAACGCAAAATGGAATAACAATGTCATCAACCTACCTCCTTTGGATGTACCATTAGACCAAGTAAGAAATTTACATAAATATATAAAAACTTTTCGAAATTCTGATAAATTCTATTTATTACCATTCATTAAGGTTTGCATTCTTGGTCTTCATATCTCGTTGGGAACGTATCTGAAGTTCTGTAATATGATGGAAGACAGATGCTATCTTCTTGATGTAAAAATTACAGCTAAAAATGGATCGGTTGATGAGCTGATGTTTTGAAGCGAGCAAGAGCATTGGAGGAATCCATTATATCTTGCGACGAAAAACTGATGCTGGTACATGGGGCTGTGAAAATAAACTGTTGTCAAAAATGAGAAGGTTCTGATTCATATTATAACGATATATTGTTTCTTTTAAACACGTAAATTTATTAACAAAATTAGTAAAAATCTATTATCATGTGAATTGCAGATTTGCAGAAAGAGATCAAAAACACCAGAGATAAAGAAGTACAACATTCTGGAGGTGCTGGTGTAAAAATGCTTGATGAAATACTGAAGAAACATAACGTTTACAGACACGCTTACCATGGTGAAACCTTTGTTGGTAATCATCTATATGTAATTAGCCGATTCTCCATTTGTTTGTTTGTTTGTAAGTCACGCAAAATGGTAGATGTGAACTGCGAAAGAGAGTCAGCAATGTAAGATAACACATAAATTATTACTCTTCTTGTGCACGACGTCAGTGTGAAACCATTGTATTGAGACCCTAATCGAATGCGACGTTTAGGGAAAATTATCTTGGTAACCAATAGAGATAACTTTTTTTAGCTGCTTCACATTTCATTGGAAATTGATATAATACAAAAATATAATAAAAATATCATAATACCAGTATCACGGGTAAAAACTTTTTACCGAACTTAACTTCGAAAACATTAGGTCAAATCCACCATTCCCGTGTACGTACCCCGTGACGAAAAAATAAATCATAGAATCGCAACTCAAAAACATCCCAGGCGGCGTCGCTCGCCACCCATGTTCAGTATGCGTTGTGTCGCAGAATTTAACTCGTGTAAAAGTTTCTTTTCAGGCATTAATTTTTTATTTCATTTCTTACATTCAGAAGATTTAAAACAGAAACAAATAGCAACATGGCTCAGAATATATATTCATACGCAGAAGAGAAGTAACTTTAATGTAAAAAAAATGGCAATATATAACACAGAACTGTTTACCCAGACATACAAAACCAAACATTACAAAATGTTAATTCAAAACAAATTGATATATACCTTCCAACTTTTTCTTTTGTTTCAAAGTTACTACTGGACTGCAGCCATTAATGAAATTTTGAAATGATATATAGTCTGTTCTTCCCAAAACCATCAACGTCATGATTAAAACCATGAGTTTCATTTCTTTATGCTTTTTTTATTATTACCTAAAAAATTAATACTTGAATTGTAATACCGAAAACCTGATCATGCTATAAGAATAATGAAATAAACAACAACATAAAAAAAGAAAGAAAAAAAATTTATCCTAAAATCAATAACTAAAAACAAAAATTTACCCAGAAGATAAAAAGTCACAAATCATAATGCGAAACTTATATATATACCCAGGTACGTAAACGATAACCATAACACAAAATAATGCATAAACATGATAAAATATAAACTTAAGAAAAATCCACCCAATAACCCTTCTTTTTTGTAGGACAGTTTCATTGCACAGTAATAACCAATGAACTTCTTAAATATATAATCCATTTTTCTCTTAACTAATCCTCTCAACATAATTTAAAACACCACGTGCTACATTTCTATTCAGATGAAAATATTCAAAAAACATATAAAAAACCTAATCATACTGTGACGAAATCGAAACAAATACAAAACAAACTAAAAGAAACTTTGAAAACATATTTACCTTAAAAATAATAATTAAAAACACAAACGTAATGACAGAATTAGTAAAGCTAATGAATTTTCAACATAATGAAATGTGGAGCCATTTTTTATTTCCAGTTCAAAGCTCCTCTCTGGAAAATTCAAAACACAACAGTAAACATCCCTGTTATCCTTAATTTATCCACTAATACTAACTGCATAAATTTTAACTTTACCTTTCAATACCAATTCACATCATCAATCATGATGATAAACAATATTGACCATCTGTAAGCCATTGTCAAACACTTCTAAACTCTTTACTTTCTATATATACTTCATACCTGTAAACAAATTAATACACTCGATTTACTTCCCAGCATAGTTTCCTGAAACTGAAAAGCATAAAGAAAAAGATTTCAATGCATAACAGCGGCAGACAGTGGCGGCAAGCTCTCCTTTCATATTGCTTTCTAAACTTCATAACTGTGGAGCCATTTTGAAATAAATAAATAAAAGAACAGCCAGTTCGTTACCAAAACAAAGTAGTAGGGCATGCAACTTTTTGATCTTTTTAACTCTGTTTTTACTATCTCTTAACGCTGTATTTATTAAATGCGTTTGATTCATGTACTTACGTATATTACTTTGTATCTTTTCCAAACGTTTTGCCACCGAAAAAAGTAAAACCATTTTCACCAATCAATGTAAATAAACATCATCCTTTCTGCAGCCATTTTTAAACAACTTCACTTCAACTACACTACTTCACTGCTGCACTCTCATAGCTGTTTGATGACTATAAAAAAAAATATGTAAAATCAGCACACGTTTCTATCGCAAAAATAGACTTTCTTCCACTCGTTCTTCGTGTTTGGTTTTCCTCTGAAAAAACCTATTATATAAAAAACAAACATCTTTTCAAAAACTCACTTACTGATGTCCCACCTGTTCTTCTATTAATCTAGAATACAATAACAGTAAAAGTTTATAATAATATGTTTTATAATATCATAATAACAATATTTTCGCATGTATACAAACCTGTGTTTCTTCGTGAAGTTCACAACGAAGAAATAAAAAGCTGTTACTAACGACCGAACTTTTTGGAATTTGTCAGCCAATCAAATGAGCGCATTTTAAGAGTTTTCCTTTATTAGCCAATGAAATCGATCAGCGGCGGGATTTCCCCATTTACTAAACGCTCTCACCTCTGCGTGGCTTTACGACGAAAAAGGAAAAAATAAGAAGGATTTGACCGTGAGAAAAAAACCAAATATGTCACTCTCTAAAATAAAAGTGGGATGCACAATTGCAACTTAGTATAATAAGATAATAAATATAATAATTTACTGTTCAATTTGTACTTCATTGTTCAATAAAGAAATGTCTTTTAACTCGCCGACAGAGACTTCATATTTTCGTGATCTTGTTCCTCTTATACATATAATACACAATAGCCGATTCACCAATAGAGATAACTGACGTTTTTTAGGGTCCACAATACAGGTTATGGGGTGACAAAAAAATTTAGGCCAAATTTTTTTTGCGACGGGTGTGTGACGTCGTCAAAACCTTTGATCAACGATATCTCTTTAACGGTGCGTCATAGACATACATTTTCTTGCTCAGAATTTCGAGCTCTACAAGATGGTCTCACTTTCTATTGTCAATTCCTTAATTCCATTTTATGTGAACTCTTTGGGAGGTGACACAATGCAGGCTGAACCTGGGCGGTGAGCGAGGCCGCCTTGGTGGCTAGTGTGGATAAAATGCTGAAGGTGTTGTTTCATTTCCAAATAAATAGAAATAATTGTTCTATGGATATATCTTACAATCTAGTAATATTTTCATGATAAATAATTATCTTGTTCTATCCTTAGTTTCAGAGTATCTTAGATTTATGCAACAGTATACCATTGACAGTTCATGGTCTTGGATCTGTTGGTGACGAGGTCCATAGAGAGGCAATCTGTAATGCAGAAAAATTCAAAAAGTTATTCAATTTATTTTCCATTTGTCACAGCACTAATAATGGAAAGGGAGTTTTCGATGACCACAGTATAATTTAACTACATGAGTCTGGCTAAATTTCTTTCCTTACCATTGAATACCATCTTCTAACCAAGTGCTATGATTCATTTTTTTAGAAAAAAGAATTGATGCATTCATTAAAATCTTTAGAAAAACATTTCCTGAGGAGTCTATCACACCTAATTGGTAAATAAATGGAGTTTAGGGTTTGGTGGTTATGGCGAACAGGAAATAGAACGTATTCACACAATATTTAACAAACTTCAGTGCATACCATGTTCCCTGCTACGAGAAGGTTTAAGAGCATGTTGAAAGAGCATACCACAAATACCAATCCCTCCATTCGAAAATTAATACCTGAAAAGAGAAAAAGAAAATTCAAAGAACACAAGTCATAGAATTGTGTAGATATAGTTATATAGCTTAGTTGTGTTTAAATACAATTCCAAGTTTTTTTATATAGAGAAATCTAGTCTAAAGTACAAAATAGAGAGAATAAAGATAATCCCAAATGTAATTTCAGCTCAGTTTTACCATGCTTGGATCTTATTTGATATTTCAAAAGAAAGTTGACATAAAGAATGAAAATAACTTACGTCAGTTATTATGTTTACGTGTTGAATATCTACTTTTCGTTCAAAGAAACTGGTACAAATTTGCTTTTTTTTCATGTTGAAATTTGGCCTTTTAGCTTCCAAAATAGCCCAGCATCAGAGTCAGCAAAACTCATTATCACTCTAAGTTACTCATGAACATATCAACAGTAGAATTTGTCAAATTTAAGCATACCTGCTAGATATGGAATGTAATAAAATTCCTGAACAGTTTACAAACTGAAATGAAAGCACCACATGTGAATCTTTTCAATAGTTTCCAGCTTTCTAAGTGTATTTCCTTATTGATTAGGCATATCTCGAAAAGCGCATTTTCTGCATTTTCGTTGGAAGTCGAAGAAGACTTTCTGCCATTATGAAAATACGCGCATTTCAAACTACAGAACTGCACATGCTCACAATGAATGTTGCTTAGCAAACATCGCGTGGTGAGATTCCTTTTACAACAGACCCACAACTTTAGCATGAAGACTTCATTTAATTATTGTTTTTTTTCTGTTCCATAGATCTAACAAAACCACAAGTAGCAACCTGTTCATCAGTTTTTAAGCACATAAGAACAAAATTCCGATCATTTTCTAAAGCCAAGAAAAAGTCTTCAACAGAGCCCAAGAAAACTCAAAAGAGATTGTCAAGATTATGGTAACAAAATGTCTAAAGATTCAATTCCATGAAAAAGGTGGTGGGTCCACCAAACAACTCCTCACAACTGACAAGGAAGAATGGATCTTCGCGTTCTTGGGCCAAGCAGATATCTGACGCCAAAAATAGGGACAAAAAGACACAGTGTCGGAAAGATTAATGGGGAAAAGCAATACTCGCAAAAACGGTACTTGCAATGGACCATGCGAGAATTACTAGGAATTGATAATGGAAAACTTCCTATGGAAGAACGTTCAACATTTCCCGACTCTTTTCATAAAGAGCTTACATTCAGACAACTTTATGATTTTATTAAGAAACACAAAAAGTTCAATTTTTCCAACGAAACACCACATGAATCGTGGAATTGTGATATCTACGAGTATGTCACACTTTTCACTGCCGCTATAAACTGGAAAATGAAGAGAGCTGATTCCAAAATTCCAGTCAATGTTAAGTCAAATGAAATTGTCAGGGAATGCTTATGTGAAATCATAAACACAAGTTGCATGAAAAGTACGTGTCAAGATTGCCCAATTATCAAGCTATGAAAGGACGACTTCAAAGATGCCTGGGCATCACCATCTGGTTCTGCAAATCAATTATCTAACGACACCATCGAAAGCGATAGTAATAAAGAATTGAAGTATTGCCATTGGATCGCAATCGACGGCAAGGTTTGCAAAGTGCGTGTTGTCACATTATTCAATGAAGTCGAATATAATCAAAAGTAAATTCAAATCAAAAATCATTGCATTCAAATTGTATATTTTTGTTTGCAAGGAGCAGTACAAAGTGTGCAACAATCTTGAAAGTGAGATGCCAATAAACACGATGCTCCTTCACGTGGATTATGCAGATAACTATG
Source organism: Turritopsis dohrnii (assembly GCA_027922465.2). NCBI lineage: Eukaryota > Metazoa > Cnidaria > Hydrozoa > Anthoathecata > Oceaniidae > Turritopsis > Turritopsis dohrnii. The sequence continues at coordinate 954,469 of BQMF02000076.1, read as the reverse complement.
TAAATAAACAGCAGAACGAAATCAATCGGTATATTGATGTGAAAAAAGGTTATTCATACAGGATGGATCATATGAAAGATTGGCTTCTCTTCAGGGGGATACATTGCAAGGAATTCACACAATTCAAGATGCAAAATTAAGGTGTGTTACAAAAGTTTTATAACACAAAAAAATACAAATCTAGAAACTAAATTACTATTATTAATTGTATTAATGTAAACCACTGGTTGAGTTAAGATATAATATGCAATGTATCATCAAAATTAACTGAAGTCCTTAAAACTCCACAAACTTTCACTTAAATAACGCTTCTATGAATAAACTACAAACTGCTCAACTACAATTAAGCTTCGGTATTATTGCAATCTCTAAAACTAGATTACACAAGCACCATTCATCTGCCTTTAACATTAGATTAGCTGGCTATTCACAAGTCCAGGTAAATACAGAATCCTCCACTGGTGACGTTCTTCTCTATTCTCAAAAAAACTTAATTACAAACCTAGAAAAGACCTCCCAAAAATTATATACTAATTCAACCATCTTGAATCTGTTTTTATTGAAATTTGCAGAGAAAAAGAAAATCAACATCACCATAGGGAGCATCTACTGACACCCATGTATGTCTATTCGAGAATCTATTTATCTTTGTAGTAAGTAACAACAAGTTTTTTAAAATTTCGTAAAAAGCTTTTCAGCTTACGCCATCATCAGTTACATTTTAGATATGGCAAACGTTTACAACATCAATCTTTTTCTCTTTCCTTTCCTGCACAAAGTTTCTTCGGAAAAAACTTGTTATCTTGCTAGGTGATTGTAACATCAATCTACTCAACTCTTAATCTGATATCTTATTCTTACTTGATTATTCCTAAAACTACTCTTCCCAATAGGATCTGCCCTGGTTCTGTAATTTTGATTGATAACATTTTCATCTCTTCTTCTGATAACTGTTGGAAATCTGGGAATTTTGTCCAGTATCTCTGATCATCTTTCTCAATTCATCATCTTAGACTCGTCTGAATCTAATAAATCTTCATCGTCATCCTATTATTTCAAAGACTGGAAGTAATTCAACTTTGAAGATATTATTTCAGATTTTCTAGCAATCGACTGGAAAAGCAGACTAACAGCAGACTTTTTCTTTAATACTTTCTTCGCAATCATTGATACTCTTGCTGACAAACAATAACTCTCGCAAAACCCTGGATCACTGGCAGCTTATTAAAATCTATGAGTAAACGTGACAAACTCCTTCAACTATATATCAAGGCAAAAAAATCCTGATGTTAAGTCTCAATATCACCAACAATACCAAAATTACTAAAATATGTAAACAAGTCAGCATATTCAAACTAATTCAAAAAACATTCGTAAAATTTGGACTGGTGTAAATCCAATGCAAATCTGAAACCACTACTACTATCTCTGTCTGATAATAACTCCTTTATTTCTGATTCTTACCTTGCATCACAATCTTTTAATGATTACTTTTCCTCTATAGCAGATACTATTAGATCCAAAGTTGGATTCACCCCTCACCACTTTTCTCAGTAACCCTATAGATCACTTCGAGTTTCTACGTCCTCTTACTCATTAGGAACTTTATCCCAATTTAATCAAATTCAGTAAATCCTCAGGTCTTAATAGTATCCCGCTACAGATCTTACACCTTATGCACAAGATATGTCTCACATACTTTTTGATCTTTCTAACCTGTCAATATATTCTGATAAATTTTCATCAAGTCTGAAAATCTCCAATATCATCAGACTATAAAAAAGCTTAATGTCTTTTTCCTTCTAACTACTGTACAATATCTTTGCTCTCTAACATTGAAAAAATTTTCGAAAAATTAATTTACTCGTCTTATTAACTTTCTTGACAAACACAAAGTCAAATACAAACAGCAATATGGCTTCCAGAAAAATCATTCTACAACTTATGCTCTATTGACTATCATTGAGCGTATTCCCCAGTCCCTTGAGTCTGGTCAATTTGCTTGTGGAGTTTTTGTTGATTTACAAAAAGCATTTGATAATGTTGATCATAATATGCACTGCAACCAATAGTTTCAGTCTTATTTATCCAGTAGATCTCAATCTGTTACTGTTTCTAACATTTCCTCCAAACCTGCGCTAATCAAGCATGGTTTACCTAAGGATTTTATTTTACAAAAGAAGGCTGTTCGTATAATCACCTTTTCAAATTTCAGATCTCCCTCCATTCCTATATTTCATAATCTTAATATCCTCCCTAACTTCTCCCTTGTTAAGGTTCTCAATAACATATTTGTCTACAATTATTTAAATTCAAACCTCCCTCACGAAATCTTTCAAGTTTTTTAAGTCTCACCTCTCATGAACAAAACACACATTTCAGTAGCTTTGAAGGGTTATCAACTCCTAGCATCAAAACAAGTGTATTTGGCAAAAATTCCCTAACATTCCAGCCAATCAAATTTTGGAACCAACTGCAATTATCTCACCCTGATTAGCAGGATTCGGAAAAAAAGTAGCCTGAACAGTTATGTGGGGAAAAATATTTGGAAGCTATATTTGTTGTCGTATCTCAGCCTCTGTTAAACAAAAATTGTTGCTAAATTATACAGAAATTTGAAATTAAATGGACTATTTTTTACAAACAACATAAATCCTACTCAAAATTTAGATATGGTGTACTGGAAATGCAGTTCGTCATTGTGCTTTAACAATTTTAAGTTCCATAGACAGTCAAGGTAAAAAGTTAAAGTATTATGGATTGCCTAGAGATAAAACTCTGCAAGCAGAATATATGAAGACTAGCCGCCAAGGCGGCGTCGCTCGCCGCCCATGTTCAGCATGCGTTGACTTCACGAAAAATAAAATTAAGGAATTGGCAACCGAAAGTGTTACCATGTTGTAGAGCTCGAAAAACTGATTAAAAAAAATGTATGGGATCGTTCCGCTACGATCAACCGTTACAGAGATATCATTCTTCAAAGATTTTGATGACGTCACAGACCCCTCCCCAAAAAATTAGACCCAAATTTTTTGTCACCCCATCGCCTGTATCGCGGACCCGAAAAAACGTCAGTTATGCTAGAGGCAGATTCGAAATCAAATATCAAATATCAGTTTAAACAATGGTTCCAAAAAAACCCAAATTTCATGTGTTATTTATTTTTTAAAACAATCGTTGATCAGTACAACAATGCACTCAAAACGTAGAGAGAAAAAAACTTTTTATTAGCTTTTGTTTTAAAAACGTTACGCGCTCTAACATGGGTGCTATCAAACAGGGGGAAAATGGTTTGTCTTCTTAAAAAGTTCACACGGAGGAGAGAAAAAAGGCACGTGCTAAATGAATAAATAGAATAAAAAAACGTTCGATCAGAACGCTTAACAATTAAAAGAAGAAATTAATTTATTAAAAGAAAAGCAAAAAAAAAAAACATTTTGTTTTGATAGGATACTCTTTTTTAACCTATCGGTTTTTAAACATTTTGATTGCTCAAAAAAAAAAATGTTCACCCGTCTCAGACAGTCAGGCAAGAGTTAGTGGCAAACCGAACATATGCTGCCACGTTCTGCCACTGCTGCTTTTTGTCCAAAATATTTAATCAGTTAGTGACTTTGTATTTAGTTGATGTACTGTTTTCAAAGCCAAGTCAATGTGGAATATAAAACTAACAATAATGATAAAAACAAAACGTTATTCCTATTAGTTCATCAGCCAAAAAAAGTCACGTTCGATTGGGGTTGCAATGTATTTGCTTCAAAATCACGTCGCACACAAAAAAAGAAATAATTTCGCTCACAACTCAATCTACCATTTTGCGTGACTTACAAACGAACAAACAAACAAACAGACAGACGGAGAATCGGCTATTAATATATAGATATTCAAAACAACTGGTTTCAATTGGAAGTCAGGATTTGTTTGTGGTGCTCACTGGAAGGTGGTGAAAGGATATCTATTTTTCAACTTCCAAAAGTTGCAGTACTTGTAGATCAATTAGAACTTTTGAAAAGGAAGTATGAAAGTGCAAAGGAAGCCTACCTTAACAAGATAAATTTTCGCGTAGAAAAATTTTCGAGGATTTTGGCCATTTCCATGAAAAGTTTGCAATGTCTTCATCCACGAAAATATGTATCTGCGAAATGTTAATTTTTTCTCTATAATACAGATGTTTGAATTTCAAAAAATAGGTATTAGATAATGAATGGGGCGATAAGTTTAAACTGTATTTTAGTTTTCCATTACCTTTGTTTGTGTATAATACATTTAAAAGACAAAAAAAAATTTTATCTACTGCCATCCCCGAAAATTAGTCCAAGCGAATTATTTGAAGTTGGGCTATCCGCAAAAATATGTCCCCGCGAAATGGAAAAAACTATCCGCGAAAATATGTCCACGCGAAAATTTATCTCGTTAATGTATCAATCTACTTCAAAGCCATCAGTAAAACTGACAAGTCAATATAAAACCGCCCAAAATAAACTAAATGCAGCAAACGTTCTGAGAAAAAAAAAGAGACGTGTCATAATCAGAAATACAAAAAAAACCAAGCCTACCCAGCAAAGATTTTCTAAGTCCCATCTCAAGAAAAAGTTGGTCTACTCGATCGGACAAAAAGATACAGTGTCGGAAAGATTAATGGGGAAAAGCAATACTCGCAAAAAAGGTACTTGCAATGGACCATGCGGGAATTACTAGGAATTGATGGAAATGGAAATGGAATGGAAAACTTCCTATGGAAGAACGTTCAACATTTCCCGACTCTTTCCATAAAGAGCTTACATTCAGACAACTGATTTTATTAAGAAACACAAAAAGTTCAATTTTTCCAATGAAACACCACATGAATCGTGCAATAGTGATATCTACGAGTATGTCACACTTTTCACTGCCGCTATAAACTGGAAAATGAAGAGAGCTGATTCCAAAATTCCAGTCAATGTTAAGTCAAATGAAATTGTCATGGAATGCTTATGTGAAATCATAAACACAAGTTGCATGAAAAGTACGTGTCAAGATTGCCCAATTATCAAGCTATGAAAGGACGACTTCAAAGATGCCTGGGCATCACCATCTGGTTCTGCAAATCAATTATCTAACGACACCATCGAAAGCGATAGTAATAAAGAATTGAAGTATTGCCATTGGATCGCAATCGACGGCAAGGTTTGCAAAGTGTGTGTTATCGAACCATTCAATGAAGTCGAATATAATCAAAAGTAAATTCAAATCAAAAATCATCGCATTCAAATTGTATATTTTCGTTTGCAAGGAGCAGTACAAAGTGTGCAACAATCTTGAAAGTGAGATGCCAATAAACACGATGCTCCTTCACGTGGATTATGCAAATAACTATGTAAATAAACAGCAGAACGAAATCAATCGGTATATTGATGTGAAAAAAGGTTATTCATACAGGATGGATCATATGAATGATTGACTTCTCTTCAGGGGGATACATTGCAAGGAATTCACACAATTCAAGATGCAAAATTAAGGTGTGTTACAAAAGTTTTATAACACAAAAAAATACAAATCTAGAAACTAAATTACTATTATTAATTGTATTAATGTAAACCACTGGTTGAGTTAAGATATAATATGCAATGTATCATCAAAATTAACTGAAGTCCTTAAAACTCCACAAACTTTCACTTAAATAACGCTTCTATGAATAAACTACAAACTGCTCAACTACAATTAAGCTTCGGTATTATTGCAATCTCTAAAACTAGATTACACAAGCACCATTCATCTGCCTTTAACATTAGATTAGCTGGCTATTCACAAGTCCAGGTAAATACAGAATCCTCCACTGGTGACGTTCTTCTCTATTCTCAAAAAAACTTAATTACAAGCCTAGAAAAGACCTCCCAAAAATTATATACTAATTCAACCATCTTGAATCTGTTTTTATTGAAATTTGCAGAGAAAAAGAAAATCAACATCACCATAGGGAGCATCTACTGACACCCATGTATGTCTATTCGAGAATCTATTTATCTTTGTAGTAAGTAACAACAAGTTTTTTAAAATTTCGTAAAAAGCTTGGATTGTGATTGGATTGTGTTGAACGTTATGTTCATCTTATTCCATATCCTGACTTAAAAGTTTCAGAAAAAACTTAATTTGGTACACTTTATTTGCTGTCATTTCAAGTACTCTCACTATTTGTAGATTTTCAGTTCAACCAGTATTTAATGCTTGGGTTGTTTTCACTGCAACATTGTTTAACCGTATCAATCTAACCACCTGGCCGTGGATTTTTAATGCATAAAATGCCAGAAGTGTTCATTAACACAGGCCTTGATTTTGCTGACCTTGTCATTGAGGCTACTGAATTCAAGTTCGAAACAGCTTCTAATTTTGAAATTAACAGTTTAATTGGTTCAAACTACAAAAACACTACCACAGGGAAAGCACTAATTGGAATTCCTTTAATTGTAAAGATTATTTAAATCTTCATACAAAAAATCCTAATCTATCTTTGAACTTGTCTTTTCAAAAACTAAATTAAATGGTTGATCTTCATACTCCATTAAGGGGCCTGACTCCCTTTCAGCAGTGATTTTTGACAAAATTTTCGAAATTGAGATTTTCATCTATTTTAATGCAAAATTTATCGTAGATTTCGATTCTGGAGCCAGAATTTTCCTAAAATAAACACTTTTTATGATACAGAAGGATTTGTACAAGTCAGTGCTCTCAAAGTGCCTTAGAAATGCCCTTAGCAACAGGTTTACCCTTCATTTTCTTGAATTTTGTGCAGCTTTTGAGGAATATCTGGGTGTTTTCCCATATGTCTACTTTGCTCCAAGAGTCATTAACGGGTCTAATAGTCATTAGTTTGCATTATAATCTTATTTCAAAGTCAAAAACAAAATGGGTTTGTGGTTGGCGAATGGGATTACAGTTGTGGCTCTTCTTGGGAGGTATCAAGTGTTTTAGCTTGCAAATTTCTGTTGCTAATTACTGCAGAAAGTACTGATAATGATTTGTCTTTGACTAAATGATTTTTTTTTTTTACTTTCATAGAAATATTATAAAATTAGTTATTTTTAAGATGCTAAAACTTCAATCTAAGCGAGGAAGAAAGTCGACCTTTAATGGTAACTGTTATACACATGCTTCTAAAAGTAATGACCAGGCAAGCTCTCATGTGCAAAATCCCACTGTAAACAGTTGTGCTAATGTTGATTCATCTTCTGTGAGCCATACAAAGTTAAAACCATACTTTATATCGGCGCCAATTGGCAGTAGTAATGATCATCAATCACTGTTGTCAATGTATAAAAATGTTCAAAATATTGAGAGTACTTCTTTCGGAAGTATGAGAAAAACAAAATCTTTACCATCAAAAATAAGTGGCTACAGATTTATTGATGTTGGTGTTTTGGGCTCTGTCATCAGTACTTTTTTGTTGTGTCCGGAGTGTAAAACAAGCTCAATTCAGTTATGTGATTTGTTACGCTATGGATCCTGTCATAAAATGAAACTATTTTGCTGTTGTTGTGATTGGGAGCATGTTTTTTGTTCTTCAATGAAAGTAGGTAAATTTGCTGACATCAACAGAAGGTTTTGCTACGCAATGCGGTCAAGGCCTCTCTGGCATGAAGAGGTTTTGTGCTTTGATGGACATGCCACCTCCGCTGAATGGAAAGAATTATATGAAAGTGATAAAAGTTATGAAGACAGCAGTGAAGGAGGTTGCTCAGACGTCCATGCCATATGCTGCTACTGAATTAAAACTATGCAATTTAGCTGACAAGGATGGAGTTTTTGATATGGCTGTGTTAGGTGACCGCACATGGCAGAGACGAGGCTTTACGTCACTCAACAGAGCATTCACATGTTTATCAATTGAAACTGGTAGATGTTTAGATGTTAGTGTTATGTCAAAATTTGTGAAGTATGTGAACATATTGAACATTTAATGAAGTCAAATCCAACTAAAGCAAACTTACTACAATGGATCTTCCCCTGGTATGGAGCTTTAAGGTATTAAAAAAATTTTTAATCACCCTGTCAAAAAATACAATTTACGTTGCATGGAATACTTATGCGATGGTGATAGTAAAGCTTTCAATGCAATCGAAAACATTTATCCTAACAGAAAAGTTATCAAGAAAGAGTGTGTACAGAAACGCGTGGGAAACCGTTGACGCAAACTTAAGAAACTGGTCAAAGGTCTGGGTGGAAGAGGAAGATTGACGGATGCGATTATTGATAAGCTTCAAAATTACTATGGGATTGCCATCCGGAGAAATGTAGGCAATAAAGAAGAAATGAAGAAGAATATTCATGCTGCACTATTTCATGTTGCTTCATCAAAGAAAAACAACTATCACAAACATTGTCCAAACGGCAAAGAGAGCTGGTGTGGTTTCCATGCTGACCATGATAATTATAAACCGGGTCCTGGTCTTCCACTTGATGTAATAAAGCATGTTAAACCTATTTTTGTTGCTTTGAGTAAGGATAAGCTGTTAGAAAAATGTCTAGATGGAAAAACCCAAAATCAAAATGAATCTTTGAATAACATGATTGGGGGCATTAAATGTTTTGATATACATATATAACTAATGACTTCTTTTTGTGCTAACATCTAGATATATAATGTTGGCGTAAATTTTTCTGCACCTTCTTTTTGGTACAAAGGCAGTACAGAGTAAAGTTTGAGATTCATTAAGATTCATTAAGATTCATTACTTATATTGCACAATAACATGTTTTTAAAGAATTTTATCAACAATAGGGACCTTAAGAAAAAACGACGGGTAGTTGTCTACAACGGGAAACATTTTTTCAGACATTACGTCATTGTAATCCTGTCTTCTTTGTTGCCGTTTTCAAATTCAATTTAAGATCGTCAAAAAAGCCGAGTGTTATCATTTGGAAACAAATATGGCTTCCTTCAGGACGAGAAAATCGCTTTTGGCTGCCTACAACCAAGGTGGGATAAATGACGAGGAGTTTGGACTATTGAATGAGCGGCCTTTTTCGGCCAAACTTTAGAGTTAGATCTTAAACCTTGGATCTGATATTCTTTCCTCAAGATCTTGAATCCAACAAAGTTTCCTTTTTAACGGGTTATCTTTATCCTGTTTCGGGTTATCCCATCCGGATTTCGGTTTCTCTTTCTGCGATCAGCTTTTAATTCCGCAGAATTCGATGGCTGGTTCCAGAATTCCATGATGGCTGGTTTGCTGCTCCTGCACATTGAGGTTGAAAGCGAACGTTCAGCTAGTAAATTCGTTATAATGTTTTAGTGGGAACGCAGGGATGGCTGTTTATTTACTTTATTATTTCCATGCATATATGGAAAGAGAGGAGAGAGAGGATACATATATGGAAAAGAGGGCCACCAAGCAGCAGAGGTGTGTATGTGTGTGTGTGGTGTGTTTTTGTTTTTTTTAAATTTATTTTACCGAGGCTAGGTTGCTCACAGAGCATTTGCAGCATTCAGCTCATGTGGGCCTCCATCAGGAATGTATACCTCAGATTTTAAGGCGGAGAATCTGTACATACCAGACTGATAGGTGATTGTGGTTTATTATCATATTTGTACAACTTCAGGCATTTCATATCATCATCATACCTATCATCTATGTCAATCACATTCATTATCATTTTTTCCTCTGCCTGGGTTTGAACCACTATCAGCTATCACCCCTGTATTACAAGCCCACCGTCTTACCAACTGAGCTTCAGGATGAGGGGGGGCGTTCAAAGAGTATCTTCGTCCATTTTCACCAAAAAGTATTTTTATTTCATTTATTAGTTTCAAATTTCCTTTATATACCTTGTAGATAAAACTAAAATGGATGTTGTGAAAGTTTCTTACAATGGCAGAGTTTCTCATCTTCCAGACGAGGAGATAGAAACAAGCACCTTGAGTAGATTGTTCAATGTAAGAGAGGATGGGATTCACTTAAAATATAAAGTAAATGGACACTATGAAAATATTTGGCCATGTGGCCAAACATTTCAGATTCCTCATGGTCAAAAGGAATTTCTGTTAATTGCTGTGGAGAATGATCATCAGCAAATGCCACCACCACAATTATCTCAGCAACAAACACCACAAACACCACGCTTTGCATTCCACAGCCGCCGTGGTAACGCTGCTGCAACATCTGCAAGCTTTGGGTCGAGGCCTGTGCCTTCCTTGATGAAACGTTCAACACCTGTTCCTTTAAAAAAAAGAAGATTGAAAGCTGCATCAAAACCGTTACCATAAGTGATACAGAATTTGATTCAGATGAGCCACAGACCATCTTTGAAGTTCCTATTGACTTAAACAAATTGGAAAGCAAATATGGCCAATTTTCAGCATTCCATATCCAATCAGAAGTTGCCTTCCAAGTTGGTGTAACAAGTTATGTAATTACAAACAAGAAAGGGCATCCAATTAGGGATATGCCCAACACAAGAGGTATTACTTTTTTTCATTTGTTTATTACTTAAGCATAAGGATTTTACAGTGAAGTCTGCATTTTGGGATGCATTTGATTCAAACTATTCTAAGTTGCATTGATTGGCTTATTTAGTAAAGGTAACCAATGACATTAAAGTTGGAAGAGTTGGAAGGGAGTGAATCAAATGCACCCTTAATCAAAAAAAATAACCAAACAATATATATACAGGATAAATAAAAAACTGAAAATTTAAAATTCAAACAAATAGATATATTGCTTATAATACCCTGCTCTCTGTTTTTTTGGGTTTTTTGTTGTTGGTCTTTTTTTTGTAATACTGTAGGAGTGTACAAGAGTGATAAAAGTGATCGTATGCATTATTTATATACTTGGTTTGTCAATTAGGAAAGTCAAGTTGGAACAACAAGGCAACTGTACGTGCCATTCCAACCGACCAGTATAGAAACTGGAAGCCCCACATGTGGGAACTCATCAAAGAGGAATATGGCTTTGAGGAGAATGAAATTGAGGATGATCCTTTCTTAGATGATTTCCCCCCCCCCCCCCCCCCCCCCCTTTATCATCGGATGCATTATTAAGTTTAAATGTGCCTGGACCATCAACAACAGACATCAGTGAACTTCCATCGTCATCAACAAAGCCTGACCTGCTGTATGTGTCCAATGGAGACCTGAAGAAAGTTCTGGATATGATAAATACGAAAGTGGATCGAATCACTAATTTGCAAGACCTGAGGGTCCCACCTCCTTCACCTCCGAAAGATGTTATTGTGGACAAGATCTCAGATAGTTTGAAGTGCATCATCTGTATGGAGGTTACCGATACAAATAATTTGGCATTTTGTCCTAAGTGTGGACGACTTATTGGGTGTTTTACTCCATGTTTTTCAAACCTGCAAAAATGTCCAGTTTGTCGTCAAGATTTTGGTGATTTAATGCAGTCGGGGTCGTTTAAAATTCCTGGACTTGGCACGGCTCTTTCGGATGAGCATCCAAATTTGGGTGCTTAAGTTATTATTTTTTTGTTAGTTGATTTAGTTAACATATTTCTATTTCATGTACTGTAACCAGATTGAACTAGAGACTTTTAATTTTTAAAACTTTTCTGTAGCTTATTTTTCCTTAATATGGAGAGGTTTTCATTCACGTTTTTTTCCCCTAATATTTTAAAGAACTGTCTGAACAAGGATCAGCCTCAAGAAGTTCCTTAAGTTTGAAGCAAAGTGAGCAAAGTTTCCTTAATAGGAGTTCCTTATTGTCTTTTTTTTCTGTTGTATCCAAAAATCTTTTTCAGAGCTCACCTTATTTCACTAGTGATATAAAAGTGCCCAAGATTTTTTACCTTGGGTTTTCTATAAAGAGCTGTCCATAAAAGAACGAACAGAAGAAAAAAAAGCGTGCAAATAGTTTATTTTATGAAGACGTTTGTTCAATTTGTGCCCATTGGGTATAACCATTTTTAATTTTTGTTGAGTGAACTCAAATTAGTGACCACCTCTGGAAGGTAAACTGAGCATTATTTTGTTAAGCATGCATTCATAAGATATAATGCATTTTATTTATTTTATATTTTTATATTTTATATTGTATATTTTATGTATATGAAAACTACGACAAGTGAAAAAAGCTTTTATTATATGCAAGCCATGTTGTGTTTATGCACTTTTTGTGCCTTATTTATTTTGTTTAATCAACTTAAATTTGTTATCTAATTTTGTTAATGATTAATTAAACGCGTTATGTTTTCGATAAACTTGTGTCAATTAGTCAGATAAGCATGTCAAGTGAGCAAAAAAAATATTGCCAGAAACACACTTTTTTTATAAGCAAATTATTGCAGCGTTAAAAAAAATAAGAAGAACAATGATAAGCTGTTAATGATGAGCTGTTAAAGCGTTTTGTATATGTACATCTTGTTGTTTTGTTAAATTTTTAAAGAAAAATGAAAACATAAATCCGAATTGTTTTTTATATATATGATACAAGTTACTCAAAGAAGTGGTTAGATTGTAAAACATGTCCAAACCTTCTTTAAGAGAACTGGTGTTCCCATGAACTATAAAATTTCTTGTCCACTTGGTTGGTTAGAAGTAAATAAATGTTCTCTTGACTCGTATGCATGATCCATTCTAACCAGAGGATCAACGCCAAAAGACGCGTCCCTTGTAAGATTCCCACCCAACTCTTCATACATGCAAACTGCTTCTGGAGTAGTTGGCACGAGACCTTCATTTATATCGGCAGTGTTTTTTGTCGCTTGCATGTTTTCAATCGGAACACAGCCTTGTGCACCGGGTACTCTATGGTAGTTCCACGAGTCGATTAAATGTGAAGCCGCATCTTTGACTACAAAATTGCATAACCAGGAAATACAGTGTTTCAAAATCGGGTTGCTTGTGTCATAATCATTTTCTTCAATGACTTCCGCAAAGGCACGTTTTACGGGGTAGTTTATTCTCCTGTTAAGTTCTGGCCAAAATCTTTCGATGGTGTAATTTTCCGTAGAGACAGTTTGTCTCCACGGCTCCCTACTAGTGTCCTTATGGTGACGCTTTAGCAGATCCTGTACGAATATACAAAGATTAAATTCTTGACCGTGGTCTACTCTCAGCTGATCCCCGAGCCCAAACTGCAGCAATGCTGGCCTAAACACATACTCATAGATAAGAATAGGATTCTTTATTTCCATTGAAGCAAAGCCACACAGCATTCTGGAACAACCATCTATTAACGCAACATGGGTACATCCATAACACTGGCTGATTTTCTCATTCTGATCCATGTGGGCTTTGTACCCAAAATAGGGTGCATAGTATGGTATGGGGTGTGTTCTTGCTTCAAATGCATCTGGTGCAACTCTGCGGAGAGACCTGGTAATTCGCTTCTGTGACTTAACACCAGATGTAACCGCGAAGTGTGCTCGAATACTCCCTTGCATCAGGGATCTTCCGTAATGGTGGCCATATAAGTTGACATAACCAGCTACTATACGGTCAAGTTCAGCATCACGTAGTTTGTGTATATCATGAGCTTGACAAAACCCCCGAATACTTCGCTCACTAATGCCACGTAAACCGGGAAAAAGTCTTTGAAGATGGCTTGCAATACTTCGATGGGACTGACCACTGACAACAAGATTTCTAACATAATCTACATCAACGATACCTTCTAATGTCGCCATTTTGATATTATTATTGACGTAAAGAATTCAGAATTACAGAATTTCAGAATTACAGTAGTCACTATTTTTGATTCTAACATGTATTGAAATATTATGGAAATATTGGTTCACAATTTAACTCAATTTAAAATTCTATTCAAAATTTAATTACTTTTCCTGTACTGCCATAATTTTTGTGAAAGAACAGTTACAAACTCTTAATTTTTTCTTGCTCCTTTCGTTTTCAATATATTTCTAAATTACAAGTAAAACATTCTGCCACAATAAAACCAATATCAAACATTTTCATTTTTCATATTATTTTTGAGTAAATCTAATAAACACCCATGTTGAGATTTTAAATAAACTGTAATTCAGTTTGTTTTTCACCTATGAACTTAAAAAGACACAATGAATTAAGTAAATGAATATAATCAAAAAGTAAAAAGTTTTATTGACACGTTATGATATAGAAGCAACAGATAACAATGTAAATAAGATAAAAAAATGTTTGCATAAAGAGGAACAGTTCATCTACAGTTGATATCATTTTATTTTGTAGAGCTTTCCAAGTATGAAGAGGAATTAAGTGATGATAATGACATCACCTTTAATCCGGACGACGAACATTCAGGTATTATACATTCTTGGAATGAAAAACTGTAACATAATCATCGTAAACAGGTAACTATATAGAGTATGTATCTCTTCAACCTTCCACAGCCATTGTTTAATGTGACAAAAATCTAATATTGAATATATGAGAGATTTGAAAAGTTTGGTAACGTTTAAATTAGGACTGCCATAAAAAATTGTAACGTAATCAGCTTTTACTACTTGTCAGTAAAAATATATAGACCTAGATGGGATCTGGTACTTTACTGCTAATAACCTCAAATGCAAATTTAGAGGAGGCTGAATCTGATCTCGATATCGATTGCAAAAAAAAACAAGACCATTCATAAGTAGAAAAGGCACTGTTGTCTATTTTCAGACCGTCTTAGCTTGAGACGTTTATTATTTGGTTTCCTAAATTCACCTCAACCTCCATCCACAATTTAAGTAAAACAACAATCCGCTTTACTGAACTGTCAATATTTTATTGCAATATGTTCTTAACATGAAAAACTGCTGCTGACAATGTTGGTTCTGTCTATCTTAGGTCACAATTATCATATTTGGGATTCAACAAGTATTGAGGATTTTGAGATAACTTTTGCAGAATATCTGAAAATGGAGAAAGGATACCCGAGTAAGATTTCTTTTTACTTTTGTTCCTAGCTTTTAACTCTGATTTATTCTTCAGAGGTTTTTAAATTTTAAGTTGAGTGGTGTGCTGATTATTCAAATTTTGATGCTTGTTTGAAATTCAATGAATTCGATCATGTCTTTACAGCCTTTACAACCTCTCACCGAAAAAATCAGTGTCGCTATTCTATCGATTAATGTGCGTGAAATGCTATTTACCAAATATACCATCAGCTGATGCATGATTGAGAGGTTAACTAACTACCATCAAATTGAGGACTAACGAACACGTATTTTCTATGGCTCTGAAAATGTTCGAATAATATGTTCCGACATATCACTTATTAGCTACATGTGAAATTCCAAGAGCGAAAATTTATTCCGATCAAGTAGTTTTGATTTGGATAATCTTAAACTCAAATATTGATCGCTTTTCGTGATTTTTCCCACACTATAGGTTTCCCCAGCAAGATGCAATCTCCCAAGTTTTCCGCCATAACTTTGTTATTATGTAATGACTTGTTCTTTCAAACAAAGATATGAGATGTCGAACCAAGAAGATTGCTTGATTAATGAATAAACACAATCCACGTTCTGCGCTGATATCCTGATTTTCAATACCTACCTCAATTTGCGATAGCTTCTGTTATATTTTAAAATAATTAAGGTTCACTGTAAATGTAATAACTGATAAATTTGGTGTTTCATTAATAATTTTTTGACTTGGAATAAATTTAGTGATACAATAGAGTCGAAACGAGAGGGCCTCCAGTTGGAATCTAGTATTCTTGCATCATGGTGATGTAACACAGGCTGCTACCATTTTCAGTTTCATAATCTATACCCTTGCCCTTCATATTTATGTATTTTCTTATGCCAAACTGTTTCCTTAGCTCGTGCCGATATGAAAAAGTTTGCAAAACAATATTCTGTAACATACAAACAGGTTCGTACGTGAATAGTAAACACACGACGACTGCGAATGGTTAAACGAAAAAAGACAGCAAAGGCAATGGGAATGAACGCTACCTGAGCTTTACAAAACAATATTCGTGTAAAAATAGATAGTTTTATTTCAGGTGTACTTCCGTATTTTTAGTTATTCCTTAGAAGACGAAATTCTTTTGTTGTTGTTTTTTTGTTACAGTACAACTCTGTAAGGACGGACACCGTTTCAGTCGGACTATTGTTGAAGTCAGACTAAAACCTTGTCCCCCTTCAGACTAACTATGCAGAGTGTGACTTAAGATGAAATTCCGTAAGTCAGACTGTCGTTAAGTCATATCGATTTTTACAGACCCTTTAGAGTCCGACTTAACGAGGTTGTACTGTCTTATTTGTTTTGTTGAGTATGGTTTTTAAACCAATGCTCTTTCTCTATTAACGTCTACGCAATTTGAGGCATTGAATTTCATCCTTTTAATTTAAGCAACTGCAGGCTTTTTTGCGTTATTATTTGTTAAGTACTGTTGTGTATATTTTTTCTCGAATTGACTTTAAGGCAACATCATCTGTTACCTTTAGGTCGATGAAGTGTAACAAACCTCTAAGGCGACAAAGAATATATACAACAAAATGTTATGGCGATGCATTTTTTCTATATTCTTCAGTTAACTTGTATTTGGCACACGGAAATGTGTGATGTGTAACAATTATTATTATTATTATTATCAAATGTTTATACAGGATGGTTCATAAACTATTAGAGAAGAGAATTCTTACTGAATAAGTCATTTGATGTGCTCCTTTTCCATTGTTATTCTCCATGTCACCTTAAGGCAGAAGTTTGAAACTTAATAAAGATACGTAAATTGTAAAAATATCAAAAACATCAAAAAATTTGTTGTAAAAAAAATATGTTTTAATTTGTTCATCTGTAAAAAATACTGCATTTTAGATGAACAATTTTTTGAGTTATTCTCTTAATCAGGTAAAATTACAAAATGTTTTCTGGGCATATAAATAGGTTTAAAAATTAAAAATTGATATTTAAAAAAAGAAAGAAAACACATGGTTGTTAAATATTACATACATTAATGTAAAGGAATAATAGGCCAGTGGGAAATAGTAATTTAAAAATAGCAAAAGTAATAAATCAAGTGATTTTAAAGAATAATAAAACAAAATTAAAATCAAACTAAGAACAGAGTTAACTTTAAGCCTCTCCATGAGTCCTTCTATGTTAAAGTCCACATACTAACACAACAACATACACGTTGAAAGTATGCAGGAGAGTGAAGAGTATTAAATTTGTCTTGCCAACAAGATTCCCTTTCCCTAAGTTGAATTTCATTGTCTGATTTCAATAAGTTGAAAAGCCCAATCTTCCATCCCATTATGTCCAAGAAAAACTAGTGCAAAGATGGTATAAAATGTGGCTGTCCTTAAGAAAAAAGTACCTTTTACTTTGATTTAACTTTACTTTTACACATTCAGTATCAGCCAAACAAGTAATGAAACTATCCTCTATCTTTGTTATTTTCTGTGTGCTTTTTTCACATGGTCTGCTATACAACTGATGGTAAATGACAACAGCATCATTGATGTCATATTGTGTTTTGGGGTTCAAAGCACTTTATTATCCAGTTCGTTCATTTCACTTAAGCTTTATTATACTTCTTTCTTTTACACAGTGTAGGTATTTTGGGTGAGCCTTTTTGAATTTGTGACTATTTGTGACATGAAATAACAAAGAAAATACTTCCACGTGTTGATGAGCTTTTCAGGGTTGCCATCACATACATCATTGCAATAAAAACAAGTGATTCTCACTGGCTTCAATCCATTCACCTAATGTACCACATCCCTTGCACTGAGATGACAGCCAAAGTTTACTTATAACATTTCTTACAAAATGTCAGGTACCATATTTATGAACTAAATTCAGACCTGAATCCATTTCGAGATTTGCTTATTACAATCAGTAGGTACTGTGTCAACTGAATAAACTTCATGAGCTCACAAACAAGTTACTATACTCTTCAATTCCAGTGAAGGAAACCCATGACCTTTCACCGTCTGTAATGTTGAAGTCACTACAATCCGTGCACTTGGCAGGTATACATACAGAATTTCTGGGCGGTTATTCGACTACATAAAAAGAGCAAAAGGGGGCGCTTATTTGAGTTTTTGTACAATAGAAAACAACAAGTATTTAAGAATTTAAAAAAATATAGCTTTCGTTTAATTCAACCAATGTAACTGATTCAGATATTGAGGAGGCTGGGCACGAATTATTTATACTTGATGAAGACAAGGGTGAAGATGAATTGATCAATGTAGAAGACATTTAAAAAGAGATATTCACTGTACATATCTTCTGTTTTTGTAGCTTAATATAACTTGAAACCCATTTATATTTTCTTACTATTCATGATACCAAAAAAATTTAACAAAAACACAGTATTTTAAATAAGTAAGCGCCTCCTCTGAAAATTGAATTTTTAAATAAGCGTCCCGGGTGCTTATTCGATCATTTACGGTACTTCCTTTTCTGTGTTATGTTAGAAATGTTTTGTGATTGTATGGAATGTAATCGCAAGTTGCCATAGGTACTGTCACTACACAAGATAATTTTTTCTTCTGTAAATAAACGATAATAATTTCTTTCCTCACAGGTAAAGGTATACCGCTAGAACTAATGCAAAAAAATAACCAGACAGTGCAACTTCAAAACCAAGAGATACCTTCTGTACATGATGCTTCGAGACAGTACGAAGCAACTAAAGGTAGACTAAAACAATTCAGTATGTTCGGGAAAGATCCGTTGGCAGAATCTTGGAACCTTGTTCAAGAAAGATCTACTGTCTTTTCACAGTATTTCGATTTTGGTTCAATATATCAAGATTGTTTGAAAGGGGGGAAATTACTGCAAGATGCGATTTTATACTATTTATATCTAACAGATTATTATACATCTTCAGTTTGAATTTGATAATATTAATGACGAAACTTTGCTTTGCAAAATGCACTAGTGCGTTTGAAACCTACCTTAGGGAAGAAATTAATGCGAAAGAAATTATTGCGGAATTAAAGATTATGGAAGCATCTAAATTCGCAATCTCTTCTTCCGGAATTCCTGCATAAAAAGGACTCAAAAAAAAATTCTGAAGTACCTTAATTTCATGATTTTTTTCACATAAAGATGTGCGAAAATTAATAGAGAAGTGAAATTGCCGCAATTACATAGTGTACCACTACAAATCTTTGTCACAATAAAATCCGCCGCATTTTGTGACAAAGAATCATCGCAAATTTTTTGCTCTGTCTCGCATAAAAAACTATGAAAACGCAATCTTTAATTCCATTATTTAAAGGCAGATTCTCAAGATCGCAAATTTAAGTTCCGCAATTTCGAGACTAGGTGGCCAATTCGCAATCTTTAATTCCCTAATTCTCGATTTTTTCGATCATTGATTCGCAATCTTTAAGTCCGCATTAATTTCTTTCGCAATAATTTCTTCCCGTAAGGTAAATCTAAAAAATAAATGTGACATGTTAATCACATGCCTCATCAGTAATCGATATGTTGTATTTTTTATCATATTTGTTGTTTAAAGGGTTAAGCTTTTTTGTTTATATATGCTAATATTCTTTTTGTATTTCATTGGTTGATTATATAGATTCATCATATTTGTAACCAACGTATAAGTAAATTCTTGTGGATGCAAAAAAAGAAAAAAGACAAATGTCAACGACACATACAAAATTTATTTGCGACGTTTCGAGCGTCCACAACGCTCATCTTCAAGCTAATAACATTACTACAAAATTCGTATTTTATATAAAAAAATTATAATCTATTCAACTGGGAAATCTTTACAAAAACGTAACTAGGCGACAAAATTAGTTGTATAAGAGAAGTGGAGCAGAACGAATAGTCTTATTGAGTACCGGGTTGTCTCGTAAAATAAAAAGAGACTCCTTTAGTTCTAGTAAAAAAGAATTGTCAGCATGAGCAAGAATACTAAAATCATCAAAACTGACTGTGTGACCGGTAGACGAAACATGTTCACGGATGGCTGTAAGGCTACCACTGGAAGAAACTTTGCCTGTTAATGGAGAAACGCCCAAGTGTTTGAAAACAAAATTTAATTTACAGTAAGGCAAGTTTTTCTTAACAATTTTGAAAAGTCTAGTTTTAACTTGGTGGGAAACACTACCTAAGTAAGGAAGAATAAGCAAGAGCTCCTTCTTCTTTACAGTAGTAATCTCCGTTTTGTCAGTGTGTGACTTGTCTAAGAAAGTTTTTATGCAACGGTCAATAAAAGAAATAGGATAACTATTCTTTTTAAATATGTCCTTAATTTTACAAAGTTCTAAGTGAAAATTGGAGTAGTTGGATAAGCATAAGCGAAAACATCTATGAATAATAGTGTAAATCATGCCAAACTTAAAGGGCATGGGAATGAAACTATCAAAGTGAGTGTAAACACCACTAAAAGTAGTTTTACGAAAAACTGAAGTGCTGAATTTGTCAATGTTGCGAAAAATCTCAACATCTAAAAATGACATTTTGTTGTCAGACTCTGATTCAAAGGTAAAATTAATATTGGTATGACAAGTATTAAGATAATCACGAAAATCTGTTAAATGATCAGGAGATCTAAAAAGCACAAAAATATCATCTACATAACGTCGATAATAAACAGGTTTGAATTCAGATGGGCAATTATCAAGCCAAGCCTTTTCATGGTGAGCTAGAAAAGCATTAGCCAGAGTTGGGCCTAAAGGTGATCCCATGGCAACACCATCTATTTGTTGGTAAAATCTATTATCAAATAAAAAATACGATTCTTTAGTGGCAAGAGATAATAAATTTTTAAACTCACTTTTTGTGAGGCCACTAACGTTATCAGTACTTTCAAATAAATTGTCAGTGCAAATATCAATTGTTTCATCTAAAGGGACATTAGTAAATAAACTATCAACATCTAAGCTGCCCATAAATAATTGAGCATCCTGATCAACAATTTCAGAAGCGAAGCTAAATGAATCCTTAACAGTGTATTCATTGTTAGTAATCTCAGATAATAAAGGAACTAAAAACTTGGCTAGCTTATAAGTAGGAGTGCCTATAGCAGATAAAATAGGGCGGAAAGGTGGGCAACCGTTGACTGTTGCCTTGTGTATCTTACAAAGTCCGTATAAAATTCCAGGTCTGCTCCCAACAGGGCATAACTTATTGTAGACACTTTGAGAAATGCTACCTTTCTTAAGAAGAGAAAGATAGGTATTTCGTAATCTCTTTTCCTGGTTAATGATAAAGTTCAATTCCTTACCCGATTCAACCACAATGGGTTTAAATTTGGTAAGGTTTTGAATCAGACCATTAACTCTTTCCAAATATACACTCTTGTCAATAATAACAACAGAATTTCCTTTGTCAGACTTTTGTATTACCAAGTCACTTCTTGTTGATAACTTATGTAGGGCTTCGAGTTCCTCCTCAGTAAGATTCTTAGGCACTGCGTTATTGTTATAGTTGCGAAAAGAAGACAAGGCAGTGTCCTTAATCTGGGTTTTAATAAAAAAATCTAAATCTTCAGAGGAGGAGAGACCTAAACTCTTAATATCACGGTAAAGGAGTTCATAATTAACTCAGGGTGTCTAGCGGACCCTGAAAACCCTGAGAACCCTGAAAAACCCTGAATTTCATTAGGGGGCCCTGAGAACCCTGAATTTTACCGTTTAATGCCAAGAGAAACCCTGAAAACCCTGAAAAATAGTGTACTGCACTTTCAAATTGCTATGCATTTGAATGTAATTTTGACAAGTATTCATAATAAAGCTTTATTTTCAGCTTCTTAAGTTGATTATTTCTAGTTTTTAATGGAATATTAGTTGTTAACATTTTTTTTCATTATATTTTTAGAAATAATTTACTGAATAATGATTTTTATTGATATTCATGTATTATTTCTAATGTCTGTATTTTATAAAGCTGGTATGTTATATTTAGTGCTAAATAATGTCTAAATCACAGCATTCTAAATCAACATTTCAAGACAGTTGGTTCACCAACCCGAAGTATGAGTTGTGGATTTCAAAAGTCGAGTCATGCAAAAACAAAGCATATTGTAAACTGTGTCGAAAAAACATTGAACTAACAACTGGAGGTTCAACGGCTCTTGATTCCCATCAAAAAGGCCAAAAGCATCAAGAACTTGAAAAAATACGAAAAAATGATGCAATTGGAACATTCTTCTCTGAAAAAACTGCAGCACCTACTGTAAGCAGCACACCCAAAGAAGGAGCAGCCCCAATTTCATCATTTGTCTTGGACGAAAATACACTCAACGCTGAGATAAGATGGTGTTTGAATGTTGTCAAATCACATCATAGTTTCAGATCCTGTGATTCTTTAAAGAACCTATTTAAATCCATGTTTCCTGACAGCTGGATTCCTGAGAAATTTTCCTTCGGAAAGGACAAAGCCAGGTATATGATGGAAACAAGTCTATAGAAGATCAATAGGCTTCTCATGTCATTTACTTATCTTACGTGACTTTTCTTTTTCAAAATTTTAGGTACATGATCATCTACGGCATCTCTCCAGCATTTAAACAACAGTTGAGAGATATGGTTAATGCTTCTTCGTGGTATAGTGTATCCTTTGATGAAAGTTTAAATAAACACCAACAAAAGTGTCAAATGGATGTGAATGTCAGGTATTGGAACAATGAAAAGAATATCGCAGAGACATCTTATTTTGACTCAAAATTCCTGTTGCGGCCAAATGCAGAGAATCTAAAGGATGATTTAATGGCAGCTGTTTCTGACTTGGATTTAAGCAAATTTCTTAACCTCTCTATGGATGGACTAAGGACTAACTGGAATGTTTTAAACATGGTCAATGATCACTTGGTAGAAAAAGGGTATAACAACACATTAGAAATTGGCAGTTGTTCCCTACATATCCTCCACGGTGCCTTTCAGACCGGTGCAACTAAGTCAGATTGGGAAATTAATAAAATCCTCAGGGCAATTTTCAAAATATTCAATGAGTCACCTGCTCGTCGTGATGTTTATTTAAGAGAAGGAACGTCTTCTATATTTCCCTTGAAGTTTTGTGACACACGCTGGATAGAGGATAAAGCAGTGGCTGAAAGAGCTTTAGAAGTGTGGAGCTCAGTCCAAGCTACAGTAAAACATTGGGAAAGTCTTAGCAAATCATATAGACCAAAGAATAATACAAGCTATGAAACATTGGTGAGATATTATCAGGATTTGTTGATTCCAGCAAAACTGAATTTCTTTGCTTTCATTGCTGGAATTTTGAAACCTTTTCTGACAATGTTTCAAACGGACAGTCCTATGTTGCCATTTATGTATGACGAGCTTTCTAAGGTTTAAAATCGTTTGCTTCGGTTGATTTTTAAAAAGGAGAAACTTGACAAAGCCAAAGCATTGTCAAAAGTGATGAAAGAAGATTGGCTGAATGATAAAGGCAATCGTTTGGAAGAGTATTTGATTGATCTGGGTGCTGCAACCAAGGACGTGCTCTCTAAAGTTAATGTTGCAAACGAGAAAAAACGTAGCTTCAGGAAAGAGTGTATACAGTTTGTACTTCACATTCTCTTAAAACTTCAGGAACGGTTACCAACAAGTTATGCCCTAGTGAGGAATGCATGTTCAGTAAGTCCAACCAACATGGTTAAAGCAGGTAACATGTCGAAAAGGTTTGTTAATTTGGCGGATTGTTTGTATTCGAAGAAATTCATAAAATCCTCTGTCGCTGACAATGCGAAATGGCAGTACGATCAGTTTGTAAGGAAAGAAGTGGTGAAGAATAAAGATAAATTTCTTTCGTTTGACATAGGAAAAAACCGAGTGGATGAGTTTCTTCATGTCTATATGGGGAACAATGCTCAATATAAGGAACTTTGGATGATATGTAAACTAGTCTTTATCATGTCACACGGTCAAAGTTATACAGAAAGGGGCTTCAGCATCAACAAAGTTATCACTGATGTCAACATGGAAGAACAAGCGTTGGTCGGCCAGAGAATAGTTTATGATGTTTTGCAGAGAAGTGGGAAAGAAGTTTGGGAATTTCCAATAACAAAAGATCTAAGAAGGAGCTGCAAACATGCCCACCAACGAAAAAAGTTAGATGATGAGAAAAAGAAGGCATCAAAATAAAATGATGACAGAATTTTTAAAAGAAAGCATGCAAAGGATGAGATAGATAATGTAAAGAAACGAAAAATCAACGTTGAAGAAGCTGTGAAGACTTTGCGTGAAAGTCTTGTCCATGAAGCCATTGCTGCGGATGGTAATAAGAATCATGTTGCGAAAGCTGCATCTTTTGCAAAGTCTCTAGTTGAAAAGGAAAAAACATTGGAAACCCTCAATATGGCCTTAGAAAAATTAGAAAAAGCATACGAATGTTAAATTAATTATCTTAGAGTATAGTGAATATAACATACATAGAGAGGATACTTTCAGTGAAAAATACTCACTTGTATAATTTGTACATTAGTAACGTATAGTCAGAGCTATTCTTGCGTTTTTAGTTTTTACATATTTATATTAGAGGTTTATTCATATTTATGCTTACTAAATTTATGTTAGTCAGAGCTTTATTTGTAGTTGAAGTTTAATATATTTATATAAAAGAGTTGTTTCATATTTCTGTTTACTACTTATATTAGTATGCAGGTTATTGTTATATTTTGAAGCTGAACATTCTTATTACGGGAGAGTTGACAAGAATGTCTATCGACTGTTTTATTTCGATAACAAAGATCTTATAAAACCTAGGTCATCCCTTTTGTGAGAAACCAATAAACATGTTTGCGAGGTCAGGGAAATGTTAGGAATCCTAATTTAGGACCCTGAAAATCATACAAAAAACCCTGAATTTGATCATAAATTTTTGCTAGACACCCTGTAACTAAATAATCACCGTGATTAAGTTTTTTGGGTGGTAAAGAAAAATTTAAGCCTTTAACAAGAAGTGACTTCTCAATATTAGAGAGGTTGTAACTAGAAAAATTAAAAATGACTTTGTCAGGGTGGTTTAGTTCAGTCTGATCTCTAGCCAATTCAAAGAGTTTGCGTTCCTGTACTTCGTTGTGATGTGCGAGTTTTCTATCATTGGATCCCAAAAATAAGGATGAAACGTGTGTGAAGTCAATAAACGATCATTTACTGTGAAGATGGCTCTGGATACGATTAAATTCATTTTGACACTGGCGAATATGTGACCTTTTATGCGATAATTCTTCTTGTAACAGTCTTTTCTGACACAATTTATAAGCAGTGGAATTTTGGAGTCTACGATTAGCCAACTTAAATTTGAGGAAGTTCGGTACTAGTTCATTTCTATCACAATATTCCAAGAAGTCGAGGTCAAGTTTAGCTTTACGAAAACGAAAATCTAGTTTCTCAAACTTACGTAATAATCGGACTGCATCTAGATCATACCTTTCACGAATAGATACTATAATCGACTTGTGAAATGGAAATCGTAGCCGAACCAGAAATAACAGGACATAAACAGCGACGCGGAACAGCATATTGAAGAAGTAATTTCAGATAATTTACGACATAGACGTAGCGACAGTAAACATTTGTAATAACAATTTAGTCAGAGGTCGACTTACGTTTGTATGGAATTAAACTGCGACGTGACGATGATAATTAAGTGACATATCAGCAATAATCCGTGTTGGTGACCATTCAATTGTGTATCATATTTGTAACCAACGTATAAGTAAATTCTTGTGGATGCAAAAAAAGAAAAAAGACAAATGTCAATGACACATACAAAATTTATTTGCGACGTTTCGAGCGTCCACAACGCTCATCTTCAAGCTAATAACATTACTACAAAATTCGTATTTTATATAAAAAAATTATAATCTATTCAACTGGGAAATCTTTACAAAAACGTAACTAGGCGACAAAATTAGTTGTATAAGAGAAGTGGAGCAGAACGAATAGTCTTATTGAGTACCGGGTTGTCTCGTAAAATAAAAAGAGACTCCTTTAGTTCTAGTAAAAAAAAGAATTGTCAGCATGAGCAAGAATACTAATATATAGATACTATATAGATTCATGCTGGAATTTTGTGTGTGTGATTCAAAACAAACCTTCATGTCTTATTATGCATTATAATGTCTGCATTGTAATTTTAAAAGATCGATCTTTTGAAAGTTCGAACACAACATGGAGATCGTTAAACTGTTTATGCCTTTGAGTTACGCGTCTTTATTAAGATACCACCGTAATTTATCAATGGAATGCTCCCCTTGAATAAGCGCCCCTTAATTATGATCTTAGGGCGCTTTTTCAATATTAATAACTAGCGTAAGTAGGGAAGATCATAAGAGTTGTTAAAGAAAATGATAACAACCAACGCCCCACTTCTGAAAGTCAAAAAATCGCGCCTTGATCGAAACGATATTTCAAATCCTAGAAATTGAGAACTAACTGTTGATTCAGCCAGTAGTAGAAGATTTGAATGTTGGTAAATCTCATGTGGGATGTCAAAATTTCATTTGAGTCGTATATATGCTATCAACATCTTTCGTTTCGTTGATGTTTCTCGACAATACAAGGTGTATTTGCAAACTAATTTATTTTTTGGGTGTATTTTTTGATAGAATTTTTATTAACGAATCCTTTAAAATTGCTAGCTAGAAATATATTTGCTAAAATGAAAAAATCTTGTTTGTTTTTCAAAGTGTTAAGATATTTCACACGTTTTTTTGAAGATGTTTCACCCGTTGGGACACGGATATTATGTTGCGTTTTTTATGAATGAGTCAATCGACTGTGATCAATAAATAAATTTCGCCGAAAGCGTCCGCTGTGAAGAACAGTATAACACAATATTTAGAAGTATGGCTGCCTTAAGGATACAGTATACATATTGCAACAGAAAGCATTTTTATAAACTACCAAATGATATTAACGTTATTAGAAAAATTTGTATTAGTAAAAATTAAGTAGGCTTAGAAATTTTACGTCTTCACAAAAGCGACTCCATTTACAAAACTATTAAGTTTCCAGTGCTCATTCCACTCTCACAAAAGATGTGGGTAAAAACGTTTTTTTAATTATTTTTTGTAAAAGCCTTGTTTCCAAGTTATTTCATTTTTCCTGAAAAGTGAATTATAATGAAGATTAACACCTCCACAAGTTATACTATTATTAACAATATTTCACATAATTCATATATACACAAAATTTTTGAAAGAACAATAGATTAAAATCACCATAATTAATGAGAATAACTTTTATTTGGAAATAAACCACTTTCCTGTAAAAAGATCATAAAACCAACTTTACCACTGAAAAGTTCAGCCTTTATCTATATATATATATATATATATATATAGATATAAAACGTTGAAGTCAGCGGTAATTTGTGTTTGTAAAATATAGAAAAAACATAGAAAACACAGATATAATCTATTACAATATTTCGACCAACTATGTGTCTTTATCAAGTGTGATAGTCTTGATAAAGACACATAGTTGGTCGAAATATTGTAATAGATTATATCTGTGTTTTCTATGTTTTTTCTATATATATATAGATATGACGAAGAGAATAACTCGAAAGCTTGCATACAATGCATTAGTTTTTTTCCGTTTTTATATATATATATATATAGATATCATAGATATATCAACCTTTCTTTCAAGGTTGATATATCTATGATGAGACGGGATGACTTGGAGTTATCTCCGTTGTAAAATTATTACACATATTAGCTCACATATTTACCACACAATTGACCTGAATTTATTATAAGATTGCTTCCATTACTTTCAGTTACTAATTGCATGTTATATTTCATTCTAGTGAAGATAATAAACTGAAATAATAGGATAAAATGTCAAAGCGAAAGCTAACAGCAGATGAAGCGGTACAAGATATTCTTCGCTTCGTTGACAATGATGGTGATGACTATGAAAGCAATTTTTTGAGTTAATTAGTAAAATTTATTTATTTGCTTTAACATTTTCATTTTGTTTAGTATATGAACAATCAAAAGCTGAAAAGAGAACCAAAAATTTGTTATGCAAACTCATTTTATGACAATTCTGCTATGACACCCATTTTTTACCTTTTTCGGCTAAATTTCGACAATTACTAGAACAATTAGTGACGTCATCACGTGGAAAATCGAAATTTCAAAAAAAATTTTTTTCAGTCTATTTGGAATATGTCAAGGTATTTCTGTACCAAATTTCATGTCAATTGCATGTTCCTATCAAAAGTTAGTTTCACCAGGCAAAAAAAGCCTGGGTGAACTAGGGTTAAAAAAGGATCAAAGAAGAAGTTTTTGAAAATAGCACAAAGATTTGTGCTAATGAAAAGTCCCATGTTAATGCTTTTATATAACAAAAAACGCACAAGTCCGAGAAAAATTTTCACAGTTCCAAACAAAGGCTCAATCGTATCTTTTATCTCTTTCATTTCATTTTTTATGCTGCCTGTATTTTTACATTCAAAATTGTTGATCACGAGAAAATAGATGACTTGTCTTGCACACGTTGTTGACAAGATCAGTCAGAGAGGAGACAGCAAGCATAGCAAACATTTAACAGATTTTTTAAAATGAAGACTTTCACATTCTCCACACATAGACAAGGTTTTAGTGAAATCAGATTGCATGCTGAACAAGTCACTTCTGATAACCTGGCACGTCATTTTCAGGTTAAATAATTATATTGAATTAGTAATTTCTGAGAACTATAAAACAAATTATTACGACATTTAGTTTACTGAGCCTTTGTTTCATTTGTATTTTTAGGTGGCGCCTAGTGCTATATACTTGACAGAGGAATTTGGTGATGGTACAGAATTTCCCAACAATGGAAGATTTAATTTGGATCGTTTTGAAGATGGTCACCGCTTTCAAATAGTTGGTTCAGATGCGTCAACAACAAATCTAACACCGCAGAGATTTATGTCACCACAACCACCTCCGGCTCCACAGCCACCACCACCGTCGTATGCTTCTCCTGCGATTATCTCAGCATCAGCTACTGCTACTACTCGAAGAAGGCCTATTTGTTCGGTAAAGGTCGTACGAGCGGATTTGAACGATAAATTTGAACGATAGTGAATGTGCATCGTCATAATAGAGTGGCACACATAAATATCTATACGGAAGAAGAAGCCACTGTAGCGTTTATCATTGACAGAACTAGAGAGGAAATGGAGGAGGAGGACTTGGTCTTGGTAGGCTCCAAAGGTCTATTACTCTATGACCAAGAAGGAACACGTGGTAAGTTACATGAAATATTTGGTTTTCATCCACTCTTACTTTAAACATTTTTAAATAATGTTATTAATTATTTATCCATACACTTGATTTTACACACACGATTTGATCTGTGCATACATTTTTTTTCATGTTGCAAATGTGGAAATAAAAAAACAAAATAAAATAGAAATAAAAAACAAAATATTACTCTATTGCGATTTAGGGTTGTCTTTTTGAAGGAGTACCGCACGAAAGATATTTTGTGTGCCTGAAGTGCATATTGAACGACAACGTACTTTAGAGTCAGAAGGTGAGCCGGAAGAGGAGACACCGAGAGTTAAAAGGCGAAAACGGAGTAACGATGAACAGGATGACGATACAAGTTTGGAGGAAATAAAAAAAGAACTACAAGAGATAAAAGGCGAGTTAACTTCATTTAAATCGATCTGCACGAAATATCAATTTAACATTGAATTTCTCCGGTCACTGGACGACGTATTAAAATGTGCAATATGCTTCAAGTCTCCTTGTGATGTACTGGTAGTCAGTTGTAAACTTTGCGGCTGCGTGATAGGGTGTAGTGTTTGTGTCAACACGTGGTATAGTGGTGTCGATGGACTGGAGAAAGGCTGTCCAAAATGTAGAGGTGAAAAAGGTTTCGCAAATTCCTTTGTCTTAAAAGGATTTGAAGACTTTTTTCAGCAAGCAAAGAATGTTCTACCAGAATCGGACACAAATTAAGAGTTTTTGCACTGATTGCCTATTTATAAACAAACGAAACATATATAAATTCTTTCGTTAGTTTTATTTCTTTATTTTTTATTGTAATCATAGTTGTTATTAGTTACATTTTTGCAAATATTATTTGCTGTTTGCGTTTATATGACTACAATTTAAAAAAGTTGTTTTTTTTTGTTTGTTATAAATCTTTCCCAGCTAACTTTTCAAAAAAAATGAATGAAATTATTTCGGCGGAGCGGCGAATAAAAAATAATGAAATCTGCTTTCAATGTAAAATAAGATAAATTAATTTTAGAGAATAATTTCATATCTCTATGGAAATTGTTTAAATGTTTATTTAGGAAAACTACGGAGTTGGTCACTAGGAGGAAAATTTGCTCGATTTACCGAGATCTGACGCTCTTCAGAAATTATCAGAGTCAGCTCTCCTTGCCAAGATCTCCTTTTGATGTGCTGAGATACAGATACAAACGAGCCCGTATCTGCTAATTTTTATCTGTCATTCGCATGTTTAAAATTGAGCAATTAAAAATTATATTTTTCGGCACTCGCCACATTAAGTTGCGCCAAACCCGCCAAATTTTCTTCCCACTACAATTTCTTCCCGCCAAAATTTCTTCCCTTAAGATAAAAGAAATTATTTTCAAATATGGTTGCTTATTTGATTGATGTATGCACGCAAAGAAACAATTACGTGGTTGAAGATTATGAGTGATAGTCTAAATATTATATATGCATTACGTTTATCAATTAGAAAATTAAATCTGGTCTGTATTTTTATCCTTAAATAGGCCAAAAATGCAAAACATTAGAATGTCACCCTTGCTTGTTGAATCCTTAAACCAAACAATTTTAGATGTCCTAGAGTCAGTGATCGACTAACAAACCTTCCATGGCTTTCTTTGAAGGTTTAAATAATATTATCAAGTTCTTTATCAGTTACATTAGAAAATCCAGTAAATATCCTTCAACCGAGCCATACCGAGCTCATTAACTCTTCTTTTCACTGTCCATCATCAAACACAAAGCATTTTTGCGATTTCTGTCCAACTGAAACCGAGGTCACGGAAGTTAATTAAAACTTCTGGAGATATATTACTTCCACGATTCCCATGAGAACTTGATAAAGGTCTAAAGGCGGATTCACATGGGACGAATTTGCCAGCCAAGTCACCGCGAAGTGGATTTGAGCATGCGAATTCGCTGGCGAATTCGTCCCGTGTGAATCCGCCTTAAACTCAATGCATACGGTGGATATTATTTTGGTTGATGACAGATAATCAAAACTCCCTTGCTGAATTATAAGACATAACAATGTTAACATTTCCAAAGATTTCGTTACATTAGTTTCACAGTTTGTAATTAATGATTCAATGTTGGACAATCCATGTAAAACCTCCATAAACAAATGTAAGTTGACGACAAAGATCTTCATTTTCCTCAACATCATTAATTTCCCTATCTTCTACTTTTAACACCAGTGACTTGATCTCCTCAAAAAGCTAAAAGATTTCCCCTGCAGATATTTTGTTTGCGTCAGCCATGATTGCTCAGTGTATAGCAGTAAACAAAAACCCATCTACTTTGCTTTTTAAACAAAACAAAAAAACAAAAAAACAGACCTACGATGGCCCTCACTGCAACACGCAAAAAAACTTGTCGCGCGCACAATTTTTTTTCACAAAACCTTTTTTTTTTTACACGGGCACATTTTTTTGCACGCACAATTTTTTTTACGCGCACACAAAATTTGCTGCACGCACCGAAAAACCGATATGCTGCAAGCATCCTTAAAAAGAAATCTGGTCCTGTTTTTATGTACTATTTCATGTATATGAAAAACTACACAAATCTATCCCACGAGGAGGGAACTTCAATTGAACTCACTGAAGTTCCTTTTTTGAATTTCATGACTGACTTTTATGGAAAGGCTGACAATAATCTTGTCCACAAGCGAAGGAAAGAAAAGGAAAGGATGGATATGGAATACACAGAGAAAGAACAGCAAGAAACTCCCTCTTATATGATGCTGGGTGTTAGGCTGGAGATAAACAACTGACCCGTACGTCGCTGTTGGCTGCTGATTCAATATTTTTTCCTCTCTTCTCAAATGCTATATGCTATATTAAAATGCAAATAGGATGGACTTGCAGATTAATTTGCCTAATTGCCTAAAATCCATACCAGATCATCAGCGAGTGCTTCTTTTTTCTGGGGTTCAAATAATAAAAAAATGTGTGCGTAAGAAAAAAATGCACGTGAAAAAAATATTGCGCGCGTAACAAAAATGACTGAGCAAAGTTTTTTTTTAAAAAAAAGTTACGCGCATAAAAGTATGTGCGCGTATGAAAAAAATGTTGCGCGTATGAAAATACGTGCGCGTGACAAGTTTATATGCGTGCGTTCCAATGAGCCTTCAGGGCCATCGTACAGACCAGCTGGTTTTTGTCGAAAATCCTTGAATAAGAAAATTCCTGGCAATATATTATTTCCTTACATGCATATATTATTTCCTTGCGTGCATATATTATGTTTTTGCTACAAATAAGCAACCATATCAAAAAGTATATCACACTGATTAGTTCACAATGGAAACCAAGCTAATAATATTTTATAGCGTTACAATATGGAAAAGCATTTTCTAACATGCCACCGAGAAAAACTGATGTACAACACATTTTTCATTTTGCCAGGTGTAGATGTTCAAATCCACTTAAGCTATATCAAAGCAGGGGCGTAGTCAGCAATTATTTAGAACTTGAAACGTGGCTAAGAGTTTTAATGTTGCCAGTTTTCAAGCTAGTTCATGTTGGATTCAGAATATCTGATTCAAATCTTGCAGCCATGACTTCAAAGATTGAAAATCTGCAAAAGCAAAATCGACATGGCTATTATCTGATTGCTGTAACTATGAACAAAGTTGATATTTCATTAGGATGCACAGTGAAATAACTAGGCTATAGCAGCGCGGAACAAATAAAAGTTATGCTAGTGGGACATTAACAACAGCAACAGAATCTGACCGAGCGTTCCTTTTATTGAAACAAGTACTGAACCTACTGTGCAACGTGAATGAATTATAAATCATGATGTTTCCATAATTTTACTTATGATTTTCTTAGCGGGCAAAAATTCAAAATGGAAGACATAAAAACATATATTATGTCATTATCATTGAACGTTGTTTAAACGCCAGCGTAACAGAGTTAATAATCTCGTCAGACAAGCCAAAAGCCAGAACCAGCTGAACGAAGCTGCAAGGAACCCCAATAAATTCTGGGAAAAGGTAAAATAAATTTTCGCAGTAAAAAACCAAACAAAACTGTGCTAATTATTTCCTTGTAGACGAGGTCATGACTAACAACCATTACAAATGGTTTCTGTTTACTCTTCATTAACTTTGCTGCGGCAATTAAAAGCCATTTTACTGAAAGATTTTATCTGGGCACAACCGAGTAAACGTCTATTAACTGTTACCATATCTGTCGTTCAAAAGCTCTTAAGTAATGTCCGAAAGAAAAAGGCACCATGCTTCCTTAAAGATGTTATTCCTTGTCCACTGCTTACATATTGATCGATCTTGACGCTACAACTCAATAAATCGCAAAGTACCAAGATCTTTTCCTTTGAAAGGAGAGCAAATGAACTAATATTTGAGCGCAACTCTACAAAGGAAACCCCGAAAATTGAAAAGCCTCAGCAGGAGAAAAAGTTGTAGCCAGGTTCAGTTGATTGTCAAATAGCACCTGTACAAACTTTAGTGTACAAGCTATTTTGAGCTGTTCAATAATCAAAAGAAACTTATATAACTTCCTGCTATCAAACTCAAATCTTCTTGAATATGTTACTTTTCCAACGAGACAAAATGTTACAACGACTTACCTCTACGTATACGAGAAGCGAAAACAAAAACCAGTTTTCACATTTATTAGATGAATTTTAAACTAAAGAAAGCTTAACTTACTATTTTGATAGGATATCGACATGCATTTCGGGGTTGATAAGTGTGCCTATATTAAGATCGTCAACAGAACAAAGGGTAACCTGTCGAGCAAGAATAAACGACCTCGAAATCACACCGGTGGCTGATGGCGACATTTATCTATATCTCCGTCAAGACGAAGAATTTGCAATCAACAAAGAGAGAGTTACTAAAAAACTGTATTAAAGACACCGGAAAGTGTGGTCATCAGAACTTTCTGCATAAAATAAGGCCACCGCCTACAACGTCTTCGCTACAAGAGTTGTTGTCCCAACCTTTTGACATCATCGATTGGACGATTGAAGACCTCAAGAATGAATGGTTGTTTTCAATCCAACAGTGATGTTGATAGACTGTATATGTCCAGGTTCAATGGAAACGAATTATTTTTGAAGGCAAAATTATCTCGTTGAAACTCCATCTTGAGAGAAACAAAGACAGAAATTCTATCATGAGCTATATCTACAACAACGGAGAAAATAATTCGAACTGAGTCGGTAAACCTCATCTGATTAATGAACAACAACTACGTATCGACCAGTCCACGAAACCAAGAGCCACCAGTAGACAATACATTTAATCAGTTCAAGGAAAAGTCCGCAAAACTCGAATCAAAACAAACGATTATATCAATTGTAAGACAAAGGGCGACCCCACCATCGATACCACCCCGAGCAAGGCAAGCATCTAAAATCCCATTTCACAGCGTATGCTTGTGCAATTCAGGGAGAGGAAATGGCCTCAGTACTTGTTAAGTATTTATAAACAAACGAAACATATATAAATTCTTTCGTTAGTTTTATTTCTTTATTTTTTATTGTAATCATAGTTGTTATTAGTTACATTTTTGCAAATATTATTTGCTGTTTGCGTTTATATGACTACAATTTAAAAAAGTTGTTTTTTTTGTTTGTTATAAATCTTTCCCAGCTAACTTTTCAAAAAAAATGAATGAAATTATTTCGGCGGAGCGGCGAATAAAAAATAATGAAATCTGCTTTCAATGTAAAATAAGATAAATTAATTTTAGAGAATAATTTCATATCTCTATGGAAATTGTTTAAATGTTTATTTAGGAAAACTACGGAGTTGGTCACTAGGAGGAAAATTTGCTCGATTTACCGAGATCTGACGCTCTTCAGCAACTCTACAAAGGAAACCCCGAAAATTGAAAAGCCTCAGCAGGAGAAAAAGTTGTAGCCAGGTTCAGTTGATTGTCAAATAGCACCTGTACAAACTTTAGTGTACAAGCTATTTTGAGCTGTTCAATAATCAAAAGAAACTTATATAACTTCCTGCTATCAAACTCGAATCTTCTTGAATATGTTACTTTTCCAACGAGACAAAATGTTACAACGACTTACCTCTACGTATACGAGAAGCGAAAACAAAAAACAGTTTTCACATTTATTAGATGAATTTTAAACTAAAGAAAGCTTAACTTACTATTTTGATAGGATATCGACATGCATTTCGGGGTTGATAAGTGTGCCTATATTAAGATCGTCAACAGAACAAAGGGTAACCTGTCGAGCAAGAATAAACGACCTCGAAATCACACCGGTGGCTGATGGCGACAGTTATCGATATCTCCGTCAAGACGAAGAATTTGCAATCAACAAAGAGAGAGTTACTAAAAAATTGTATTAAAGACACCGGAAAGTGTAGTCATCAGAACTTTCTGCATAAAATAAGGCCACCGCCTACAACGTCTTCGCTACAAGAGTTGTTGTCCCAACCTTTTGACATCATCGATTGGACGATTGAAGACCTCAAGAATGAATGGTTGTTTTCAATCCAACAGTGATGTTGATAGACTGTATATGTCCAGGTTCAATGGAAACGAATTATTTTTGAAGGCAAAATTATCTCGTTGAAACTCCATCTTGAGAGAAACAAAGACAGAAATTCTATCATGAGCTATATCTACAACAACGGAGAAAATAATTCGAACCGAGTCGGTAAACCTCATCTGATTAATGAACAACAACTACGTATCGACCAGTCCACGAAACCAAGAGCCACCAGTAGACAATACATTTAATCAGTTCAAGGAAAAGTCCGCAAAACTCGAATCAAAACAAACGATTATATCAATTGTAAGACAAAGGGCGACCCCACCATCGATACCACCCCGAGCAAGGCAAGCATCTAAAATCCAATTTCACAGCGTATGCTTGTGCAATTCAGGGAGAGGAAATGGCCTCAGTACTTGTTAAGTAAACGCAACAACACCAGAGATAATAAGTACATGTAAAGTTGCTGTCGAAGATATGATTCCTGTTACCTGCAGTTGTACGCTGATGTCTAGCAGTTGTTATCTACATCTTCGCCATGATTGTGTCGCCAAGGAGATTTTTTAAAGCACATCAAGAAGCACACAGGAACAATATAATTGCCACACGATCTAAGTTGTCTAATTTTGAGTATTGGTGGAATGTGTCGATCCAAGCCTCAACAAAAATTCCGTGTAACAAGGCTGATATTGTCATCTGGGACAGAAAGTTGAAAATATACAGCATCGTGGAAATTAGTTGTCCTTTTGACGTCAATGTATCTTGCAAAGCGAAAGAGAAAATCGATAAATATGGTCCTTTAATCCGAAATATGCAGATCTTTCACGGCGATTTTAAGTTTCAAATGATCCCAATTGTAGTTGGTTGACAAAGTTCAACGTAGGAGAAACAGATTTTTCTTTCATTAAATATTTTTCTGTTAGCATTCTTTCATTTCTCATTCTTCCCCAAGCAAAGCTTTTCTCATAATGAATGTTTACCGTATTTCTATTGCTGCTGAGTATAGTTTTACAAACAGATATGCTGCATATACCAGTACAATTTATATAAGATATTTTACATCTAATAAGTTCAATCAGAAGCGCAAAGTCTTCAAAAACGCAAAAGAATTGACACACAATCACCCGTAAAAATTTTTTAGTACAGATCAATGACTTAAATGAATTGCATTTTTCCACATTCTTACACAAGTTTTATGCTATATTGTTACACTAGTGCCACAACTTCCCTTTATTATTAACCCAAATAAACACTGTGTTTTTGGATACACCGTACTCCATCACAACATCTTTATTGCTGGATCCTTTCTCAGTGTTCCTCATAGCCTTACACTTTTTGGCTAAAAATGTTTCAACACAAACTTTCGTCTGGCTGGCATGTTTTTGACAAAATTTGAAAAATGTTTCCGTTTTGATGGAGTGTTGATAAATCTAAAATATATCGAAAATTCAAAAAAGTTCGAGATAATGTGATAGCATGTGTTTAAGGGACAACGTTAGTAGTTTAACAAAGCGAAAGTTTGAGATACCGGAATTTCAGACAAGTACTTTAGCCTGTGAGAGGTTGAAATACTAAAGCGGCTGGGGAAAAAAGTTTTGAGAGAGCGAAAGTTCCATACCGGAGTTTGAGATAACGAACGTGGACTGTATCTATAAAATTAATGCTTTATGATATTATTCCCAAACAAACGCGAATTTCCAAAAACCGCTTTAATTTTCTAGCACGTTAATTCCCTACAATAAGGTAATCTGTCGGCTATGGTTGATAGTTCATTTAATCCTCCTCTTTATAAAGAAATTATGTTATTCACATTATGATTGTACAGTGTTATATATTTGTTCTTATTATATCTTTTAGGCAAACAAAAACCTTATCCTAACTAATATAATAATTCTGCTATTCTTTAATTTTACAACAATTTTGTTTGCCTTATACACAGTTCTAAGATATATTTATCTGTGTATTTTTTATCATGATTCAGTGTTAGATTGTACTTTTCTAACGTAGCAAGAAAGTTTTTAACATTCTGGTCATGTTCCTCCTTTGATTGACCGGCGATAGTGATATTATCGACAAAAATGAAGGTATCTTTGAGGTTTTCAGTCTGTACTACCTTATCCATAGTTCGCTGAAAAGCACTAACTCCATTGGTGACACCAAAAGGTATACGTGTAAATTCCCATAGTTGTCCATCTGCTTCGAATGCTGTGTACTTTCGATCGCCTTCTTGGATGGGTACTTGATGATATGCAGATTTGAGGTCGAATGTGGAGTAGTACTGATACTGAGATAGTTCTTGTATCATATCAACTGAATTGGGCATTGGGTAGGCATCCAATTCAGTAAATAAGTTTATGGTTTCACTGTAGTCGACAACCATTCTACTTTTGTGATTGTTGGTTTCCTTAGTGACGAATGCTTGTGCTCTCCAAGGAGATATCGATGGTTGAATGATCCCTTGTTTCTGTAAACGGATAATTTCATTTTTGATAAATTGACGATCTGGTGGAGACTGACGGCGTGATTTGGTAGTAATTGGTTTGACTTTAGAGGAGAGGTGCGTGAATAAAGGAGGGGCTGGTATACCGGTAGTACCAAACGAGCATTGTGAGTTGAGACTTTCGGTTTGATTTGGATTATCGACTGCTCCAAGGATGAGGTCTTCTTGTGATCCGTTGAAGTTAAAGATGACTCTTCGATGCTTCTTTAGGGTATCTTTCCCAATGATGATGTCTGTACATAAATCTTTGATTACTTCTGCTACAACTCCTCTGTGTTCGCGACCGTTTACTTCAATGTTTATAACGACTTCCCCTACTATTTTTGCGACTAAGTTGCTATCAGCAAGGGGTAATGTTCTGTTTTTGGGGATAATGTACAAGTTCAATTTGTTTGCGACAGATTTCTTAATAAATGTTGATGAACTTCCTGAATCAACCATTGCTTTTATAGTGGAAGCTCCATCGATTCGACAGTTTGTGTAAGAAATATCTCGGCCTAGTCATGCGAGGTAAGAAGAATCAGGAAATCCAGCTGCTCCAAGAGTGTTTGTTGGGCTAGAATGACAAACTTTTGCCCAATGTCCTTTCTTTTTACAGTTTCCACAGACAGACTCTTTAGCAGGGCAGTTTGATCTGGCATGTCTGGCATTTCCACAAAAATAACACAGTTCTTTTGTTTGTGGAGACCTTTGCCCGTTACTGTTGGACTTCTCGGAGTTTGGCTTGTTTCGGTGTATGGCTGCCAATGAGGGATCCTCGCGTTCTGATGTAGCTGCAATCGTGCTATTCTCGTAAGATGCGGACTGATTTTGGGCCTGTTCTAACGCACGAGCTTGGGCGAATGCATCATCTAACGAAAGCTCCCCAATGTTTTCGAGAAGGCGTTGGCGAATATGGGCTGATGCTATGCCATTAATGAAAGCATCCCTAACATATTGCTGTCTGTATTGTTCTGCTGTAACTTGCTGGAAATTACAGTTTTTGGATAAACGTTGAAGCTCTTGTTTGAAGGCATCGATCGATTGGGAGGGCTCTTGTTTGCAAGTGATTAGTGATAAAACAGTATCATCTACAACATCTATCACTCTACTAGGATACACCGTCAGTAAAAATTCAATATCACCAGACCAACATCGACTACAACCGTTGATCGATATGCCACCTCCAACAAATCTTAAATCGCAGAAAAGAGTCATTGGAATGTT
This sequence comes from Turritopsis dohrnii, assembly GCA_027922465.2. NCBI lineage: Eukaryota > Metazoa > Cnidaria > Hydrozoa > Anthoathecata > Oceaniidae > Turritopsis > Turritopsis dohrnii. The sequence goes on along the minus strand of BQMF02000076.1, from coordinate 915,167 downwards.
TTCCTACTACAGCAAATTTATCGATAAGTTCTCAGAGAAAATCCGCCCACTCAATAAAAACACAACCTTTCCAGTACCTCAGCCAGTACTCGACGCATTCAATATACTCAAAGAAGATCTTAAAACGGCTACCCTCAAACCCATCGACCCGGAAGCACTGTTTGTCATAGAAACAGATGCTAGTGACTTTTGTATTGCTGCTACATTGAATCAAAAGGGTCGTCCAGTTGCGTTCTTTTCACGAACACTCAACCATAACGAAATAAAACATCATTCAGTCGAAAAAGAAGCAGCTGCCATCGTTGAGTCTATCCGAGATTGGAGACACTTCTTGATTGGTCGTAAATTCAACCTTGTCACAGATCAAAGAAGCATCAGTTTTATGTTCGATAACAGACGTAGATCTAAGATAAAAAACGCGAAAATCGCCAGATGGCGTCTGGAACTGTCCCAGTACAAGTATGACATCTCCTATCGACCAGGAAGTGAAAACGCCGCCGCAGACACATTTTCCAGAATCGCTGCCATTCGTCACCCGTTGCAAGAATTACACAATCTTCATGATCAGCTTTGTCATCCCGGCGTTACAAGACTGTCACACTTTGTACGTCAAAGAAACTTACCGTTCACTCAGGAACAAGTTAAAACCGTAACTAACAGTTGTAAATCTTGCTTGTTCCATAAACCGAAATTCTTGAACTCCCAAGGTACGTTGATTAATGCTACAGCCCCTTTACAGAAACTAAATATTGATTTCAAAGGGCCCCTACCACCTTCAAAAAAGGGAAATCGTTTCCTTCTTACAATCATTGACGAATATTCACGCTTTCCGTTTGCATACCCTTGCCGAGACACTAAAAGCTCAACAATCAATCAGTGTTTCAATAATCTCTTTTCAATGTTTGGCATGCCCGAAATGGTTCACAACGACCGAGGTACAGACTTTCTTTCGGAAGAAACACAATCCTACTTACTCAGCAAATCAATCGCTACATCAAAAACTAGTCGTTATAACCCAAGATGCAATGGTCAAGTTGAAAGGCTAAACGGAACGTTATGGAAAGCCATTCAAGTCACGTTACATTCGCGAAACTTAAAGCAATCCGACTGGGAAGATGTTCTCCCTGATGCACTGCATTCGATCCGCTCCTTACTGTGTACAACAACAAATGAGACCCCTCATGAAAGAATGTTGAGATACTCACGTAAATCCACTTCAGGACGTTCAATCCCATCGTGGGTCAAGCCAGGGCCCGTTTACATCAGGACTCAGCCAAGGAGGAGTAAGAGCGATCCCATTGTCTCACCAGCAACACTAATCCACGCAAATCCAGAATACGCACATGTCCGTCTACAATCTGGGGTAGAGACTACTGTTAACCTCAGAGACATTGCTCAACATCCTGACACTGTAGACATTGATATTGTTCCAAATGTTGAAACTGATGATATGAACTTCCAAGGCCCTGCTAGCGAGTCTTCTCATGTGGATCAATTAAAACAATCAGTTATGTCTCGAGAACCCGTAATGGACGATATGAGTGTCACAGAAGACACTCCATCTACTGAAACATCAAACCTACGCAGAAGTACGCAAGTTTCGAGGCCTCCCAAACGATTTGACGATTATGTCATGAAGTAAATTACTTAGTAGGTTACATATTGATTTTACATTCGATAGAAATCATTTTGTTCTTTATTCTTAGGTATTATTCTTAGGTATTATCTTAGGTATTATGTTTAGGTAGTGCCTTTATTTTATTTACTAGGGGAAAGTGTTATATATTTGTTCTTATTATATCTTTTAGGCAAACAAAAACCTTATCCTAACTAATATAATAATTCTGCTATTCTTTAATTTTACAACATACAGTAAAATCCTCCAAATTGTGGACACCCTAGGGTCTGCGCAAAACTGTCCGCTATTCAGAGGTGTCTGCTGTTGGGAGGTTTTGTCAAAATACTCAAATTTTAAGCGTTGTTGGCTTTATCAAGCTATGTAGGCATATATGGACGAAAAGGTTACAAAATATAGACTATACTTAGAAAAAAAAGACTTTTAGTTCTTGAAATGTAATAATAAAGGTTTACAAGAAAATTAGTGAAAAAAGTCTCTGATCGATGCTTGTTTCCTAACACGAATACTTATTCCATGGATGGATGCTACGATGCCATGGATTCCAGGTTGTAGGTCGTGATTTTCGCTAGAAGTGGCAAATAGGCTCACTTTATCAAGAAGTGACAAGGCCCCAAATAAAATAGTTAGAAGATGTTTAAAATAGAAATTTGAATGTGTTATCTCAAACTTTTGTGGTTTTTTGTTTTGTTTTCTAGCCTGTTCGCTATAGGGAATATCCAATCGGGACTATGAAACAACGTAGTCAGGATACGTGTTGAAATGATTGGAAGTTTTACTGCAATTGCAATCTGGAACAACGTATTGTTTGTGCGCTTAAATTAAAACTGTTATATGTGTTTCCAACTTTCCTATGAATTCCGATCGGACTCTATGGACAAATAGCCTGGATACGACTTGTATGAGTGGTCTGTGTTTTATTACGTCTAGGCTGGAATAAATTTCCTTTTTTAATTGATTAATCAATTTGCAAAATAAAAATTGAAAATTGAAAATGTAATTAATTTTCAAATTTCAACATATAACACCTTTTAAAATCATTCATTATTGATGATAAAATGTGTGAATTTATTGAATTGTGCCTATTGTTTTAGACACAACTTTAATAAGAAATTTAAAAAATGCAAGCAATTTTCATTTACATATTGATATATTCAGATATTTATATACGAATATTGATATGGCCGTTTTATACACCCATCATCAATGCTGTTTACTAACATGTGAATTGGCAGTGAAAGGTATCCTATTTTGTTTGAAGTTCAGCTTAAGTTATAATAGTAAAAATCAATTTAGTTATAACACAGTTGGTATGCTGGATAAAAAAGAATAAAGGGTTGTTTAACTGTTGTGAATTATACAGGTATATATATGTACATATCTACAATAGAAATATATACATACTAGTATCCCAGGTAAAAACTTTTTACCGAACTTAACTTCGAAAACATTAGGTCAAATCCACCATTCCCGTGTAGGTACCCCCTGACGAAAAAATAAATCATAGAATCGCAACTCCAAAACATCCCAGGCGACGTCGCTTGCCACCTATGTTCAGTATGCATTGTGTTGCAAAATTTAACTTGTGTAAAAGTTTCTACAGGCATTAATTTTTTAATTCATTTCTTACATTCAGAAGGTTAAAAACAGAAACAAATAGCAACATGGCTCAGAATAATATATTTATACGCAGAACAGAAGTAACTTTAATGTAAAAAAATGGCAATATATAACACAGAACTGTTTACCCAGACATACGAAATCAAACATTACAAAATGTTAATTCAAAACAAATTGATACCTTCCAACTTTTTCTTTTGTTCCAAAGTTACTACTCGACGGCAACCATTAATGAATTTTTGAAATGATATATAGTCTGTTCTTCCCAAAACCATCAACGTCATGATTAAAACCATGAGTTTCATTTCTTTATGCTTTTTTTTATTATTACCTAAAAATTAATACTTGAATTGTAATACCGCAAACCTAATCATGCTATAACAATTTAATTACAATTTAATTTTACAATATTAAAATAAAAAATAAAACAAAAAGAAAATTCAAGTACGCATTTATCCAAAAGATAACAATTAAAAACAAAATTTGGTCTATAAAGTCAACCGATACTGTGAGTCAATAAGGGTTCACTCAACACTGGAGCTGAACAGAATAAAGACTTTTATCTGGCAACACGTCTTCTTCGCGAAGTTTCTTGCTCACGAAATGATCGTTGACAAATTTCGAACGATTAACATTGCATTGCTCGCACTCCTCCAAAAACGTTTTTCGGCTGATTTCCACTGCGCAAACCAAAAATAACAAAACGGAGAAGCATATACTAATCGCGGAAAATCAAAAAAACGTGGTTTTTTTCTACGTGGTTTTACAACAAAAAGGGAAAAAATAAGAAGGATTTGACTGTGAAAAAAAAACAAATATGTCACTCTCTAAAATAAAAGTGTGACACACAAAGCGAATTAGTATGATAAGATTAACACTTCAACAACAAAAAAAATACCAAAAAAATACAAAAAAAAATACAAAAAAAAATACAAAATAATTTATTTCTAATGGTTAAAATCGTCTAATTAGAAAAATTATTTAAAAGGTTAAAATTCTCAGAATTTCTTAAACATAGGCAACTCGTTGTAGATTTTTGCTCCCTGAAACTTAAAGGGGAAGTTTGGTCTAATTTTTCACTTCTTATTTTTTGTTTTAACTTGTAATGCTTTGAAAAGTTAGAAACCCGCTTTTTGAATTTCTGAAAAATATTTTTTATATTTTCTGGAGCTGGTAACAGCCATTCACAATACGCAAACCAGTGCTCGTAATGGTTTCCTCCAATTATTAGTGTATGCTTTACAAAATACTTCACAACCCCTGGATGTGGACATAGATCAACGTTGGTGAATTCTTGTATGTTGCCATCAGCATTACACCAGTATGCTAAGATATTTGCTGACCTACTATTACGATTTGATGACGAACAGCCAAAACTTTCACCTGCAACACTTAATTCTGTAGCTTGTAAGTAGGATGATGCTACACTCACTGTATCGAAATTGATGAATGGATACATAACATTATACGCTTTGATGAGAAATGAAAGTTCCAATGAAGATAATGTCTGTACAGTGCACTTGCTTAGAGGATAAACATAGTCTTGATTGTACCAGATCTGTGTAGAAGGATTAGTCAGTCTGAAACATAAGAACAGAATACCATTAAGTTGCTTACAAATTAACTAAATAGAAATGGATAAAACTCATATGAAAACATTAAAATAGAATACAGATGGGTAACATTATGAACTACCGCTAATACTTGCCTAGATGAAAGTTTGTGATATCATATTGCGAACTTCAATTTCACTTATTGTTCCACGTTGTGCTGTGCTAATACTCATTTTCTCCAGAAGATCTTGAAAAGCAGGAAAACCAAAAGGCTGTTTCAAGTTGAACAAGTCACTATCACCACAAAAGTGATTCATCATTTGCTGCTCAACTTCTCGTTTGTTGTTTGGCCCATTCCCAAGTGTGCCATTATATCTCTCAAAAGAGAACAACCAAAATGAATAAATGGGCCCATAATCAAGTATGCATTCCCTAAGATGACCATGTAGATGCATATTTGGTGTAACACGATCTTTGCCATATAATTGCTCAAAAGTAGAACAATACGACATTAAATACTCATGAGCAACTGTTACATCTCGCCTTGTTATAATTCTTTGACATAAATATTGGCAAGCAATTACAAATTTTCGATAGCATTCTAGATGTTACCTTGGGATAATACCTTTTAGACACACTATTGAAAATAAAATAGTCCAATTCTTATACTCATCTGCGGTAAAACTGTCAAAACAACTGATGATCTTTCTTGGAATCTTTCCAATGTCGCTTGGAATAACAAAATCATCTACTTTTTTCTGGATTACTGATAATTCTGATTGATCCAAAAACCCAAGTTCTCTCCATATTTTCAAAATATGCTTTGATGTTCCCAAAAACAAGTTATGCATCGGATCAACAATAGACATTCTAATGGTATCAAAATAGGGCAATTCTGCAAGAACAGAATAACGTGTACCATACTGTGATTCCAACCTCCTTTGATTTTCAGCAGTGTCAGATTCCAATATTTCTACCATTAGTTGATGGTGCTGTTCTGTGGTTCGTTTTTCCCATAAAGCTATCTGAAAACCACTATAATCACGTTGTCCAATTTGTCCAGGAAATGATTTGGTACATCTAGAGCAACCTTGGCATGCAGAGTGACCTAGGTTAAAAAAAACAGTACGTTGATAAGAAACAGCTATACCTGACGTGAGGTTACCACATAACTATGATGAGAGGCTTAACATAGTGACATTGATACTATAGTGACAAATTGATACTATATAGTTCACTAGGGAATTGAAAGAATAATTATAAACAGCAATTAAGGAAATAAGTAAATAGAAATAATAGTTATATATTTACCTAAAAAGCCACATAATTTGCGACAAGCGGGAATATCACAGCCTACACAAACAAGGGCAACTCTAAAAAGCTCTTCTTTACCAGATTTAGTTGAATAAATTTTAAATCCTTCTGTCCAAGCAACATTAAGTTCATCAACTAATGGTTTAATGAATGTGTTTGTTGGTGGCTCCTTAATCATATCTGGGCTGATGCCAGCTATTATAACGTTTTTCCTTTTAAATCGTTCATTGCGCAATAAATTTAAAACAACCAAGTATACCACACCAATAGAAAAAGAGCTTTAATGTTTGAAAGGCTGAAACCAGTCTAAATTAAGAATTAATGCAAGATTGCGTTGATCGGCAAAATACCACTTATCACCAAGCGAGAAATTTTTCCAAATTTCACCATCATATACATCGGCATAAACATCACTTACTGAACTTAGATTTCTCCATTTTTAACAATCTTCTTCAAAACTTTGTGTGCATAACAAAGCAGTTAGAGATTTTTTAAGTGATCTGTAACAGTATGTTTTATATGGAATGAGCACAACGTTATTATTAGCACATTCAAGTGTTCTCATTAACTCCTGTCCACATTGCTTCCTATAATGCTTTAATTTGTGATATGGATATTGTATATACGAACACTGTTTTGATACTTTTTCACCTCCATAACTATCAATACAAGAGTCAACTTCATATAATGAATTGCATTTTATACAGACAACATATTTGTGGTACCTTGATTTTTCTATATTTAGAATTTTTCTGAATGAGTATAAAGTTGCTGGAAATGAATTGGACAATGTCCTTGTGAGTTTAGTGTCATATTCTTTAAGAACTTTGAAAAAAACACACAGAAATTTGATTATGAATTCCAGAGCACTATCTGTTATATTAAATGTGTACTGCCAAAATGCCAAAAAGATACAAATCCATTTTATCAATCTGAATTCCTTAGTGTCTCCATCAGTAAAATCATTATCAGAAAATGAAGCCTCACGATACAAATCATAAAATATCTCATCATCATCCGACGTATCATGATTGACACCTTCATTGGCAGGTTTATCAGGAGTGCCATCATCATTCAGACTATCAGCAGTTGTTTCTGAAATTTCACTATCTGAGTCTTTTCCAGAGTTTTTCCCTCCTGAGCAAACATGCCTTGATAAATATCTCGAAGAAAAGGACTGTTTACAAGAAGTAAACTGAATATAGTAGCTTTGTGACATACCTAAAACAGAAAAAGTATATATAACATACTTGCACAAATAAGCTATTCCAATCAAAACATATAACAATTTCTTCAAAAAGATTATATATAAGGGTAACAATTATGAATGACGTGTGTGGTAGTTGTAAACATGGTCACTCTTGTAAGATCACCAAAGAAGCTATACAGATAACACAAAGACATGAATTTTAAGAATATATATATATAACTTTGATTATTGAAAATGTAATGTCAAATTGCACGTGAAACCAATAAAAATGAGCTAACCGATGAGCATCTGCTCCGCTTTCTTTGTTGTGATTACTCATTTACGGCCCGATGAAAATAATTGAAGGCAAATGAGAGAATTTTAGTAACTTCATTTCTAAAAAAGTTTCTAATGCAAATTGGCATAGATTGTCTAAACCCTTAAAAGCTATCAAATCGATCAAGTGTTGATATTTAAAAAACATATCTTGATTTAAACAATTCAAAAACTCTATAATAATAATCAAAAAGTCTATTTTGGTTTTGGCGCCAGCATGCGGTCGTTTTCTTTTGTGATAAGACTTTTAAATTCATTCAGCAACTGGCACATGGTCATATGCACAAAGCAGCGAAACATGGCTAAACAATATTCAAACAGAAGAAACTTTTTGGATTCCTCTTCCGAAGACGATTCCGGTGATGAAATAGATCACCAAGAAATGCTGTCATCAACAGCAAAAAAGTTGAAATTTTCACCCGGCACGTACAGTTTTCAGGAATCAGTGAAAAAAACTACTACACCAGCTATACATACCTCTGTGTCCAGCAGTAGCAGTTCTACAAGTGATTCCAACGTTTTACCAATGATAAATTTTTCAGTAGATTCAGATGATGAAAAGAATACTAGTGGTAAGTATCTTAATTCAAGTTTGTTCTTGTGATGAGGTTTTTTTGTTACTTGATTTACAAAATTTTAAGGATGTATTGTCTCACTACATTAAATTTGAAAATACTTTAACTTGTTGTAATTTTAGTTCTCTAGAGTCTCCTTAAAGACAATTGACATTAGAAAGTTTCATTGGAAACTCATTCATACATTAAGATAAATTTTAACATTTATCATATTTTTAATTCTTTTTGCTTTGTGTTAGAAACTGATGAAATTAAAGAAATGTTAAAGACCTTGCTGAAACAGAATGAGTCAATTATGAAGCGACTAGACGATTTGGAGAACGATTGTTCAAAAAAGAAAAGGAAGGAAGTAGATGTACATGTTCCAAATGATGTTAGGGTGAGTGTTAGTGTAGATTTCTATGATTCCTCTTTTCATCATTAACTTAATTGCTATTTCTCTAACCTAATGTGCATGTTGTTTGCTTTGTAATGTTTTTCTTTTATAACTTTATTTTAAAGTATCATGTCAAGTTATCTTACAAAGAAGCACACAAGCAAAATATTCCAGAGTGGAAAGTAGATTCAACCCTTGGGTGAGAATTTATTCTAATTATAATAAGGATGCAAAAAAAAAAAGAAAAAAAAAATACATGAAAGTTTTATGGAAGTGATTTTCTCCATGATCTTCAATAACTATTGATATTTCATTCTAGACCATTTTGTGAAGAAAACATTTGTATCAGCCCTGCATGCTGATTTAGAAATGAGAGATGCTGTTGTGAATAGTGTGTATAAACTTTTATGAAGCCCATGCATTAGTTACACTGCATGAAGTGATGTGAGTATGTGTTAACTACTTGAATTCTATTTTCAAATTCTTTTCATATTAGCTGCCATCAAGACTTACTATGAAAGTAAAGTGACCCAAAAAAGAAGCCTTGCCAAACCAAATATGAAAAATGAAAATGCGAAAAACCAAAGAAGGATTCATGTAAGTAAATACATTTGCTTTGAGGCACATCTATCTGCATATCTATGTGAAACCTGTAATAAACCTTAACATTCTTTAACATTTTAGAAAGCAAATCGGCGACGAAAAAAAAAGCAAACTTTAAATATTGATGACAGTTTAGAAGATGCCTGTTATGTATTTCTTGTTTTTTTAGAATAGGCCATATTTATTCATGCTCTTTTGTCACTATGAGTGTCAGAAATTTTCTGAATCTATACTTATGCATAAAAGAACCGGAAATGACTTATACATTAAGCACTTTGTTTTCCTTTTCCATCCCACATTGACAAAATCAAATCCTTAACTAGCATCTCCAAAGATTGCCGTGTAAAATCCTGACGTCATACAAAAAATTCGAAAAATCACTCAACTTCAACAGTTATTATTTTTCTTTTGGATCGCGCTAGCCGATAACGGTTTTTTTTATTGTCTTCTTTGATTTTTTGGCTTTCCGGTGATATCTAATTTGCCCAGTCTGGTATTCGGTGAAATACTTAAATTACGGGTGAGAAATGATCTGATTTGCCGGTTTTCCCGCCAGCGGACACGAAAATATTCTACCAAGAATCACTTTGATGTTCAGCGCGGTGGATTGGCTTGTTGAATTGATGTCAAACTTTGTTGATTATGTAAGAAAGGGCTGGGAAATCCAAAAATCGCCCGCAAAAGTTGTTTTGAGTAGCCCTTCTATGATATTTCATTAATTTTCTGCTATATCAGTTTCAATTTTTTCGCTCGAAAAAGGTTTTTTCTTTTGCGGTCCAAAAATGGACAAAAATGGACACTTTAATCCTTCCTCTTCCCAACTATGTAATTATTTTCTTGTAAATATCACTCAATCAGGTGAGGAAAAGCACCTCAAAGTTGGATGTTTCACCCCTGATTGCAATGTTTTCCTTTTTCTCAAAAATATGAAAGATTAAAATTTCAAAATGGCAGATTTTGGTATAAATAAACATTTGACAGGAGTAAAATAAGTTGTATATGCACCACATCTGATTTAATTTATCAATTGATATGTTTTATCATAACTTTAAGTTCTTTTAGGGGTCTAGCCATTAATTATGCTTGGTCTTTTTACTTATCAGCATCTGTTGGAGCGTGTATCCTCGCTAGTAAAACTAGAGATATAAATTCAATAAGAAAAATTATTGAATTAAGTAAATAAGTGAAGAATATGGAAAAGCAACAACAGAACAGAGATGAATCATTCACAAAGCTTTTTACTTTCCCTCTAAATAACAGTTTCTTTGATGATGGTAAGTTACTTTTATATAAATAAAATACATACATGTTAAAAAATTTAATATTCAATAAAAATATTTGCTATATATATTTTATTTTTATTATTAAAATATGTTTTAATTTATTTTTGCATAAACTTTTCGCTTGCGCCATCATCAGTGTCATACAAAATAAATCAAAGCATGTTTTAATAATAAAAATTAAATATCTTATATTGAAATTATAACTGTTTATTATTGTCTGTAGGCCCAGATGGATCTATTAACAATGATGATTCGTGTCTACTAGCCAGTTCACCTAATGAAAAACAGAAACCAACTGAAGTGGATTTTGATATCAACTTAAGTAAGTCTTTTTTTTTTTAAATTTGTGTTGTTTCGTTTTCTTTGTTTTTGTTTTTTCACAAAAAAAATTGACTGCACTTTATAGGTCAAATATCACACGAAAATGTTAGAAGTGAGATGATAGCAAGAAGTTCAAGTAATGCAGATAGTGATAGTGATCTTTTAGTATCACTAGTAGACAGTTATGATGAAGTTGCGTTAAAGGGATTCTGCACAACTAGATACGATTCAGCTCTAAACTTTGAGTATATTAGCTATAAAGGTTTTGAGAGAATTCTTGAGATTGCATCGAAATATGGTGGTTCAAGGGATAAAGCAGTGTGTACTATGCTTGCAAATGTTGGAATAAACAAAGAACCATCAAAGATAAGCAATTTATGCCGAAGTTATGAGAGGTTCCTGAAGAAAATAGAACTTAAGAAACTGGATGGCAAGACCGAAATGAGGAAGGAATTCATAAAAAATGATGTGAAATTCCCAGATTTAAAGATGTTTGACACTGAGAAATTGGAACGTGGTCACATTATTTTGTCAGACCAATGTGTCATTACAAATAAAGTGTTTTTGTCTTTATGTAGAGCAAAAACCTCAGTTAAGATTCGTTGGGAGGATATTTCACAGTTCCTAAGTAGTTACTTTGAAATGAGTGAGGAAATCTCTCCATGGGCCACTGAAAAACTTTTTAAGGATGTTCAAAACACAGCAGAGAAGCTTCGCAGGAAAAAAGCAAATGCTGAAAGAAACGAGTTCTTGAGCACACTGTTGAGTTTGAAGAAAACCCAGATAAGACCAGATGAAAGTGGCTTGACTACTCAGCAAAATGATTCTGAGGTAGAAATGCACTACCAAACTGAAGTTGAAAGTCTTCATGAACAATTGGACCATTTAAATGGGTGTTACACTGAAATAATGAATGAAAGTGAAGCACAAAATGAACTGCATCAGAAGAAAGTTAATCAACTAAAATGTGAAATTGAAAAACTCAAAAGCAGGAACAGCCTCTTGAAGACGAAAATAATGGAAAAGGACGATGAGCTTGTAAAATTCAATGCCAGAAATTATGGAAAAAGGGAAAGACGCAAGCAAGAAAAAATCGATGAACTTACGAAAATAAACAACGAATTAATGGACAAAGTCACTGCATTAGAAAGACATAATGCCACAATAGCCCATAATTATGACTGTCAAAGAAAAAGGGTTTTTTACTATAAAAAACAATTGGAGAATAGTGGCAGGAAATCATCAATTGATACCGATAAGTTAAAAGAGAATGTTTGGTTCTATGAAAATTTAAGTTGTCAGTTGCAGGAAAAAATCCATGAGCTAGATGAGAATTGCATTCAAACTTTCAAAAATGGAAAATACTCAGATGAAGTAAGATTTGTATTTTATGAGTTGCTAAAAAGAAACATTAGTGTTGAGAATTGTAGCAGTATAATCAGATTGATTTTGAAGAAGCCGGCAAATAAAGACATTGACAAACTGCCCAAGAAAAGTTTAACTGCTGAACTCATGGTTGAAGCTGAAATAGTATCTAAATTGCAAGTACGAGAAGCTTTGCTGGAAAGTGACAACAATTGCTTACATATTGATGGCACTAAATATAACTTTAATGAAATAGGTGGTTACCAAGTTACAACAGACAAAGGATCGTTTACTTTGGGTTTGGAAGACATGTTTTCTGGAGAAGCAAGTAGTTATATGACAACTTTGAAGCAGATGCTAGAAGATATGTCTAGCTTAGTTGCTGTTGAAGCATACATAGATGATGATGTAAAGAAAATTCTTTATAATTTTAAATCGTTGATGACAGATCGATGTGTTACGAATTCAGCATTCTTTCGACAATTTGAATCGTGGCGGAAGGAAGTAATTCCCTTTATAGTCGAAAATTACAACATGCTTCCAGTAAAAGAACAAGAAAACATTAGCCGCATGCATCATGTTTTTTGTGGGCTGCATGTTCTGCATAATCTTGGAATATATGCAGAGAAGTCCCTGAAAGAATGGGAAAGTATAGTAGAAGAAGTAAGCGACAATCATGGCGGATTCAAGAATAATACACAATCACGAACTTATTCTTTATTCTTTGAGTTATCCAAACTGACCAGTTACACTCATGGTGACCAACGTAATGGCAAAGCAGATGAGTGGAAAGCATTTTTAGAAAAGAAAGGAGAAGAAAATTCGATGGTTTCATTTTTACATCATCGTTTCAACATTTTTTTTGTACTTGGTGGAGCAATCTATTATCATCGTAACCACTTGAGTGAATTTGTTGGATTATTGGACAGTGATAATTTCTTGCATGTATCTATTAAGAAAGACATTGATTATCCAGTCTATTTAGCAGCTGCACGAGCTTTGGGGATTTTTAATAAATTAGTCAGTGGTCCTTTATTTCGTATTGTTGAAGAGTCTGGGCATATATTTGCTTTGAATAAAATGTGGGAGAAGCTGTTGGAATATTTGTGTTCAGCCAGAACTGATGCTTCTGAAATGATGCAAGGCTTTACCGTATTTGAAGAAAAATACTTATCAAAAGACAAGATTTACGTTGAATTGTTTGAAGAGACAGAAAACCCAGAATTTGACAGTTTTACACAAGAATGTCTTGAAATAATTTGCTGTACATGCTCTCTAATGGTTCAAAGCCAGTTAAAGGATCAGTTGCCTGGAGGGCTTTATCATCAACCTTCTGAAGATGTCATTGATGAAACACGAAATTGTTTAAGGACGAATGTTATATCAGAACGAGATTTTGCACAATATGATAGGAAATTGAGCATGAAACCAACACTATCAACAATAGCAGCTTGTGGAGTTATAATGTTCAGTAACAACAAAACCGGCAAATGGCTCGAAACAAAGACAACCGAAGAGTTAGAAAAAATCATATGCATTGCGAGAACAAACAGGTACAACTGGATAAAAAAGTACAGGCAAAGGAGAAGAGAAATTCTGCAATTCAAGATGGACCAAATGGACAGAAAGAAGTTGGAATCCGAAATAAAGTACCAGAAATCAGTTGATGAAAAAGAATATCTTACACAAAAAATATCGGATGTGGGCTACATTAATTCTGTTGCAAGGCTTGATGGGATATGTTCCAGTTATCCACAACATAAATTGCTTAGTGTTTTGCAATGGCAAGTCAGTTATCGAAAGGTCGTTCTGGAACAAAAGGTTGCTGATAAGAGGCTTATGCAAATGGGTGGAACTGTGAATGGCAAGTATCAAAAGTATGATGTAGATACTTTAAGGAGTAATCTGAAGCAACTCATTGATTATTTTTCGATGGATGCAGAAATTAGAGCGAAACAGGTACACTGCAATAAGATAAGATCAGAAACTGAGCGTAAGCAGTTGCTTGCTGAAAAGAAAGAAGAGCTGTTAGAAGACTCTAATAAAAGTGGTAACAAAGGAGATAAAAGGAAGAAAAAGAAAGTCCCTACGTTTTTTGGAAAAACGATATTACACAAAATGTTAGATAATGGGAAAGAGATTTGGTATCGAGGTGTTGTAACTGCTGTGTTAGATGATGATGAATATGATGAGGAATGTGACTTCACAGTTGAGTATGAAGGTTTTGATGATACCTACGACGTGAAGGTTGTACAAGAGTGGAGATTAAATTGCATAGTCATCGAGAAGGCTTTTACTAAGAAACAGAAAATTTAGAGGGATCAGTCTTCGCTTTGTAGGATATTTTGTGAGGTTTTAACCTGTACATGTGTTTTAAGAGGAAGGTAGGTATTTAAATCTAAAATCTGTTCATTAGAGGCTTTGAGATGAATAGATTAATGAATATTAAAATGAGGGCCTTCTTCGCAGGACCCTCATTGATTACGGAGGTTGTCCTGGATAAAAAGTAAATCTTAACCTATTTTCAGCCATTTAACAGATAAGGCAGAGTAAAGCTAGCATTTAAAATGATAACTGTGGATCCACTCAGCTTAGAGCAATATTAATGTCGAAAGAGGTTACCTAGTTGAGCCGTTAAGGTCATCTTACGTATGCTCCTAGGGCCTTATTCGCAGGACCCTCATTGATTACGGAGGTTGTCCTGGATAAAAAGTAAATCAACCTATTTTCAGCTCTTTAACAGATTAGGCTGTGTAAAGCTAGCATTTAAAATGATAACTGTGGATCCACTCAGCTTAGAGCAATATTAATGTCGAAAAAGGTTATCTAGTTGAGCGGTTAAGGTCATCTTACGAATGCTCCTAGGGCCTTCTTCACAGGACCCTCATTGATTACGGAGGTTGTCCTGGATAAAAAGTAAATCTTAACCTATTTTCAGCCATTTAACAGATTAGGCAGAGTAAAGCTAGCATTTAAAATGACAACTGTGGATCCACTCAGCTTAGAGCAATATTAATGTCGAAAGAGGTTACCTAGTTGAGCCGTTAAGGTCATCTTACGTATGCTCCTAGGGCCTTCTTCGCAGGACCCTCATTGATTACGGAGGTTGTCCTGGATAAAACGTAAAGAAATCAATAAATACTAACGCAAATGCCGGGTGGAAGGTGGGCACTAAATCTTAACTTTAACTGCTTTTTCTGTTTATTCTGAATTGTTTGATACGATCTTAGACTTGAACGGTATTCATTAAAAACAATTTCTTTTTATATTTAAGTAAATATTAAAATGGGAAATACAAACCGTGTGGCTGAGTTGGAGGAGGTGGTGGCTGAGTTGGAGGAGGTGGTGGCAGCCAAAAATGCCATGTTGGCTGCCAACAATGAGGAGGTTCGCCAGCTGAGAGATCAGCTGGCAAACCTGCAGCATCAGCAGCAGCAGCAGCAACAACAACAGCAGCAGCCTGTACAGCTGCCTGCACAGCCACCTGTACAGCTGCTTGCACAGCCGCCTGTACAGCAGCCTGTGCAGCAGTCTGTACAGCAGTCTGTACAGCAGCAACAGCAGCCTGTGCAGCAGCAACAGCAGCAACAGCAGCCTGTGTTGTTCAGTATGTTCAATATTAAGTTTATAATAAGTTTATGTTCTTTTGAGAAGTATTAGGTTTTAATTTATTGTTTGTGATTTATGACATTTCAGACTATCAAAGTAGACCCTTTTTTGGGAAAGTCAGAGGTACTTGTTTACTTTGTTTAGATTATTTTGTGTACTCATAACAATTACCAACAAAAACATTATTCTGTTCTTATTATGTTTAGGAAGAAAACGGCGAAGAAGATATGTGCCGGGGGGTTTTATGAGGAACATTTCGTACCATATTAAGTGACTCAATAAATTAAGTCTTAAATTAAGTAAAATTTAAAATTTAAAATGTCACTTAAGATGGTACGAAGTGTTCCTTTTATCATATTTATCATATTGTTAATATATATTGGATTCCCTGATGTGTCATGTTTGTCTTGTCTTGTTTTTACCCTGTTGCTAGGGAAAATTTGGGGTAAATCTTGAAATTCACTAGTATATAAGCACCCACGCCTCTCATTTGCTTATTTCCTATCTAAACGGAATGAAAAGTTGTCAGTTGCCCAATTTCTTGTATTGTAGCTACTTGTAATGTGCATTTTGGCTTGTTTTTACCCTGTTGCTAGGGAAAATTTGGGGTAAATCTTGAAATTCATTAGTATATAAGCACCCACGCCTCTCATTTGCTTATTTCCTATCTAAACAGAATGAAAAGTTGTCAGTTGCCCAATTTCTTGTATTGTAGCTACTTGTAATGTGCATTTTGGCTTGTTTTTACCCCGTTGCTAGGGAAAATTTGGGGTAAATCTTGAAATTCACTAGTATATAAGCACCCACACCTCTCATTTGCTTATTTCATATCTAAACAGAATGAAAAGTTGTCAGTTGCCCAATTTCTTGTATTGTAGCTACTTGTAATGTGCATTTTGGCTTGATTTTACCCCGTTGCTAGGGAAAATTTGGGGTAAATCTTGAAGTAATATGTAATTTGGTTCCTCAAGCTTTATGCTTCCTTGCCCCACCTAAGTGTTGAATAGTAAATTATAGTTTTTTTGTCATTTTGCCTGTTAATTCTTGTTTTTACCCTCTTTTATATGTTGTTGCCATGGGGGGAGATCCCTGTTGCTATGTGTACTATTCATTGAAAACAAATATTTTTCTTTGTAGTAAATGGTTATTCGAATCTACCCTGAAAATTTTAAGTCCAAATTATGAAGTGTTAAAAAGTTATGAGGGTATTCTTTAACCCTTATTTTCATTAAAAAATCAATTTTTTTGGTGCCATTAGACATTTTATTACAGTTGAAAACTATAGGGAAAATATGTAACAGAATGTCAAGAATTGCCCTAAATTTCCAAAACTAAATTCCCTATAACTTTGGAACGGCTTATCGTTGAGAAGTGTATGACCCCTCATTTTTTTTCTCCTGAAAAGATCTATCCAATGAGCATAGTTTCATAGCTTTTTGAAAAATTTGATTTTTTGGCCTGGAAATGCTACCTTAACAGACTATCAAACCTGATTTTATATTGGGCGTTATTTTCTTTTATATTGTGACATTACTTGATATTCAATTTTTCCTAACTGAAAATTGCTAATGGGCCAATTTCTGATAATTTTCAACAAATTACCACATCAAAACGAGGCAAGGGAGCACAGCTTGGTATTTGGATATTTGAAGTAATAAGGTCTTTGAATTGCAATATAACTAATGTACATTACATTGGTAGGATACATTTCAAGAAAACTAACCAAAATTACATATATTCTTTCAGTGGTGACGAAGGTATCAACAGCCCTTCGAAATATTGCTGAATATTTAAAACGATAGAGTACTTTTCCGTTAAATGATACTCTTCGAAGATGTCTCTGAAACAGCACATTGTTGTGAATGAATATCCGGCTTTCACGCATTCCATATTTTCGCTGGCGAACGGGTGATTCCACGCACCCACTCCGGAAACCTTCTATATTGATCGTTGTAGTGATTTTCCTTTGAATCGTCACATATTATCAAGTTAGTATGTTGCTACTATCTAACTTATATCACGACCGAAAGCCGGTTTTCCACTAGGCAAGCGTTTTTGATTGGCGCGCGCAGCGCAGCTAATCTTTAAAACGTCCGTGTAACGGCTGGCTGCTGTCAGAGTGTCGCTCCCGCCAAATTCGAAATTCGAAATCCATTGGTTCATACAACCGTCTCAATGTTGATTGGTGCATAAAGCGCCACCATTACACGAAAGGGTGTTTATTAACTTTAATATTGCTAGTTTATTGGCTAAAATTTCCGCCATGTGATCCATCCGGGTATTTTTCGACTTTCTTTTGCATGCCGTTCGCATAATGGTGTACTATCAGCGTGACCGAAGAAGCCTACAGATTTCCAAAAGTTAATTGATCAATGTGGAATAAATTTAAAAGAAGATTTACACTTCCAAAACCACAAGTAAAGGCTAGAAATTTATAATAATATATTTGTAGTTATCTAATGATTCTATTGTTCTCATTATTTTCTAAAAACAAGTTCTCAATTGGAAAATGTCTGGGATTCTTTTAAGCCTTTCTAAATACAAAGGATCGTTTGTTTAATGTGTGGGCTGTAATGCTTTTTTAAGCTCTGGATTCGTACAGCTCAGCTCAGTTTCCTCTTCAGCTCCAACAACAACAAGAATGCCTCCTGTCTACTGTACCTGAATCATTTTATGTTTGATGTTTCTATCTAGCTATTTTAGCATATTTACTTGTATAGTTTTTGACTGTTTTATCAATGTCCTGGACATCATCCTTTAACACAAAATTCTGCTTTCAGTTATGTTTGGGTCACATATTTTCATAATCCAAATCTTTGTTTACTTTTTGTGTTTGGGAGTCTTTCTGTAATTAGGAAGATTGACCGTATTATATATTAAAAGACTTACATAATCATCACTGTAATATCTTACAGCTTCTAAATTTAATTTTATTTTGTTCATTAAGTTTAGTGGCAGTTGACGTAAGTTTTTTTGTGTCAGTTTATGCTTCCATAATGCCCTGGGGTGTATGCGTAAATTAAAGATTTAATGTTTGTTTGTTTGTGTATATCTTTTCTTGAAATTTAGTTTAGTTCAGATAATGCATGTTTGTAAATTAAGGGGTCAGTCACAAATCGATTTTAGGTTCAAATAACGTCATATGACGTTACGAATATACCCCACCCACCCACCACTCATAACGTCATATATCAGAAATGGCCAAAAATCGATGTAATTGAGTATTTCTGTAAAAACGCTAGTTTAGTAAAAATAACATCATACATTTACCATCTCCCAACCAACAAAAACATAGACTCAGAACTAGCGCCCGACCATAAAACTGGAAAATAACCCGAATTACCACAATCAGGAAATCAGTGGAGAGTGTTCTCTTAAAAAATAGCACCTTCTTCCTAATTTGAATGTTCGAAGTAGAAGTTTTATTTGTTATTTTTTGTTTCTAGGAGACATTAGATCTTTCTAAAACGGAAAGAAAGTGAAGCATCTTTACGTTCAAATCATTCAAATCACTTTCAAAATCGATGTTTCTTTTATGAATGTTTTAACGTCACTTGAATTAACCCACCCACTCACTAACGTCATATGACGTTATCTAAACCTAAAATCGATTTGTGACTGGATCCTAACATATATTAATGACATATTGTTAATGAAACTTAAGCACAGATTTCTGTTTTCAGTTATGTATGTTGATTGATGTATTTTGCATAGTCTCAAATTTATGTTTTCCTTTTTGTGCTTGCGATTTAGGAATTCTGTTAGGAAGATTGACTAGACATATTGAATTCATAAATTCATAATAGATTGAATTACGTGCATCATTGTTTTATCTGAATGGATTATGATATCCTTAATATCCTTATGTACCAACAAAATAAAGAACATTATGTCATTCAGATATAATCAAGTTTATTGTGTTTATTGGTATAAAGTTTTGAACAACTATGTTTTTCCGTATTTTGGGAGTATACATGATCGGAAATTTGATAAATATACTTTGTGGAAATGGTTCAATCTTTTTTAAATTTCAAGAATGTCATAGCCTTTCAATTTTTCAATCTTTATGCCTGTAAGGGCATCTTGTTTCCTGTGATAATGACCTTTCAAAAATTTAGAAATTGGTATACCCTATTTCCTCCAATAAGCACTGCCCTCTATTAAGCGCCGCACCTAACATTTAAATTTCGAAATTAGCGCCGCCCTCTAATAAGCGCCGCACCTAAAATCACGAAAATTAAATAAGCGCCACGGCGCTTATTAGAGGAAATACGGTAGGCAAAACATTTCTTGGTTTTTGGACATATAAATCTTAAAAAGTGACATCATTGCTGCCCGTAACACCTATTTAGTACTAACCAACAAACTATTTGTGCTTAATTGTGTGGTGTGTATTTTGCAGACCAGGCCTTAAAAAGTTTGGTTCTTGAGCGGTATTTCAGGGTACCATTTTGAAATTTATATTCAAATGGCAAAAGGTATACCCTGTAATTTTGGGTTTAAAACTAAGAAAATATTTTAAACCGCCCTTGAACGGGCCTTTTTTGCCAGTTTTTGGGAATAAAAGAAACAATCAGGCTGTAGCTCTTTTGAAGTTTACACAAATTGTTTTGTATTATTATGTCGAAAAATTTTGAAATGTCTAGATGTTAGAAAAATCAAGAAATTTGATATAAATTACATAAAATAATCAGATTTTCATTAAAATATGTGGCCAATCATAAAAACCAATTACATTGTCAACTTGTTTAAACTCAATCACGTCACACGGGTGTGTATTTTGCTGTTCAGGTTAGCCTACAAAGGGATCCCTAATAGCATATATAACCCTGTCTCATTTTCAAGTTGCTTGCTATAGCAACAAACTCCTTAAAGAATTATCGAATACAAACAATTGCAGTGGTTTGAATTTAAACGGATATCCCTTGTGAATGCTAGCTAATTCAAGTAACTGCAACCTATTGCATTAAAATAGCCCCATCGACTAACTGTTGCGCCAATCTTAAGCCCAGCGGGCTCTTGTTTATTTTACTAGCCGCCAAGGCGGCGTCGCTTGCCGCCCATGTTCACCCTGCGTTGTATCACCACCTGCTCCAAATTATTGCCCTTAAAACCAGAGATAGGAAAGTGCCGATTATAGCGCAAAATTTTATCCCTCATAAACATAACATGGAATCATATGATTTCGGGAATTTCCCTACTATAGCTAATATTATCATCTAAGACCTTTGTTTTCATAACGCGATACGAGTTATGAAACGCGTTATTTTGATTACATAACAAATAACAACACGTAAGCAGTTTTAATTATTATTATATAACCACAAATTACTCATAAATGTAAACAATTAAATATCTCATAAAAATGTAGTAAAAAGCAGTTTGTAGTAGTTTCATTTTTATAACATAAATGAGCTAACAATACATATAACATACAGATCAGCGTAGTCTAGTGGATAAGAACGCTAACTTGTAACAACAAGGTCGTGTGTTCGAACCCCACGCAGTTCGTCTGAGAGGAAGTATATATACTTCGGCGGTTGTAGATCTCTCATGTTCTGGTTGTAAAACTTGCATGAGTGCGCACTTCCCCGCAGTTGTGTTGAATATATCGCGGAATGGTTAGCATTGCGTCTGGGTGATTTATCACTGTCAGGTTTCTCTGGTCCATAGAGACATTCAGGTTACCGTCATTTCGATCGAAATTCAACAAACGCCAGGGCTTAGAAGTGTTAGCATGTATCCACAATGCCGGCTATAATTGCAAACTACATGCGCTGATCAGCGAAATACATACCATATACTAAACATCGTGGTAATCGCTAAAACCAAAGCTATTTTCTCTTCTTCGTGAGATGGGAGTGAATCTGTTTGACTCACTACTCTTTTGTGTTGGAGAGCTAGTCACTTTGGGTGAAATATGATGCTCTTGCATAACATTAATCATTTTGTTATGTAATCATTTTGTTATGTAATCAAAACTTACCATGTAATCAAAATAACAAAATGCTATATAGTCATAACAAAAAGCTGTTTTGAACATAAAAAGATGGTTACCGTCAAATCGAAGAAAATTATAACGTTCCGAGGGACACCACAAGCAGACACTGAGATCTAAATGAATGATATAAAACCCAAGAGCGGAATAAATCGAAAATTGTGGTGAACAGGCAACAGAGTCTGCTGGAAAGGGAAGGTCTAGTGGAGCGGCTAGATTGGAACTGGATGGTGCCGTCCGCTCCCGGTATTCACCACAAAATGTGCCAAAAGTTGTCGGGAAAAACAATGTGACTAGATGTAATATACTCGAACAGATCATGAACGGCCATTGCGTGCGTAGTAGTCGGAGTTCGTAAGTAGTCACACACAAATAGTCTAAGATCTAGGGGTAGAGCTCAGAGCTGGTGGATTCGAGAAGCCAGGGTGGAGTGCCGGTTAGATCGAAGACAATGAATTAAAAACCCTCTAGGGTATCACAACAACAACAACAACAACAACAACAACAACAACAACAACAAAAACCCTAGAGGGTTCTCCTAAGGGAGTTTTGTTTTCAATAATAATAATAATAATAATAATAATAATAATAATAATAATAAGTTCATGGTTGGACTCATTTATTGATTAAACTTTATGTAGGGAAATCCCTGATTATAGTAAAAAGCAGTTTGTAGCAGTTTAAACTTTATAACATAAATGAGCTAACAATACATATAACACACAGACACAGACACACACAGATCATCGATGCAGTCAAAAAGATCTTCAAAGTCAATATCCATAGGTATCATGTATAATTCGTTTATTTTGTTTGTTTTTTTTGTTTGTTTGTTTTTTTTTTGTTGTTTTTTTTACCTCTTACCTCTTACCTCTTTGTTATCTTATACATATCTATAATGTCCTCTGGCATATGTAGCAATACCATCTTTTGCAATAATTCTTTTGTCATCATCCGCATTGAGAGCGAGTTTGTTTGTTTTTATAGTGTGGACATCATGCTTAATTGATTGAAAGGTCATCTGTTCCCTGTAAACATTCTTACCATCAAATAAGCATCTCTTATCTTATTATACTAATCCGCAATCGTGCATCCCACTTTTATTTTAGACAGTGTTTTGTTTTTGTCTTTTTAATGGTCAAAATCTTCTTAATCGTGGTCATATAGCGGCAGTTCGACCACGCAAGACACATTCACGATTAGTATAATAGCACGTGGCATTTGACGTCAGATGTTTTTATGATCACGGGGAACCATTGCATTGCATCCCCAATCGAACGCGACATTTTTGGGGAAATATCTCGAGAACCAATAGGGATAACTGACGTTTTTTGAGGTCCGCGATACGGGTGACGGGGTGACGCAACATTTGGGCCCAAATTTAATTTGGTACTGCGGCTATGACGTCATCAAAACCTTTGATCGACCATATCTCCGGAACGGTTGGTCGTACCGAAACGATCCCATACATTTTTTTGATCAGTTTTTCAAGCTCTACAGCATGGGTACACTTTCCATTTCCAATTCCGTAATTAAAATTTTCGTCACCGGGGTACACACACGGGAACGCGTCGTATTTCTGCAGATTCTTTTCGAAATTAAAGTCGTAAAAAACTTTTACGCGAGATACTAGTAATCATCGAACCCCATCGTCTTCTTCACTACACACTTCTTGACTCCCTTGCACTTCTTGTCTTCTTTTCCGTCTAGCTGTTTATATGCATATGTCTTCGCTCTTAGAGCAACAAACTCTGTCATTATCTTACCACCCAACTCATCTTTCATTAGACCGATGACTTTCTTATTCAAACCTATAGGTAAAGGTCTGTTATCTTTCTCATCGTACGCTGAAGTGTCGAATCTCAAAGCTACATCATCGGCGATATCTTTGTAAAAGTCGTCGGTTTTGATGTGATAGACAAAGCTGTCTGTATCCATATAGCAGAGCTTTAGATTGTCACCATATTTTGGTCTCATGTAATCATAGTGAAAACCATACATAAT
The DNA here is from genome assembly GCA_027922465.2 of Turritopsis dohrnii. Lineage (NCBI taxonomy): Eukaryota > Metazoa > Cnidaria > Hydrozoa > Anthoathecata > Oceaniidae > Turritopsis > Turritopsis dohrnii. The sequence goes on along the minus strand of BQMF02000076.1, from coordinate 891,385 downwards.
CGTCTTTGACAAATCAAGAACTGTAGGTCCCAGATAGATTGGCTTGTTCAATACGAGTTTGATCTTTTGCATTTCAGCAGCCATCAAATGTTCACTGAAACAGATACTACCCTTGAAATTAGGTTTCATCACCAGCTTCTCATATTGTTCTTTCTTGGTAGCCAAGCGTATGTCTTTATGTTTACGTTGATTCTCCATAGTTTTACCAAAGACTGAATTGTTCATGAGCTTGAAAAAGTCCTTTTCAAAGTCATTCTTTGATTTAGTACGCAAATTGGTGTTGAAATCGATGTACGGCTTCAACCATGCACTTTGTCTAAATCTCAGTACTCTATGAACCTTCTCAAGAACAAGACCATGCTTCAGCGCTTGATCAAGTGCACGGATATGAATAATATAGTTCTTCTTGTCTGAAAGACATGGAGTTAGCTTTTCTACACCATTGATCTTCTTTCGCTCAGGCATAAACGGAAGATCGTTATGTGAATCATGAAGCTCCTGAGGATAGTTCACATCAACTTCAAGAAGATAACCATATTTACCGTCTTTCTCAGCCAACTTTGAAATGAATTCAGCGGTAAATTTATTAGCATCTACCCACTTGAAATTCCCTGTCGGTAGCTTCTGAATCATAGCCCATCCATATAGATTATTTGCATCAAGATATTGGAGATAGCTACTTTCTTCAGTCTTCTTATATTTAGCATCCATATACTTGTTATTAGCTTTAGCATGTCTATGAACAGCCTGACAGAGACCTCCTCTAATACCTTGCTCTACGAAGAGAAACATATCCATATCTGACAACAGATCCAGCTCAACCTCTGTCTTTTTCAAACAGGCTTGCCAAGCTAGTCCTGGAGCAGTGTAAAAATGTGCAGGATCCAATTTATAGTTTGTTATGCATGTTTCCCTAAAAGTCTCAAAAACATCAGCAAGCAATAGAACGTCTGTCTTGAGGTAGAGATCATGATACGCACCCATATTTTTATTTTTCATATGTTTCCACACATTCTGTGCATGCGTATAATCAGCATCACTGATACCTTTCATGTTCAACTTGCTATAAAAAGCATCTTTCGGTGGGAGCTTAGTTTCGTTAAACTTATCAAAAGAATCAATGTATTCATAAGGATAAACTCCTTTTCTTCTCAATAGTTTGAATTGCTCATCACCCTTGAAGAATTTTCGAAGGTTTTTACACTGATCGTAGGATAGATTGTTTACCAAGTTATCCAGACTACTAGCCATGAAACGCACACTATCGATGAATCTCAACTGTATCTTTTGAACCTTAGTCTCCCCATTTTTGTCAGTGTATTCACCAACCTTAACATCCAATGAGAAAGAGATATATTTTTCTTTGTTTTCAGCGATGACGGCAATCCCTTCATCTCCATACTGTTTGGCTAGTTCTTTGATAAACAGATGAGCATCATATCCGCTCAGATTGTGAAAGACGATCGGGATGTATTTAGGCACTTTGTAACGGAGATTACAAGACTGATGTGCAGCTCCACGAAATTTACCAGTAAAATGACAGTGATCCCTAACCTTAATATTATCTTTTTCAAATTCTTTCATACATATGTGACATTTATCTGAATCGATAAATCCCTGTTCCTCTTCATATGTGAGGTCTCGCATTCTTTGTTTAGGAAACATGTTGTATAGCCTTTTCACTTCACCTACCGCATGATCCACGAAACGTAAAACACAGTCTTCACCTTGATAAAGCGTTAGAGGGTCTGAAACTTCACCATGAGCAAATTTGCTATAACAACAGAAGCTTGTGGGGATATGTATACCAACCTTTTTAGTGGATGATCCAATAACGCTACGCGGTTCTTTACAAACCTCTTTTGACAAAGCTTCGAAATCAGCATACATTATGAAAGGAGCTTTGAGCTGGTACTGACCGTCATGAAACTTAACGGTGCTACCCTCCTTTGGCATCTCAATCTTAGCAACATCATTATTTTTACAATATTGAAAGTGTTCATCTCGTGTTTTCTCACTTGAGAATCCATTGAGACAATTCAAACAATAATGCTCCTTATGTTCATGATTCGAGTTGACCTTACTCAAGACACCACTCAAGTTCTTTACAGCTATATAATGTCTCTTTTCCTCTTCACATAGTAAAAACAAAACAACCGTTTCTTTGCGATCAAGATGCTTCGACTTACGACACATATAGATACCTTCTTTCTCGTCTTTTGTCAAAACATGCACAGCGATATCAAGGTTCCTTCTCTCAAACAAATCTATTTTATTTAGCGCCATTGGAAACGATAAACCGTCCCAATTATATTTATCAATGTGTTTCTTGAGATTCGTTATCCTTTGCGGATCTTTCTTAATCTCATTGTGGTTCAAAGCAGCAGTAACAGCCCATTTGAAGCACTCTTCATCATCTTCGTTATGTGGATTGATAACAGATCGTTTCCCACTGAAATTCTCAGGTAAAGGCAAGTAAGAGCTGCCTCTCGTTAATTTTAGCTTGTGAAAGTCTACATCAATATTTAAAATCTTATCGATAACAAAGCAGGATTGAGGTAACGCGGGGTTTTCAACCTGTTCGATTATCTTATTGAACATCTTATTGACAACATCAGATATATCACTTTCACTATGAATTGTTTCCATATTGCTATTGAACGCCTTATCGACGTAGATTGTTGGTTCAGGATTGGATAGATCTTCTTTTCTCCATTTGATCCACACAGTTGCTTGAATTTTTATTGATTTTTTGTTTTTGAGTTCTCTCATAATCAGATCACTTAAAATGGGTCGAACCTTTTCGAGAAACAAATCAACATCCTTTTTTCCATCTGAGTTTATCTTGAACCTTTTGTAAGAACCCTCAAACGCCATTTCAATGGGGACAAACGCTTTTGGTTTCACCAATTTTTCATCTTTTTCATCATTCTTCCTCTTGTAGAGATTAAGAATCTTCTTCTTCATCTCTCTGAAAGCGCTACTCACTTTCTCACGAATAGGTTTAGGTGTGTGATTTACCAACCACTCCTTCAACTCATCCAACTTACTTTTTACCTGAGGTCTATTTTTTGCCATTTCTTGCTGCTCAAACAAATCCATGTCTTGTCGGTTAGGAATAATTGTAACAGGATGGACTGGTTTGAATCGCCTAGTAGATCTTGGTGGTGGAATAGGTTGGTCATTCCTCGTTGGTGTTGGTGTAGACAAACGAGCTGGTGAGCCAGCTAATAATTCAATGAGCTCAGCCTTTCTTAGTTTCGAGTAGCCCTGTAGGCCGCGTTCTCTTGCGAGAGCTTTTAATTTAACAATGGTATTTCGTGAAGTCATGTTTGGATCTTGACTTGTTATATAGAATATCTGATCCTTTTATATCACTTTTTTCATCAGAAGTCAGGTGTCAAATGATCGTAAAATATCGTTGATTCATTCATTCATTACTCGATATGGGTAATAAAATGTTAAATATAGCGCATTAGGTACATTTAGCCTCAGCGCGGACTCGACGGTTGTAGGATCTGTGGTAGGTTAGGTACCTCTCTCTATTCTCTGGATTCTTGCGCCATCTATCATAGCCAGCGAAACAAGTGGCTTTGGCCTCTTCATCTAGCACGATCGAGGGGTCTACATCGTTTTTTTCTAGCATCTTAACTATACGCGGTTTGGTCATCTGTGAACAATACTTGATACCTCGAGCTTTTGCGAGCTGTCGCAACTTTTTGTAAGTCAATTCGTTATATTAAGACATTTCTTTCTACACTCTATATATATAAAGTCTCTTTTTTATATCACTTTATCTCGTGTTATATCATAATAAAATGAGATAAATAACGCTATATGTATAAATAAAAGATGTCAAACTCTAAACTTCAAGAGATTTACTATCAACCTCAAAACTTATGGAAAGGACAAAAGGCTGTTCGCAATCTAAGAGGATTTGGCTTCAAACCGAAGCAAATTAAGAAGTGGCTATCAAAACAAGCTTTGTGGCAGGTACATCTACCGGCACCGAAAAGGATCGAACGTCCGCATTATGAGGTGACTAAATCGAATGAGATTCATCAATTTGATATATTGTATATGCCTAGTGATATGCTATATGGTAATAAATACAAGTACATTTTGTCTGGTGTCGATGTTGCTTCACGCTATAAGGTGGCCCGACCTTTGAATACTAAGAGAGCGAAAGAGGTTGCCGCTATGATTGAAGACATCTACAAGGTTGGACCGTTAACTTATCCAAAAGTATTTCAATGTGATAACGGTTCAGAATTCAAAGCGGATGTATCAAAATTGTTGGAGAAGAATAATGTTGAAATTAAAAGAGCAACTACAAAATATAAACATACCCATACAGCTTTTGTTGAGGCATTGAACAAGATACTTGCTGAAAATTTATTCAAAATACAAGATGCTCAAGAACTGAATGATTCGGAAAAGGTATCATCTACATGGGTCAAATATTTGTATAAACTTGTGGGTAGATTAAACGATACGAAGACTCAGATGATCGGTATGAAACCGAAAGATGCCATCAAATTGAAAGAGGTGCCTCTTGCTAAACGAGAGAGCTATCCACCTGAAGTAGAGCTACCTCAAGATGGTTTGTATAGATATCTATTGCAACCGGGTGAAGAGCACGATGACCATCGAAAAAGAGCAACAGATAGAATATGGTCAAAGAGGGCATATAGATTGAGTGAGGTAATAGATCAACCAGGTAACCGTGTACTATATTACCTTCAAGATGGACCTGAACGAGCTTTTGTGAAAGAAGAGCTGATGTTGATACCTGAGGATACAGAGCTACCTCCTGATTATGTGCAAGGTTGGTGAACCATACATACAAAGTATCTTTACTAGAAACAAGTAAAGATGAGTCGTCTAGCGACGAGGTTTAGCGCCACATAATGTCATAATCAAAGAATTGTCTTTCAGGATTCTTTTCAGATTGTTTGAGCCCCTTCGGTCTGACAAAGGCTTCTCTAGAATTCCAGAGATAAACCTTCAATTCAACGCAAAGTCTTGCAGGCAACCATGTCTTATATAAATTTCCTGTTCTGTCTTGGACCTTTGCATACATAGCTTTTCCAGAACCAAATTCAGATGCAGGTGTGTCTATCACACCTACAGATTTAACATGATAAATCACATTTTCAGGTAGCTCTCTCCACTTTATGATCATTTGTTCCATGTTTTGTTCAAATGTTGCAACTGTTGGAAATTCCATTGTCTCTTTTTGTCTATATATACTTGTGATCATATGTCTTTATAACAGTTTCATTTTCATTAATCACTTTTTCAAATTGAAGAGCACATAACCGCACATCCTACTAACCATTTTCGTTTATGGATTTTTTCAGGTTTTGAAGTTCTACCATCAAACTTTTTTGAAATTGATTTTGGGTTTCAGTCTCCATCTTTCTATCTGTAGAACTGAGTCTTTCTAAAGCTTTGTAATATGTTCCCTGCAAAACCTGGAATTCTTTGTAATTGATCCTCCCATCATTCAATGCCTGTGAGATACTTGTTTCGAAGACAGAAATGGAGGATGTAACAATATCATATAATTTTATCACTTTTTCTACTTTCTTTTGATATCTTTTGATGACAGCTGTGGTAAGTCCGGTACAGATAGAGCCGGCTAAGGCTACACCACCTAATCCTGCAGAAATAGGTATTCCGATAATAGTAGCCCCTGTTGCAATTGAACCGATGCCAGAGCCAATGGTTATAGCGCTTGAGCTAGCATTTAGTAGCATCGATCGTTCTATCACCTTGTTGTATCTCTTGAGCTTGATGCTAAACTTGTTCTTAAGTTTTATCAACTCTTCAAACTCAGAATTTATTACGCTTGCGTTAAACTTTTCCTGCTCATTCAAATCCTCAGGAGCAGTGGGTAGTTTTGGATAAATTTTAAAACTCATATTTAGAGGGTTGTTATAACATAATTAATAATAAATTATCCTCTAAATAAATAAAATGACAGACATTGACATTGACCCCTTTGGAGAACATGGGATGACGACAGATGAAACAACCGATGAGACGTTTCCTCTCATACCGACCGGTGACCGTACGGGTGCACAGATACATACATCAGGTGAACGAGAAACATCATTTGGAGGTCACAGTCTGAATACTAGAGTTTTGAAAGAACTAGTTGAAGGGCTGTATGATAGATTATCCAGTCAATTCCAGCCAAAACCTGAGGTGTTATATACCGATCAGTTTGAAATTAGAGATGGTGAATTATACTACAAAGACAGTAGCAAACCATTGACAAACAATGGAAGACTAAAGGCTACTGGTACTATAGCTGACATATTGGGTAAGAACAGGTTACGTAGTTTAGGGTATGATATACCTAAGAGCAAATTTTCAGCCAGACAGGCAGCCGTACTTAACAAAATAGCAGATGACCTTCCCTCGACATCTAAAATCACAACAGCAACCGATGTAGAGTTGGAAGATATGTCCGGTGATGTGGTGAACAGTACGGAAGATTTAATTTCAACGCTTAGACAACAATCGGTCGATCATGAAACAACTCAGACTGGCGATCTATTCGAATATCCTGTGCGTGAGCTGTTAGGATTGGATAAAGCGCTGAGAAACATACGAGGAGGTCTTCAGGAAGAGGCTGCAAAAAAGGTTCGAATAGAACAGCATATCGATAAGGAAAAAAACAAGTTGGAAGAAATGGAAAATGATGCAACATACACAGATGAACAGCGAAAAGAGGTTGAAAAGAGAATGGAGGGATTACGTGAAGAGTTGGAAGCTAGGAAAGAGAACATTAATATTCTCAAAGGCAAACTAAACAGTCAAGTTACGAGCATCAAAGAAACCATTGCTAAAGTCCTCGACAAAGATACCACATTAGGTGAAAGGATACGAACACTATTCCGTGAACAAGGTATCACAATCGTTAGCATTCTGACAGCGTTTGGTATGGCTATCGGTGTTCTTGTGGAAGCTTTGTTACCGGGAGGATCAGCAGCTGGAAGCTCTTCACAAAATCCTGACAAAGGTGGCGATAAAAAGGACGATGCAAAGGAATGGATAAAAATAAACTCAAAGCGTTAGCATCACTTCTAGGTAGATTGGCATCTAAAGCGGCAGAGGCTTTACCAGGAATAATTGGGTCTATCGTATCATGGATATTGAACAGAGCAAAAGAAGTTGTAGGTTGGTTAAGTCAAAATTTATGGGCTCTGATTGTAGGGTTGATCTATACGTACCTTGTCACTAGACGGTAACCATCTGAAAGTGTATATGTTACATGTATCGTGTAACATAATTTTTGTTGATGGTCTTCATCTTTCAAAATACCACACAATTCCACCAATTCCAAGCATACTCAGAGCTATAAAAGCCAATTCTCTTTCATGTTGATCATGACTCGGTGTATAAAAGTCGCTCAATACAGGCTCCCGTGGTAGCGGTTCAAGATGATTACTAAACACCCTATTGTACTCTCTCATTGCATCATTTAGCTCTACGAATTTAGTCTCAGCCTTCTTTTCGAGCAATAGTTGTTTATTGATGAAATCGATCCTTTCCTGTCGTTTTTGCTGCCATTCAATCTGTGCTTTTTGTAATTTTTCTATGGCCAAATCATGACGTTTTCTTTCCTTATCGATTCTGTCTTTGGATAAACTTGAAAACAGATAGCTTGATCCTGTGAAAGCCAAAGCGTTAGCTAAAGCTCCACCCAACATCATTGCGATTGAAGCCATATTTAGATATTGATATTTTCAGGTAAAATCTTTTGCTTAATTAAGTAGTCCTTTGTCACTTCACTAGCGGCGATAATGGCAACTAGTTTTCCCGTATCTTCCAAGTCGAACTTTTGAATAGAGGGAGGTGTCATTTTTAACACCTTTTTTACAAGCATAGAGTAGCCGAAAACAAGTGCCGATATGACTGATGCGTGATATAAATCGTTGACGATATTTTTCTTGTCCATGTTTGTTACATATATTGCGAGATTATATATAGCGTTATTTATCCTTTTATTCCATTTCATGTTTATTGATTTTCACCGGTATTTTAGATTTTTGTGGAAGGGGGGTGGATGGTGACCCACGGGGTAATATTTGCTCTTTCTTTTTATACACAAAATAAGCAAATCCACCAACTAAACCGAGAGCTATTATTCCACCTACACCATAGGTGTAGTTCATAGGTTGTTCATTTGGTTTGGTGAGAGAGGCCTCAGGCCTCTCCATTTCTTTTTGAGGTGACACTTGTTTTAATTGTTCTCGTTTTTTACGGTTGTATTCCGCCAACTTCTTACCCGCTTCAACCTTTTTTGGGTTCTTCGTTGTCACTTGAATGGGAGTCTGTTCTTCTGACATTTTTATTATCTGCTGTATTTATATTATCATCGGATTTATTTAAATTTCTTTCATTGATATAATGCCACCCGGTAATAAGTGCAACACTGAGTGGTGCTAATAATGGGCCGAATTTATAATATAAGTCACATGTAAATCTTTGAAGAGCAGAGTTTAAGGAGGGGTCAGTTTCCAGGTCATTGCTCAGCGCTTCTTGATTGTTTATTCCTAACGTTGCACAAGCCCCCATCGAATAAATGCGTATCAGTGATTTCCCCAAGGATTTCCCCCAGGATTTTACCATTTGACCTGATAGTTTAGCCTCATAGATACTAAAAAGTTTTTCTACCTCTTCATCTTTGAGTTTGTTAATTTGCTATTTCCAATTAAGACACACTCGAGTAATTTTTGTCTTTTACCATCTGAAGGTGGAAATTCACCCGGAACATCATAACTCTGGTTGATTAAATTATCGATCGCTGTTTCCGCCATTTTTATTAGAGAGAGGTATTTTTTAAGACAAAATAATGATAAGAGGATGATGATGTTTAATAATATAAAGTTGATATATTCTAACATTGTTAAATAAATAAACATTGTTTACTTAAACAATTATGTCCGATGATGATGAATCCTCAGATGATGATATTATATTTTCCCATCAAGATACAAAAAGGGTTACTTTTAATGATATAGTAATGGTCCATTATATCTCTGCTTGTGAATCTCGTAGAGGTAACTGGATAGAGGCTGCTGTTGACAGAGTACGCTTTGAATCGAGGATTAAACATATTGGTAAAATTCTAGAACCTGTATTGAGACGTAAATTATTCTCTTATAGTAGTCTTATAACAGTCTTACAGTAGTCTTACAGTAGTCTTATAGTAGTCTTATAGTAGTCTTACAGTAGTCTTACAGTAGTCTTATAGTAGTCTTACACATACCTTCCAACCCTGAGTTCCTGAAAAACGGGAGATACTGTTCACTTAGTTTAGTGACTCCGTGAGGCGCCACCATGGTTGTAGCGGAGGGGAAAATTTTGAGATTTTGTCCTTCAAGAAGCTCGGAAAATGCATTTCCCAGACTTTATAAGGAGAAAACAGCAACAAAAAAGTCGTAACAAAACTGCATCTTTCCCAGCGCTCTTCTCTGTTTTTACGCTAGATCAGAATAAAGGATTTCAATTTTTTCGCCGTGAAAAGTAAATCACAGAAAAACGCTGGGAACGAGGTTGTGAAGTAACGAGTATATTACTGTTATTCTTTTGACGAATGGGCAAGATTATATTGCCTACATGCAGATTTGCATTGTTTTAACAACTCATCTGGTATTTTCCAGCGGTAACAAGGTTGAAGATGTTCTGGTTGGTTCATTTTTATTAACATAATGGAGTTCAACGATTTGGAATGGTCAAGACTAGATCGGAATTTTGTAGCATTTTTCCCAATCATGGAGAAAATTCTTTCTTCAGCGGCGTTGCTGTGCGGTATCGTAAGAACAAATAACGCTATTTGAGACAACTTTGGCAAGGTGGTACGAAGATGGTTCCACACCATATCCATTCTATGATATGATTTTTCATCTGTAGTTCGCACCACGGATTCTTCCCACACATTCCTAGGTATTTCATTCTCGGACATCGACTGGTATAGCTGATGTTCTTCTTCTAAAAGGTCGAGTTGAGCAGGGTCATTAATCAAATGGTTAAACTTTGAAGGAAATTTGGTGATAAGCTCTGTTAATCCATCGAAATTACTTGATGCTCTATTTGAAAATTCGATGAACATGCTACCTTTATACAGTGGATCGTCCAGAGGTAGCCATTTAACACAGTATTGGTAAGCTGTTTCAAAAAATGATCTTACTCCATCATAAAACCGATCTATGTCAGCTTCGCTGATAACACCATCATCTAATGCTTTACGGATTGAATTCTTAGTAAGAATACCAATTGTTAACATACTATCATCTTTTTGGTTTTCAAAGCAAATGTTTAATTTACCAAAAGAGAGTTCTTCATCCTTCAATGTACGTATTACTTCCGGTTTAATAAATTTTGATGCCAGCTTGTTCATAAATTGCTGCATTTCATGATACAAGCACTGTATTAACGGTTCCTCTGTTTGCAAAAACTTGTTGAAGTTCGTGAAAGTAGGAAGTATTGACTGGAAAAACATTAAATAGTATTCTGTCATTGGCTTACTAAATGAATCAGAAAGACGAAGGAAACGTTGGTCATGTAATCCTTCTGATAAAAAATATGACTTCAGGCCTGCATATTTTCTCAACTCTCTATTTACACATCGCTCGGTACACAGCCATCGGGTGGAAATGTATTTAATGACTTCTTGGTATTCTTCATCGCAAAAGTCGTAATATTCTTTAAGAATTGATTTGCGCTTGGACGACTTGTCAAACCAATAAAAGAGGTCAACACAGTGATCTTCTAGATCGAAATTAACAATGGTAGAAAAAGCGTCTGCTGCTTTACCGGCGGCATTGTGTAGTATATGGCAAGGACATCCGGCAATCACAATATCTTTGTTTTTTGCAAGTGCTCTGGTTTTGATAGAATTGCTTGAGCCAATGTTTGCATTTGTATTATCGACTCCAATTGCGCTTACATTGTCCCAAGATATCCCATGCTTTACGAGTTGATTATCAATGCTATTAAACATGAATTCCGCGGTACTAGCCAGCCGCCCTTCAAGCATGTTCATGTCAAAAAATTTCGTCATAATTCTGCCAAAATTAATATCGAAAATTCTTATACTAATAGGGAACATTTTCTCAAGCCCTGAATCGTTGCTCCCATCAACCATCAAACTAAATGAATTTACTCTCATATCACTGGTCAACTCAGTTTGTAAATGTTTACCTATGCAGTTAATAATAGCGGCAGTCTTTGTTCGTCCACATGAAAAGCTTTGTGCTGCCTTGCTCCCTTTAAATTCCTGCTTAACGTATTGCGTCATGTGGTCTGACAAATTAAAGAATGTGTTGTGGTGTACCAACATTAATGCCATTTTCACCTCAGCTGATATAGATGGATGAATATCATTTTCGTTTATTGTTGGCATGTTAATCTGTGCGTTACCTGGACAAAAAAAAAAGAAGAAAAAGGGAAATAACAAAATGAATTTATCCCTATGCCTAAGCAAAAATACTTGAAGGGCAGAAACTTTTTGCGGGCAGAAGCTTTTGTGCTTTTCATGAATTTTTTTCCCGCGAAATTTGTGTCAAGAATCACAAAAACGGGAAAGTTTTTGTCAAATACAATGAGCGGCCTTTTTCGGCCAAACTTAAGAGTCAGATCTTAAACCTTGGATCTGATATTCAAATACTTCGCAGTACTTCAACGCGCGAAACTTTTTGCCCTTCAAGTAAAAAATAAAAAATAAATAAATATACCAACCTTTTAAAAAAGCAACTTGTCTTTTATGACTAGGACTATCTGCGTGGCGACTTATATCATTTGCTCCACCATACGCCAACGAAAGATTTAAATTACAGACTGTACATTGATACTTGTGCTGATGATCTGCAATATGGGATGAACATTTTCTTATAAAAGGAAACTTTTTCTTCAAATCATCTGAATAACTCGTTTTATATTTTTTCGCTTTCGAAGCCATGTTGTTATGATTTTAACAAGTTTGATCTGGTTTACTTAAATTTTGTTCGATGTAGTTGTTCGAAATGTTTGGCGGGAAATCAAAGAACATTGAAATTGACATATGCGAGTTAAAGAACAACAAGGCGAACAATGAATGATAATTTTTGCTTTATGAATAATAACAACAAACAACGTGTTTTCAAATTTACACCTGCTGGGTTTTATATCATTATAACAAACTAATTACGCAAAATGGTAACCTGGAAGCGAGCAAACAACTCTGGCGATTGCAGGGAATCTCTTTTGAAGTATTTTGACGTTTTACACTGTTTTTAAAATTTTTTTGTTGCTTAATGTTGCTTAAACGGGAGACTATACTTCTCAGCGGGAGTACGGGAGGGATCATTCAAAACCGGGAGTCTCCCGGTCAAAACGGGAGGGTTGGAACATATGCTTACAGTAGTCTTATAGGAGTCTTATAGGAGTCTTACAGTAGTCTTATAGTTTTTGTTACAAGAGTCTTGTAACAAATATATCAACCTGTTTAACAAATCACGTGCGTTCTTGGGTGTTCCATTCTCATGACTAGGCACGCGTGTTTCCCTCCTTTCAGTTTTTCCTTGACATCTTTCAATTCTTCTTGCGAATCAATGACATCGTTCTCTTCATGAATGGTGGTTAGATCATTTCTATCTTTTGGGTACCACACATATAACATTTTAGCTTGCCGTCGTAAATTTTTAGGTATAGCCGTGTATGATTGTGTAAGTAACCATAGCGAATGATTTCGATGTCTGCCGCTAATTGCCAACTCGAGCAAAGGCTGTCTCTTTTTATCCAATTTTTCATCAGCTATTATATCATCAATCAGAAATAAGGTTTTATATCCCGCACAGAAAAAGTCCATACTCTTAATCCATTCATATAATTGACCTTCTGGTTCAATTAAAATCACATAGCTGTCATTCCAGAACCACTTCCGATCTCTGTAAGTCTGATTCCACCTTAAGGTGGGACATATAATCACGATGAAATCAAAGTGATCAAAGTATTGATTTTCTAATAATTTTACAACACGATTCGTTTTGCCGCACGATGTTGGTCCGACGAATAATGCCGTGTGAGGTTCTTTCATGTAAAGTGTGTCCATTTTAATATAACGCAGACATAAATTCTCCGTTTTGAATATTTAATTGAGCGTCCATTATTAGATATATATATGCGTTTAAGTTTCCTGCAGTTTCAGCGGTCTTTTCAATCTGTAAAGTGATGCCTTCACTCGCATTTTCAATCCTTCGACCAGTCCCATGCAAAGCATTCTCATCAATTGTTCTGAAATCTAACCATAGAGCATACTTGTTTGTTAAGTAATCAGAGACTTTTACATCATGTAATCCCAAGCGCTTTCGGTTTTCGCCGACGCTATTATCTTTTGGTTTTCCTTCAGCAAAATACTTGCAAATCTCATTGTATTGTTCAAACGGCTGCATCCCTTGAGCAAAAAGTTGGTTAGGCTTACCCTCATCGATGACTGATACCTTTTTGATCTTTGGATTGTAGAATTTACAGGTTTCTCGTTTGTAGGATTTTTCTTCTCCAAATAGAACTAAAATACCCTTCAAAGATTTGGCAGGTGTGTTGAATGACCAATTCCACGTTGTGTCTGACTTGTTTACTCTAATTTGTCTGTGTCGCAAAATCCTATCATAGAGCAAAGCCATGTTTTGATATTCAGAAGCGATTTGTCTAGCCAACGTGGGTTGTGTCACAAGCTCATATTCAAGTGAGATGTTGGATATTTTGTATTTACCGTCTGGTTTTTTTCTTTGACCTGCGGCAGAAGTTGGAGGGTCAGAATAAATAACTCGGTTATAATCGTTAAATGTGATCTCGTAGCAAAGTCTATTCCCTAAACCCGCTTGATAATATGGGATAGTACTATCTAGCATCTCAAAGTCGAGTGGAATGACAAACTTGTTTTTATAGGTGTCAGCAATGGCTTTGTCTTCATCATCATTATCATCTTTATCAGAAGCGTTGATCCTCAATTTCATACAATTTTCTGTACACCCATCGTCGATGATGATACCCTGTCTTATCGCGTTTCTCTTTTCAAACTTGGTTAACCATAAATCTCTGTAACACCCAAAAAGATCAAAGTCATCGATACTCAATATCTCGTTACCTTCAAACTTGACAGCCAACTTTTTAACAATAGCTCTTCCAATGTTACTGACCAATGTTCTTTTCGTGTCAGCTGTCGACTCGAGTTCAATATCAAAACTTAGATTCGTTGTTCCTGGGATAATGACATCATCACTTCCTAAATTTGGAAACCTAACCAATAATAGCTGATTTTGATCGATCTCACTCGGATTGTGTGTGACAATTACTTTTTGACGAGAACCTTTTACACCGCGGGCAGTTCTAAGTGAACGTTCTGGATTTAACCTCTTTCCATACTCCATTATTAATTATGATATATATAATTAATTATTACTTTTTATCTCGGTTTAGCGGATGTGCAAAACAACGGTTCTTCCTAGGTCTTGTTTTAGCATATTGCCATGCTGATCTGTGAGTTTCAACGTGAGAGACTGAAATACACCATTTTTTAATTTTTTGTATTGAGGGTTTTTAGGCTGAACATGTGTGAAGTCACTATATTCAACCATGTGATAGGTTAGTAAAATATCACTTAGCTTTCCATTCTCAAGATTTTGAGTGTTGTCGAGTTCAGAGAGATGCAAATTAATTTTGGTTATTTTAGCGAGCTTATTTGTTTTGATTATTCGAGGGTCTTTGTCTAATGAGGTAAGTTTTACATCACCTGCTAAAAAGGCACCTGCTAAAAAGGCATTCAATTCCCTGCTCGTGAATGTTCCTTGAGGTACCAACTTTTCAGCTTTCCCATCAGCAGACAGTTTCAGTTTCAACTCTGTGGTTATTTCATACGTAACATTGTCTGCAAACATATCAACCAATGCAATTTCTTTTGAGCCATCCATATTTTGAATGGGGTAAGATAGATATATGGTCTTCTCACCTTTTGCGACATTTACTGTGATATACATTTCTTGTATTAGAGAATAGAGGATTATATTTTTAAATAATGCAGAACATTTTTAAATATAATCCTAATGCGCTTTATAAGCCAAATGGAGGACAATACCTTCAGATATTGAATTCTAAAGATTTATACAAACAAACAATTATTGTCTCTGAAAATGGTTCTTTTCCTGCGAGCTTTCCCAATATTTTTACTAATTACGAAATGGATGAAAATGAAAAACGCATGAAAATTTGGCAGGAACAACCATTTAAATTATGGCAAACCCAACTCAATTTTGTCACTTGGTGTGCTTCAAGTGCTTGTGGAGTCAGTTCTGAACATCTGAAAGAAGGTCGCTCTACTCCTATGATTAGAGCAGTATATCGTTTTCACGTCTATTATCATATTAGACGAATCATTAAGCGTCTGCAGACACCTCTACCTTTTGAAGATAGTTTCAACCAATACGATAATCCTTATAACAAAGAAGAGTTTTTAAAAATCTGTAGTGAATATGGTGTCGATTCTGATCCTAAAAAATACAAAGGACAATATTTTTACAGCTCGTATCAAAAAAGACGTAGAGACTATCCAACGCCAGGTCTGAGTTATTTCACAGACGACTCCATGACACGATGGATTATAGAAAAATCTAAAGGCTTTACAAAAACAGGTCTTGTAAAAATTTCAGAGAGTGTTAGAGCATATGCTTATCTTGTTCTTAGTTCGCAAGCCTCAGCTCGTTCTTCTATTTTAGGTAATAATTCAAGCTCTTTGACAGCTCAAAGAGTTTTTATGAACAACTTTGAAGACATTGTTAACCGCAGAGTTGATATTCAAGATGACATTAAACGTTATCAAGATACTTTAAATTACGCTTCAAGCAAAGTTGATTATTCTGTTGGACAAGGTATTTACATGTTACCTAGTGACATGAATCTAAACATCAAGTCGGGAGTGTCTGGTTATAATAATAAAATTCTCATATCTAATGACAACTTGAGCCTCGGAAGAAACAAAATGATTAATGTTATGCAAGAGCATCATATTTCACCCAAAGTGACTAGCTCTCCAACACAAACAAAAAATAAAAGTTCACAAAAGGAAGTTCACAAAAGAGTAGTGAGTCAAACAGATTCACTCCCATCTCACGAAGAAGAGAAAATAGCTTTGGTTTTAGCGATTACCACGATGTTTAGTATATGGTATGTATTTCGCTGATCAGCGCATGTAGTTTGCAATTATAGCCGGCATTGTGGATACATGCTAACACTTCTAAGCCCTGGCGTTTGTTGAATTTCGATCGAAATGACGGTAACCTGAATGTCTCTATGGACCAGAGAAACCTGACAGTGATAAATCACCCAGACGCAATGCTAACCATTCCGCGATATATTCAACACAACTGCGGGGAAGTGCGCACTCATGCAAGTTTTACAACCAGAACATGAGAGATCTACAACCGCCGAAGTATATATACTTCCTCTCAGACGAACTGCGTGGGGTTCGAACACACGACCTTGTTGTTACAAGTTAGCGTTCTTATCCACTAGACTACGCTGATCTGTATGTTATATGTATTGTTAGCTCATTTATGTTATAAAAATGAAACTACTACAAACTGCTTTTTACTACATTTTTATGAGATATTTAATTGTTTACATCTATATATTAATAGCCGATTCTCTGTCTGTCTGTAAGTCACGCAAAATGGTAGATTGAGTTGTGAGCGAAATTATTTCTTTTTTTGTGTGCGACGTGAGTTCGAAGCAAATACATTGCAACCCCAATCGAACGTGACTTTTTTTGGCTCGTGAACCAATAGGAATAACGTTTTGTTTTTATTATTATTGTTAAAAAATAAATAAGTAACACGTAATGAAAAACCTGAAAAATAGTTATTGTAACACTGATGTAACAGTGACTGCACACCAGAGGTTGTGACTTCGAATCTTTTCCAAGTTGTATGAGCCGTTTATAAGGGAATTAGACGTTTATTGATACAGTGATACAGAGCAGGTAGACATGGGCGGCGAGCGACGCCGCCTTGGCGGCTAGTTTATGAGTAATTTGTGGTTATATAATAATAATTAAAACTGCTTACGTGTTGTTATTTGTTATGTAATCAAAATAACACGTTTCATAACTCGTATCGCGTTATGAAAACAAAGGTCTTAGATGATAATATTAGCTATAGTAGGGAAATTCCCGAAATCATATGATTCCATGTTATGTTTATGAGGGATACAATTTTGCGCTATAATCGGCACTTTCCTATCTCTCTAAACCAGCGATAAGACTTCCTTTGTTGCTGGCTTTATCGCTTAATAAAGCTCGTTTGCACGTTCCTGGTGTTTCAAATCTTGCATTTTCTTAACTCAGCCGTTCATTGTCGCGGTCACATGGTTTTTATTTACGATTTTAAACCAATCAAATATCAGTTTAACAATACACTCAAAACGCAGAGAGAAAAAACTTTTTCAACTTTTTATTAGCTTTTGTTTAACGCCCTCTAACATGGGTTCTGTCATAAGTATGTGAAAAAATGGTTTCTCTTAAAAAGATCACATGGGAGGAGAAAAAAATGCATGTGCTAAATGATAAAGTGAATAGACCATTTCTATGGTTGTTTAAATGTAGCAATATTCTAACACGTAAAATATATTTTTGAAAAACATACTATTTTCGAATTTTAACATAATATTTGCGTGTCTATCACATGGTATATGTTTTCTTACACCATTATTTGTATGCAAACATAATATATTGTGTTGTACATGATATATTTCGTTTTTTCTCACATTATATGGTCAACCAAATGTATTTCTAAAAATCTCATTCGGGTCAGTAATTTATATCATTAATATTGTTGACATACATGAAGCATGCAGGTAGCAAATATTTCACATGCAATAATGGCGGATGAAGGCAGAATTAGGCAATTAGTGAGAGAAGAAATAAGGAGCACTGGATTAAATTCATCAAATGACTCAAGATTTAATACGAGCAGCAACAAGTTCTGCTGTGGAGGAAATTAATTTGAATACTGATAACCTTACAAAGTCGCCATCAACAACAGTTGAACGTGGTGCAGTAGTGGAAGTTGTACCACCTCCTCCTCCTCATCTCGCCAGCAGACCGTTAAGGAAAACAGAGAAATCATCACAACGCAATGGGCAACCCGGTCACCCATACAGACTCAAACCATATAGCCATGTTCCTCGTGTTGGTTCTTCCAAGGAGAAAACCAAAACATTGGAAGTTGTTTTACTTAATGTAAATGACGAGTTTAAAGAGAAATCTAAGTACAAAGTTGATGACTCTATGATTGTTGGAAGCTGGTGGTTTGACTTGGTGCCCAACAAGTCAGAAAAGCAAATTCGAGAAGAATTAAAGAATATTTTTTCAGCTAAATTACCATTGATTAAAAATTCAGACTTTGAGTTTGTAAAATATGAAAGGAGTTCAATATGTGACTCATCTATTGCCAGTGGATTAGAGTGGAACAGTACAAGACTGAAGGCTTTAATTGGGCAAAGCAAAAAATTGTTTTGCAGACTTATAAGTATTGATGCAACTTCTTTGATGGTTTCACTTGAAAGTTTAGAAACTTCTGATGATGATGATGTTCCTGCATTTATGCCAACTTCACCACAATCTCCAAAACACGCTCAGAGAAGAAATAATAATAATGATTTTTATAGATGTTCCACATCTGTAAACAACAACATGTCTACAAATATGGTAACTGATTCTGAAAGACCATCATAATCAAGAACAGGTGATGTTGAAAAATTAAAAGATATGGAAAATCTTGGTAAAGACTTACTGGATCAGCAAATTCCAACAAAGACGCCAACATTTAATACATTGAATGAATCACTATGTTATTTAAGCTCTAAAATTTCAGAGGATGCTGCACGGGTAAAAATTGACAGAGACTACTTTTTGGATGATGCCCTATCTTATTATAAAAGTGAAAAATTTGAACCAACTCAAAGGCTAAAGGTACGTTACAGCAAAGCCAAAGGGGATTCATTAAGTCTATTCTTCCAGAAGAAACCGTATAGATAGGGTGGGGGATGTCACTGAATTATAAACAAAACCACTTGTGAACATGCAGCCATGTCTAACTTCCTAACTTTCTATTATCTCAATAAACATAGACCAATCTCTCAAGTGCATCGAAATTTTATCTTTCTTCACATTAAGCTGATATGTATTTTCTATTCTACGACTATACGCAAACTCTAAACATATGAAATTAAGTTGTGCTCACAATATGAACTTGTGAAAAAATCTAACTGAATCTACTTTCAATTTGTTAGCAAAGCCTCAAGTCAGGAGGAATATTTTCAAAAGATTTCTTACCCAAGTGTCTCAATCCAAAGCTACACAACATGCAAATTATGTGTAGAGGTTTACGCTTTGTCCCATTATCTAAAAAAGAAAAGAAAATCTAAGAGAACTGCAGGTACAAAAAATAGTAATGGACTATCAGGTTAAAAAAGGAAAAGAATTGTGAGCGAAATATTCATACCAATTTTAAAAGAAACCATGCAGTTCAACATGTATGACCATATGTTGCTGTGTAACAATGATAAAACTGCCTTTTCAATGACATCAGAATCTCAAAAAAAGAGAATAAAATAAAATATGTCACACATACAACAGCTTTTTGCCGCTTGCCTACCCTCCTCCACCCGGCTGAATGCTGCTTTCATACCCTCCTTCCTCCCGGCTTTCAATCTTCAAGCTATTCCAACTTCAAGATAAACTATATAATGCTATATACTAATCATCATTTTGCATTCCAATCTAATGTAATGTAAACTAAAATTTCTAGGTCATCTAATCTAATGCTACACTTATCAACATTTCAATTTATTCAAAGTAATTCAATTCAAAGTAATTCAATTCAATGTAATTCAAATCAATGTAATTCAATTTAATGTATACCAATTTAATTTCCAGGTTATCTATAATCTAATGCCTCCTCATTAACCTTGCGTAAAGTTTTAATTCAAAATATTTAATATCAATTGCATGTATATTGATAAATGTTAATATATTTTTAAGTAGAAGCTTTTCGGCTTACGCCATCATCAGTACAATAAAATGAGTCTCAAAAAAATCGGATAAATATATACAACTTTTTAAAAACACAAAAAAAAGGGTAATTAATTTCAAATAAAAATGCTAAAAGGCTAAAAGTAATTGTATTTATAATACAAAAATCATCTCGCAAGACAACAACACTATCAGCACAGCTGTCTTCAGGAAACCAACGAAAGTACCTGTACACTGGACCTCGCAAGTCCCAAAAAGCTACAAGAGAAATGCAGTTATCGGTGACCTCTCCAGAGCTAAAAAGATTGCATTCGATTTTAACAACGAAAAACGTCAAATTCGAAAAAAGTTTGATCGTGCCATTCGTCAATAGCATTATACAGAACTTTGAGGATAAACAATGCGCCCAAGAAGAAGAAGAAATTGAAAGAAATGATGAAGACGATGACTTGATTATACCCGCAAACTTATTTGAAATTCCGATCCAACACGTTTACTTTGAAATACCATTCTGTGAATCAAACATGTCACTTTCGAAACGTTTCATCGAGAAGTTCAATGAATTTACAAATGTTCGTTATCGCGTCATAATCAGATGGAAAACCAGAAAAGTTAAGACACTATTTAAGTTGAAGGACAAAAATCAGCACCCTTCATGCCAGATTTATGAAAGTGTTTGTATCTGTGGTGAAACGTATATTGGCGAAACGAAACGGAACTTAGCGGTGAGATGGGGAGAACACAACGACCCAACAAACAAGAATTCGGAGCCAGCAAAACATCTTTCCAAATTCCCCAACCACTCATTTACTTGGAAAATAATTACTAGCGCCTCGATACATTACCGTGAACGAAAGAAAACAGAAACGGTGTCACATGACAATTCTGTCACATAATTACTCCTTTCTATATTACTAGTAACCCATGTAAAAATTTTTTACAGGTTTTAATTGATGTGAGCTGAACAGAGAGAAAGGCTTAGTATAATGAATTTTAGTATGATAAAGTTCTTCAATTGTTTGGAATGTAGAATGTTTAGAATGTAGTATCCCGTGTAGAACAGCGTGTAGAACACGGGTTTTAATTCATCAAAAATAAAAATACGCGCTGTGCGTCCACTTTTTTCACTTTTCAAAATATGTATAAATTGAAGATGCAATGCAATGGTTCCCCATGATTAAAAATATCTAAAGTCAATACAGAAAAAAAACACTCTTCACTCTTTTAATTAAAAATCTCTAGTTATTCCGGCTAAAGCATATTTAGTTCAACACTGGAGTTATGAACAGAAAAACTTTTTAATCAGAAGATCTGAAACACATCAAAAGATTCATAATAAATCTTTCACGATACGATATATGCAGTAGTAAAAATAAATTGTGCGTACTGGTAAACAGCAAAAAGATTAAAATCGCTGTACTTGTTCATGGAATCCACACCCCAATGTAAATAAAAGCCAAACGCGAAAGTCGTAAAAGTGTCGAAATGTGAATTAAAAACAATTGCGATTTTCTTTACGAACCCAGACCGTCATGATTAAAAACCATGATATTCATTTCTTCAATCGCGTATTATTTGAGAAGTAATGATGCAGAAACTCTATTAATACTATAAGAAACAACAAAACAAACAAACAAAAAAGTTCTAAAGCGTACTTACCCTAAAAACATTAATAAATCTTCGCGCAATACTTCCGTTGTTGTTTATTGTTTCTTGATCTCGCGAATAATCAAAACATTTGAAACGATTAAATGCAATGCAATGTTTTCCCCTATACTAATCGTAGAAAAATATTAACCGTGGTCTGACACTCCATTATGAATAAGTTACCGCAAAAACGACCCGAAATTTTAGAGAGTGAAAGCGTGAAAAAAGCGGATGCACACTCGTGATTAATATATAGATAAATACAATTACTTTTAGCCTTTTAGCATTTTTATTTGTAATTAATTACCCTTTTTATTACGTGTTTTTAAAAAGTTGTATATATTTATCCGATTTTTTAGAGACTCATTTTATTGTACTGATGATGGCGTAAGCCGAAAAGCTTCTACTTTACAGGCTCCCCACTGAAAAATCATGCAAGAATATGGGAAATATGGGATTTTTTTAAAAAAAAATATGGGAGGTATATGGGATTTTTTCTCAAAATTCCAAGAAAATATGGGAGGAATATGGGAAACTTGAGGGCCTAAAATAGACGAATACACAAATATCCAGCAAAAGAAGACTTCTTTAACCAAGAATCAGACTACAAATAGCACTGCCATTTTCACTTGTCCAATTTTTTCGCTTTCTTAATTTTTGCAAACATGTTATCGATAGTATTCTTTCTCTTTTCGCCCAAAGCAGCTCGCACTTTTGCTTGGTGCTCCATTTTTGCAGCAGTTTCGTTCAACTTTTTACTAGAAGATTCTACTAATTCAGTTGCAGCTTTTATTCCAACCATATCCATTTTTTGAAGGGCACATTTAAGGCTGCTGGTAGCATCCTCCAAGATCCTTTGTGCTATCTGTACGTCTTCGTCAACCTTGAAAAAAAAAGAATGATATAGAATCATGCACATATGATTTGGAAAATTCAAGCATCAATGAGATATTTATACTTCTCAGAAAAAGACTGTGGTAAATTTAAGATTCAATAGGCACAGAAACTCTGGAGTGATTCAAGTCGATTGCTCAGTACTGGTCCAATTCTCACTTTGTGAAAAACTGAAGTAGCAGTTAAAAAAAAACAGAACTTCCTGTGACGTTTTGACAAGTTGCTTTTTTGATAACCTTGATAAACCTGATATCAACGATTTCACAAGTGTAACTTCAGTATACAAAAATTAGGTAAAATGATTGAATACCTTTTCTTCTTCCTCTTGAAATGCTTGTTCTTTCTTCTCTAATTTCTTTTTGGATTTAGCAGCCTCTTTTATCATTAGTTCTTTCTCTTTTTCTTTTTCCTCATCCTTTTTTAGTTTGCTCTTAGACCCCAAGTACACTGACACATTTATTTTAGGGACGCTAAAAACAAACATAAAAAACTACGTATAAATATAAAGAAGGAAAAACAGAAACACTATTATGACAAACGAGAAAGAAAAACATAACTTAACAAAAAATATACTTACTAAAACATACAAACATACAATACAATACATACCTCACATGTTCACGCATACGCCAGATGTACAACAAAACGGCTACAAACACAAGAAACTTATACGCTTACGAACTCAATTATAATACATTACACATGGGACATATAACAACATAGAAACACAAGACGAGAACATTACGAACAATAAACAATTGCACGGGCAATATAGAACAACGTCTCGATGGAGAGCCACACGTTTGCCCGCAGAGTATAAGACCTACTTACACTCTACGCGGAGCATCTGGCTCCCCTCAAGATATTCTCATCTTGAACACAATTCCCACATAAATCATCATATTATCATTCATAATCAGTTCGTTCAGTTTGGCTCTTCGTCTGAGAATCGTTTTCCACCAATAATACGATCTTCGCAATTGGTCGTTCGTATATTCGTCTAGTGGGCGTTTGGACCACTACGCTCCGCACCATTTGATCGTCACCAGTACGTACTTTGATTATTTGCGCAAGTTGCCAGTTGTTTCGTTGTACTTGATCGTCTTTTAGTAGAACAACGTCACCAATCGAAAAATTTCGTCGTTTGGATTGCCACTTTCGTCGTTGCTGAAGGGATTGAAGGAATTCTGAACGCCAACGCGTCCAGAACTCGTTAACCACGTGTTGGACTCTTCTCCACTGACTGTAGAGATCAGTAAACTGTCCAGGAGGACCCACGACAACTTTTGACTTCGTGGTAAGTAAAAGATTCGGAGACAAAGCCACTAAACTGTCACTATCATTTAATGTTTCAACTGACAACGGTCTACTATTGACGATAGTTTCTACTTCTGTTAAAATGGTTCTAAAGCTTTCATCATTTAAACTGAGACCATGATTCTTCAATAGCAACGACAGAATTGAGCGACATGATCTAATTTGTTGCTCCCACATGCCACCCATGTGGCTTGCTGTTGGAGTGTTGAAGTTCCATCTAATCCAGTCAGTGTTGTTTCGTAGAAGAAAATCATTTATCTTTTCTTGGTCCATCTCTTTGGCTTTCTTGAATTCGCCATCTGCTCCAACAAAATTAGAACCGTTGTCCGATCTGATCTGACGTACTTCTACCCTCCTGCTAATAAACCGACGCAACGCCATGATAAAAGAATCCGTGTCAAGCGAATTGGTGCTCTCCTAATGATGTTTCTTCGGAAGGATAATTGGATGTTTCACATTCCAATCCAGACTAGAATTAGAGATTCTACCTCCGACACGAATAATACCCTTCCTATCGATGATTGGACTCATTCGAAAAAGTGGACCTTTCGTCTTGCTTCCTTTTCCTTCATTTGGAAACTCCTGTCTCTGAACTAACCTCACGATTGCTAATTCAGCTTTTAAGAGAAGATCGACATCGATTTTCTTACGTTTATGTCTCCATAACAACATGGTTGCAACTATGCGTTTGAGACGATACCAATTTGAAACTTTCTCGAATAAGTTTTGCAACGAATTCTTTTGTTTAATGCTGACTGTATTTACTTTGAAATGTCTGTCTTTCTTTACTTCCGGATCGTCGTCATCTACAGAAAACCTTTCTTTAAGATCTATGTCTTGTAATGGCTGCCAAAGAAAGGCTGGACCATTAAGCCAACGTTTGCTTTCCACAAACTTCTTTACTGTTTGTCCTCGTGAAGCATTGTCAGCTGGGTTGTCGGAAGATGAGACATAACTCCATTGTTTGACATCTGATGCATCATGAATGGCTTGGACGCGATTGGCAACGAACAAATGAAACTTTTTGAAACGCTAGTGATGTAGCCAAGAACTACTTTACTATCTATCCAAAACGTTTCGAAGCTGGGTTTGATTGTTAGTTCTCTCTTCAACTGCATGGCTACTTTGGTTGATGTTGTTGCTGAGGTTAGTTCCAAACGTGGAATGGTGATTGGCTTCAGAGGCGTAACTCGAGCTTTTCCAATCACGAAACAGCAATGAATATCTTTACGGTTATTGATTAATCTCAGGTAAGATGCTTGTCCATATCCGTCTGTGGATGCATCAGAGAAGTGATGTAGTGAACATTCAGAAATTTCTCCGAAGTTATCTGGAATGATACACCTCTTTATGCTTACATCCTCTAATAATTGCAATGAGCTTCTCCACCTTTCCCATGTACTCCTTTGCTGTGGAGAAATCTCATCATCCCAGTCTTTCCTTTCACTGCACAGTTGTTGTAAAAGTCGCTTGGCTGGTAGAACAAAAGGTGCACCAAATCCTAGAGGATCATAAACCGAACTGATCGATGACAATATACCTCTTCGAGTCAACGGATTGTCTTTTAGAACAATGCGAAAACAAAATGAATCTGATTCTACACACCAGCTTACTCCCAATGCTCTTTCTATCGGCAAAGACTGAATAGACAAGTCGATATCTTTGATACCCTTCGCCTTGTCCTCGTCAGGAATCTGCTCTAATACTTTTCTGGAATTGCTCATAAACTGTGTCAGATTAAATCCTCCCTCAGCACACATTGACTTAACATTTTGTTTGAGGTTCAACGTTGCTTCAATGGTTGAGTTACCTTTCAACATGTCATCAACATAAAAACTTCGAAGCAATGTCAAAGCAGCTTCTCTGCTATACCTTTCTTCATTATCGAAAATGGTTTTTCTCAATGCGTAATTGCTCGTGCTTGGTGAATGTGTGCCTCCAAACAAATGAGCACACATAACGAAATCTTCTAGTTCTGCATCGAAATTTCCATCTGGCCACCATACGAATCTGAGCATGTCCTGCTGTTCGGGTGGTACTTTTACCTGATAAAACATACTTTCTATATCGGCTACCAAAGCTATTTTTTCTTCCCGAAATAGTGACAAGACACTGACGAGCTGGTTAGTAAGGTCAGGTCCTTGTAGAAGCATTGAATTTAATGACATACCATTGTAGACTGCACTACAGTCAAATACTACCCTAATCTTGTTAGGTTTTTTAGGGTGATATACGCCGTGGTGAGGTAGGTACCAGGTTCTTCCATCATTTTTTTGATGTGCTTTCTTGGCGTACTCCTTTTCAATGATTTTCTGCATGAAGTCACAATAATCTTTGTACATTCTTTGATTCTTTAACAACTTCCTTTTTAAACTATGTGCTCGTCTGATTGCTTGGCTCCGGTTGTCTGGGACCTTCAAATCTGGATCCTTACAGGGTAACGGAAGTTGATAATGTCCATCGATGAATTTCACTTCTCTGTCCATTAAATCAAGGAACTTTCGATCGTTAATTGAAACTCTCTCATGGTCGTCTTGAATTTTCTCACTGAAATCCAGCTGAAACATTGATAGCATAGCATCTCTCAGTCCATGATCTTTCATTTCCTCTTGGAAGACGAAGTGAACTGGTCTTTTGGTATCGGAAAAGGCAACATAATTACATCGTGACTCGGTTGATGCATTGGTGTTGGTAAATATCGGGTCGGTAACACACCAACCCAAAACAGAACGAAATGCATAAGGTCCGTTACCTTGACAGGGAATGATCTCGAGGGGTACTAAAGCTCATGGACAGTTAGCTCCAATGAGAATTCCAATGTCGGTATCGTCGTCGTCTTGTTGCAAAAATGGATGGATTTTATCAAGATACTTCCATTTTTTCACTTTGTTCGGAGTTGGAATTTCGTCTTTATCAACTGGTATGAACGATCTGCTGTATGTCTTAGGAAGAATGATCTTATTCGTCTGATTATCAGCTGCAGCAATTTGTAGGTTGTTGATACATTGAGAAGCTTCTGTTGTGATCCCACTCATTGTCTTGATTGATATCTTGGTTGGTGAAGAACAAACATTCAATTCCTCTAGGACCTGTTCGTGAATGAATGTCCCTTGACTGCCATTATCTAGAAGTGCTTTAGTATATACCTTGACAGTTGTTGAAGGATGTGTTAATATCACTACCACATTAAGACTAATTACTTCGGCATCAAGTCGTGAAAAGTTAACGCCAATCGATTTCGAATCATTTTTAGGTTTGTCAGGTGGCTTTATCGCTCTTTTGTACCCATGGAAACCTGTAGGATGATCGACATTGCAGGTTGCACATTTCCGTTTCTTGGTACAAGATCTGGCCTGATGGGAATCATGGTAGCAAGCAAAACAGAGTTTCTCATTATACAGAAATTTCCTTCGTTCTTCTACTGGGAGTTGGAGATACTGACTGCATTCATCTAAGTCATGTCCTTCTTTGCACATGCGACAAGCTGTTTTAGATCCTGCAATCAGCATAGTCTTGACGAACTTTCTTTGACCATTCATGTAACCCTCGACTAAAGTTCCTTTCCACGTATAAAATCAGCATTTTTAACCATTTATTTTCCAGCTATTTATGATGAATCTCCCAAAATGTACAGAGAGGTGCTAAATTCAAAAATCATATTCAGCAAAAATCATCAACCTTGGATACGAATTGCAACATGGCAACAGTTCCGCAAAATCAAGGTATGGAATTAATTCAAACCTTAAATGACATCTGTAAACATGGCAGCGCAATCGAAACTTAAAAAATTTGAACTGATAAAGTTATTCATCATTGAAATTTTATGTTAAGGGAAATTTTGAGGGATTTTACGGAAATTCGTAAATTTTGTTCTTATAATCATCCATTTCCAATACTAATGGAAATGATCAAATTCTTATTTCATGTCATGATAACAATTATTATGAGTAGAATATATTTTCATTTTTTGGTAATTTTGACTGGCTTGATGTAATTTTGTTCAATGTTGGATTTGGTATAGACAATAACTTGATAACAAATCGAAACAGTAATGACAGACAAGAACAAAGAACATCTAAAAAGCATTGGTGTGATTATTATTTAATAAAATAATGGGAAATGCATGTGGTTTAAAGCTTTTCTCCAGTGAAAAATTAAGTTATCCTAAAATATATTGAAAATCGTTCCAGAGATAGAATTTAACATTTATTTTAGTTAAAGGCTGTTTTCCACTTCCAGAAATTTTCCGTGGACAGGAACGGAACGGACAAGAAAAGTTACTGAGCATGCGTACAAACAATGTTTACAGCACGTGCTCAGAAAATTTTCCGTTCCGTAGAAAGTTGAATTGAGTTCAACTTTCTCCATGTTGTCTGTGCGGAAAACGCGGAAAAATCTAGATAAACCAATCAGATTTTTTAATTTCGTGTTATCTCTTGCATGAGTGAAAAAGTAGCGAAGTCACCTTCGGTTGAAAAAGTGAAGGCGAGCAGTAAACATTGAAAAATAAAAGATGGAGAATAATAGTTATTTAACCGAAGTTTCACAGGAAGATTTATTGATAATGCAAAATCAACAAATTGCAGATGGTTTGAGAGATGGTTTTCAGTTGTTTCAAAATCAGCTTCTCCAAAGGTTACCACAACTACAAACAACAACCCCCAGCATCAACAAATGATTATACAACATGAAGGAGAAGGGGGTGAAGAGACATCTTTGTCTTCTGTAAACGTTGCTACCGGGGAAGCAAAGGATTTTCTTGGGAATTTAATTGAAGAAGTCAGGACATATAGATGTTTGTGGGATGTTTCATGTAGAGGCTTTAAAGAACTTCCTAAGAAGCAACAAGCTTGGGCTCAAATTGATCAACAACTTAATACAAATGGTAAGAATGTAATTTTACTGGTGATGTGTTTATTTATTTCTGATCTATTAGTTTCATTTATTTTACAAAACCCAACACCATCACTTGGTGATCGAACAAATTTATATCTGGAAATAATGCTTATAATTAATTATAATATAAATAATTTTTACATATTTTTTTCAGCCAAAGAGGCTCAAACGCAATGGCAGAAATTGAAAGATAATTTTCGAAAATGCTTAAAATGGAGAGAGCGAGCAACAAGATCTGGTGCTGGAAAAACAACATTGCCCACGTGTCAATATTTTAAAGAGCTGGTTTTTATAACTGACACTGTCACAAACAAGCCAACAGTGAGCAACATTCCTCAGAAACCTGACATTTTCACTCCACCAGACTCTCCTGTTTTTGCTGTTGCTCAGTCTCCTACTCACATGGTTAATGAGAGCTATGATGCAGCAAACAGTGCTGCATTTGAGACACCATCGTCTGCATCAAAAACAAATATGATGCGAGTAAACAAGAAAAGGAAAAATGAAATGTCTGACGTGGATAAGTTGTTAATAGCATCAATTCAGCGTGATTTGAACACACCTACTTCAGCACCTCAGCCAGACAATAACGATCCTGTTACCTTGTTTTTTTTTAGTTTAGTTGAGGATTTTAAAGGCCTGCCTGCCAACAAGAAACGACTAGCACATTTGAAAGTGATGCAAGTCCTTAGTGAAATGCATGAAGGTACTAATGAGTGACATTTTGTTCATACATTTTTAACATATGGATGTACATATGTTTTATATAACTACATATAAAAACTTAAGCTATCAATGTCTTTTATGGAAATTGTTTTGTACACTTGTCACTTATTCTGCTTGCCAGGGAACCTGTCCATCACCAACAGAGAAAAATTATTTGTAATTTTCTCGAAAAACGTTTGCGTTTTTGGAATAGTTATTTGAGCCTAGTTGGCCCTGCAAAGACATTAGTCCACCTTGCATCTCTGTATTTCGCCATGTGCCAGGTTTAAATCCTGTTGGTGTTTCTCTATCAACCATTTCTGGTGGACAGTATTGATATGCAGTGTCAAATTCTTTTCCATTCATTAAATAATTATGTAAGACTACTGAAGCCTTTGTAATTGCAACAACAAGCTCCACCCTTCCTATAATTGATCTTCTGAAAATCCGAAATCGAGACGCAAGGATACCAAATGTATTCTCTATAATTCGTCTGCATCGTGAAAGTCTATAGCTGAAAATGCGTTCTTTCAAGCTTAAAACGTCTCTCGGGTAAGGCTTCATAAGATTTGTTCTTAGGGGGAATGCTTCGTCACCAACTGGGTTTACCGCGCAATGGTCTGATTTAAATAAGTCATGTGTTGTTTGCAACATGTATTGACGAAGTTCAAACTACAATAGTTGACAATAATAAACTTGATACATAAATAAAACAAGAATTGACAATAATGAATATACAAAGAAGAGAAGAGCTTACCAGCATACACACAACATAAACTTGACTGATATGAAACAAGACTATGACACAGAGATACTACTATAACTAATTAAGAAAGTAAATGAACCATGACAATAAAACCTATTATAGAAATCATAATGACTTCACACTTAAACAATGGGACATAACTTGACAATGACAATAGAGTGTTACCTACATATAACACAGGACATGACAAAGGAACAAAGTGGACATTGAAAAGTTGACAGAAGACAAATCAAATTCTTATTTGTTATAAAACATATAGAACATTCACGTTACACCAACAAAAACATATGGATACTTAGTTTCACTGTTCCATATTGGTTCTGGATCAGGTAAATTCAATTTTTCTTCAGTTATAGCAATGCCAAGATTACTACGTGAAAACACTCCCCCATCACTGTTTCTGCCTGAATCGCCAATGTCTACCATAGTAAATTTGTAATTAGCATCACATACGACCATCAAAACGATAGAGTATCGAAAAAATAGAGCATGATCGTGTATCATCATGTCTTTAATTAACAAATGAAATTCGCCTTTCTTCTTTCTCTCTTCGTATAATTTTCGAACCCACATCTTTTTATTACGTTTATGTTTATTTCTCATAATACGATTTCTCAGTAATAAAATTTTTTTCGTTGCTGTACTTAGTTTCGCCATTTTCACTTTTCTGAACTTACAAAAAAAGTGGAAATGGCTAACAGAAAATTTTCCGCGGAAATCAAGCAATTAAATGTCAATAAAGCAAGTGGACCGGATGAGATTCACCGTCATATGTTGAAAGAGCTTGTTACTTTTTTCTCAACGCCAATATCCGTTATTGTTAAAAAGTCCCTTGGACAAGGCATCATACCAGAAGATTGGAAAACCACCTACATTTCTGCAATGTACAAGAAGGAAGACACAAACCAGTTAATTATCATCCAATCAACCTCACATCGATTGTATGCAAACTTACTGAGTCAATCATAGCAAAATGTATAACAAGATACTTACTTGAAGAAAACTTTGTGTCCCCTAAACAGTTTGGATTTGTTCATGGAAGGTCAACTGCAACGCAGCTTTTATGAAATCTCAACGAAACAGGTTATGTCAATGGTTGCATAACTTTGACTTTGCTAAAGCATTTGACAGTATTTTGCATTGTAGGCTGATCTGCAAAATCGAATCCTTTGGAGTCAATGGTGAGATTCTAAATTGGATCAAAGAATTCCTGAACGGTCGTTCCCAGATTGTCAGAGTTAATGGCAAAGAATCATTTTCTGGTTGTGTTTTAAGTAGTGTGCCACAAGGAAGTGTTCTGGGTCCCTTGCTCTTTGTTATGAACATCAATGATTTCCACGAATGTGTATCATCAAGTTCATTCTTTTTCGCCAATGTCAGCAAGATAGTTTGAAAGATTTCATGCGAAAAAATACTACAAGCTAATCTATATTGTTAGGTGAATGGTCTCATAAATGGCTACTTTAGTTTCACACAGACAAAGGCGATGTACTCACACTTGGTAAGCTCAAGAACATTGTTCATACAGAGCGATACAGGCTAAATGATGTAGAACTGGAGCATGTATTTGAAGAGAAAGATCTTGGCATAGTAATACATTCACAGCTCAAGTTTGAAGATTACATCAACACAAAAATCAAGAAGGCTAACTCTATTTCCGGCTTAATAGGAAGTTTCTCATTTCTAGAGAAAGCCCTCTTTAAAAAGCTGTTCACTACGTTCATACGTTCGTTCGCCTAAAAATTACATAAATAAAAACAACAATTATCTACCAGTCTAGCACGTACAAGTTCTCTGTCCTAAAATCTGAGCTATACATTCCTGGCAGAAGCCCACATCAGTGGATTTTACTTCCCAGCCATGTTTAAATAAATTTTTTTTTAAATTGTCATATGTAGTAAGGCTCAAAAGGTGACTACATGAAAACTTGGTTTACTACTTTATCTGCTATAACAACTGTAATTTTTAATGGAGACTTGATTTGAAGAATATCTTGGACCAATCCATCTCCATCATGTAATCAAAATCCAAAATGGTTGCACTTCATCGTTTTCGAACACCACTTGAGATTTCTCATTAGACACAACACCTTCCACCAAGCATACAAGCTTCCACAAAACTTTGCACTTTGACACAAGCAAACTCAATTGACATAACACACACTTCACTAGTGCCTTTGTTTTGAATGGATGAGTTTCAGTTGTGTTGAGCAATGTGGTGGTTTTCAGCAAATGTATATGAAGGTTATTCATTTCATATGTTTTTTCAAGAACTAGAACATTCACATCATCTCCATAAAAGATGAGTTTTGAAAATGTTTTGCTGTCACAAATGACCAGATCTTGCTTAAGAATAGCACTAACAAGCCCATGGTGGGTTGACACATCTGGAATTTGATAAACATCCACTTTCACATTTACAAGCTTTCCATCTGCCACGAATCGTAAGTCACTCAATGTGACACAAGAATTTGTTGAAACTAAAGTTAATTTCATCAGGATTGACAGCTTTCACTTTTGTCAGGGGATTAAATATCATTTCATTGAATTGTTCTGTAAAATTGGTAAATGCTATACATATATGACTGCACATACCACTTGAGGATGAGTTGCATTGTAGCCGACCTGCCGTGTGTGACCTCACTAATATTCAAACTGTTTCTAATTATTTGCATGGGAATTGGAAAGATGATGAAATGATGAAATGAGAGTTTGAACCATTGTTTTCCAGAAAGACATTTGTTTAAATTGTGACGAACACAAACTCAATAATGTACTATATGCACACTGCAGACCTGCACTTTCATATAGGATTTGCTGGAAAGATTTCTGACTCAATTTAACTATGTCATATGTTGGGGAGCATTACTTTCAACATTGCCTTCAACAAGAAGTTGAATATTTTTGAGAATGGTGAGATCGATAACAACTCCGATGAAATATATCAATTGTAATGTAGCAATATAAAGGTTGTGTGAAAATCTATATAAACTAAAAACTGGATGCACAGCGCATTCAAAACAAATTGATACCTTCCAACTTTTTCTTTTGTTCCAAAGTTACTACTGGACTGCAACCATTAATGAATTTTTGAAATGATATATAGTCTGTTCTTTCCAAAACCATCAACGTCATGATTAAAACCATGAGTTTCATTTCTTTATGCTTTTTTTATTATTACCTAAAAAATTACTACTTGAATTGTAATACCGAAAACCTTATCATGCTATAAGAAAATTGAAATAAACAACAACAAACAAAAAAAAAAAAGAAAAAAAAATGAAATTCAAGTACGCATTTATCCTAAAAACAATAACTTAAAACAAAAATTTACCCTGAAGATAAAAAGTCACAAATAAAATCATAATGCTAAACTTATATATATACCCAGGTACGTAAACGATTACCATAACACAAAATAATGCATAAACATGATAAAATATAAACTTAAGAAAAATCCACCCAATAAAGCTTCTTTTTTGTAGGACAGTTTCATTGCACAGTAATAACTAAATACATAATCCATTCGTCTCTTAACTAACCCTCTCAACATCATAATTTAACCCACCTTCATGTGCTTCGTTTCTATTTTAACAGATGAAAATATTCAAAAAACGTGTACAAAAAACTTAATCATACTATGACGAAATCGAAAGAAAAACAAAGCAAACTAAAAGAAAGTTTGAAAACATATTTACCTTAAAAGTAATAATTAAAAACACAAACGTAATGACAGAATTTTTAACATATGAAAACATTCACATGTATGTGGAGCCATTTTTTATTTCCAGTTCAAAGTGCCAGGAATAATATTAGTGCATCTTATATTAAACATCACAACAGCACAGAATCACTAACAATAATAGATAGAAGAAAGAAATATTATATTCCCCCAGTGAACCTGGTGGAAGCGAAAACAAACCTTTCTTTCTACAACCTAACAGACACTGAAGGAGAAATAACACCAAACAGAAAGGTAAGCAACCTAGGAGAAAGCGAAAAATTGACTTGTAACACGTAACGGAATTACAGTTGTACATGTAAGTTTTTAAGTGACAAACCTTTCTTTCTACTTTCTGTCTTTCTACTCTGTCTTTCTACTCTACAGCAAGGCGCAAATGAACCTGAATAAATGCAAATATAAAAGTTCTTAGATAGGTAGGCAGGTAGGTAGGTAGCCTATTCGGTTAGGTTGGAAAAACCTTCGTGGAGTTTGCCATCTTTAAAATATTAAAGAAACACAATTAGTACCTCGTAACGTAATTCTTTCGCTTTCGAAACTTTCAAACTTTGGTAAACTTGATTAACTGTCAAACTTGATTGATAACTATAGATATTGATTTATAGACAATTGAATTGTTTATACGTATTGTCTATTATTTCTGAAGCGTAACCGCAATGAATAAAAAACTTAATTTGTTTACTTTTCACCCGAACGTCGTCGCTATAGTTTTTCCAATTTCAGCAACCAATCAAAACGGCGAAACGGTGATCACGTGTCAAAACAAATGATGAAAATTAGGCATTTTGAGGGTTTCTTCACTGGTGGAACTGCCGCTATATGACCACAATTAAGAAGATTTTGACCATTAAAAAAACAAAAACAAAACACTGTCTGAAATAAAAGTGGGATGCACGATTGCGGATAAGTATAAGTAGATTATTGGTTCATTAGAAGATATTTATCCGAAGTGATTTTCACCATAAGTTCTGAATGTCTTCCCATACAACCAATTTTTTATTTGATTATTTTTTGAATGTATTAGCCCTCATTGTTTGTTTGATTTGTTCTTAGAATTGGTTGCATTTGTGCACGATGTTTCTCTCCCATAAAAGAGCCAAAAGTTACCCTAACTTAGCATATTTTAATATGGAACTACAACAGGAGCATCAAGCTAATCGTACTGTGTGCTATGTTCCTGATAGAAGAAACATGTAAGTCGATGCATCTAGATTAAAATCACCTGTGAAAATAAAAAACTTTAAAGGAAAAATGAATGATAAAGAAGATGTGGAATTCGGCTATATTCCATTTATCAAACGGCAGAAACTGACAATACATTCTATCATGAATAATTCTAAAGTGCGTGATACCATATCATTTGAGGCTTTCATCGACATTGATGGAAGACCAACAAAATTGCCAAACGGAAAAATCATGAACAGAAAAAACGTTACCGCAAATAACGAGATGGGGTTCATTAAATTGTCTTTATGGGGAAACCATATTGAAGAAATTCGAAACAAGGGCAACTATTTTATTATGAATGTTGTTGTCAAGGAATACCAAAATACATATATGTGACAACATATGCAAATACCTCGATTCAGACCTCGGCAGCTGACATAAAACAGAATAAGAACATTTAATTGTTCAATGACGAGGTTTTGGGTTTCCCGCCCGTGAATATTGACAATATTCAAGTATCAAGGATATACAAACAACTAGCACTTCCACCTGGAAATCAAAAGTTGTTTAAATGCTTATTTAAAACCTTGAAAAATCTTATTCGTTCAAGCTCACTTTTGAAGGTGGCATAACAGTAGTCCTTTTAAAGTACTTAATCAAAACATATATCAGTCTAATCTAGTAGCAAACGCACAAGAAACAGATGAGGATGCGCTATCTTCACCTTGTTGAAGACGTTCACAATGAAGTTGTTAGGTAGCAAAAATTCGACAGTATTTGCACACCTTACAGAAGCTATATGTATTAACCCCTTATGTGTTTTCTAATCTTGTAGCAAACGCACAAGAAACGGATGAGGATGCGATATCTGTTCAATCCGTGGTTGTTAAAGAATAAGGTAAGAAATATCAACAAAAACATGAAAGGTCCTAAAAATTTGATAAAAACTTTAGGTCTAACATATGTAATTAAATAATTTCAGTGCAAGTAACTCCGTTCAGAGAAATGTCCGATTAGGACCAAGACTTTTTCCTGATTTCCTGCATAGTGAAAGAAAAGTTTGTGAATGATGTTTTCGACAACAGAACCCAAATTCTCTCACACGATTTGTGATGACTTTTCTGTTTCATAGCTGGTTTCTTCTCTGAATCTACAGAAAATCGCTTTCTATTGTACCAACATAAAAGAAAAGATGGAATTGAAAAAACGAAATCCTAAATGAAAATGTGGGACATGCAGAAAAAGCCTTACCGGGAGAAGTGTTACATGTAAACGTTGCTTACTTTGGAGGCACTTTACTTAGGCCAAGTTAGAAGTGAAGCCTAGTGCAGATTGGTTCTGCAGCAGTTGCACTAAAAAAAGTGAAGCAGGTACAAAAAAATTTAACAAGTCAATTTTCAAGGATTTCAGAATTTTCTTAATTCTCTATTCCTTTTTTGTCTCGGAAAAACCCCAATTGCAGCCATCTCAATTCACAACTGTGTTTTTCCACTTCTATAAATAAGGAGGATTACCTTCTAAGAAAGGCCATAAAGGGAATGCCTAACATTGCATCATGCATAGATAATTGACCAAAAATTTACCAGCTATGAAATGGTGTTGTGGCGCTATTGCACCCTAATGTCATTCTTTCCTGATTTTGATGGGGTACAAAAGTGTTGTAAAGCAGCGCAGAATAGAACAACAAGATATTGTTCCATAGGGCTGGCCCACGATGGGTGATGGAAAAGGTTGTTACTTTAAGGTGTTTTTGAGGAATTTTGTAGTTATTCCTTGAATATCTAGTATTATATTTATTTTGGACTCTGGAAAATTGGTTAAGGAAAGTTATGTGGGTAAGCTCGAGCTTATTTTTAAACATGAAGGTTAATACTTGGTATACGTTTAATTTGTAGATACTAAGAATCCCAAGTTTAATTAATAAAAGTTCGGAGTGTGTAAATCGATCTACACCGAAAATAATCCTGCAAGCGTGTTTTTGTTTGCAGTAAAGCTTTGTTTGGTTAGTACTTGCCTATACTATGTTGCAATAGGTTAGGTAACTATGTATAAATGAGAAATATAGTAGTTTTAAGGATTTTAAGTTGACATATGGTTTTGCCATGCGAAGTATTCCAAGGTTTTTAGAAATCTTATCTTGGATAACATTTATATGATTCTTCCAAATCATGTCAAATTTTCATCAAGAAGAACTCCTAGGAATTTGATGAATTTTTCCCTTTTTATCTCATTATGGTTAATTAACAGTTTCGGTAATTTCAACGGCAAATCATCCACACTTGAAGGCTTACAAAACAAAATATATTTAGTTTTATTTATATTTAGAGAAAGTTTATTACTTCTGAACCATTCTTCAATATTTCTAAGCTCTTTGTTCACGATATCAAAGAGTGATTTTATATTTTTATGTGAATAAAATAGGTTAGTGTCATCAGCGAAAAGAATGAAGTTTTAAGTATTAGATGCTCTGTAGAGATCATTTACATATAATAAAAAGAGCAAAGGGACAAGAATGGATCCTTGGGGTACACCACATGTTATAAGTTTAAGAGATGTTCTTTTTGTTCCATATGAAACACATTGTTTTCGATTAGTGAGGTAGTCTTTAAACCACAAGAAGTTATTATTGCGTACCCCATAGTGTTTTAGCTTCGATAGAAGAATTTTATGATCAACTGTATCAAATGCCTATGAGAGATCGATAAAAACTCCTAGTGTGTATAGATTATTATCAAAAGCATCACTGAGATCGTTCACTAGGTTTAATATTGCATGGTCAGTAGAATGCCCTTTCTGAAACCCAAATTGTTTCTGGTACAATATGCTGTTGTCAATAATATATTTATAGAGTCTATTGTACATTATGCGCTCCAGGATTTTTGAAAAGCAAGGAAGTATGGATATCGGTCTATAATTCGAGATATTAGACTCTTCACCTGCTTTGAAGCTAGGAATGACTTTTGCAATCTTCATACTATTTGGGAATTTCCCTGTATTGAGGGAAAGTCGAAAAATATGCAATAGGGGAATTTTGATGATATGTGTTGAATAACATTTACGCTAATGTCATCAATTCCTGGACTATTATTGGATTTAAGACTTTTAAAAGCGTCAAGTAGTTCAGTTTCTGTCAAGTTGGACTCTTGCATAATGTTATCAAACTCGTCAAGAAAGAACATCGGTGGCTTATTTGAGGCAGGGATTTTTTTCAGCTAAATCACATCCTCACCAAAAAAAAATTCATTAAAAGCACTTGCAATTTCCCTTTTACCATATACAAGTT
The DNA here is from genome assembly GCA_027922465.2 of Turritopsis dohrnii. Lineage (NCBI taxonomy): Eukaryota > Metazoa > Cnidaria > Hydrozoa > Anthoathecata > Oceaniidae > Turritopsis > Turritopsis dohrnii. Next base: position 852,889 of record BQMF02000076.1, on the reverse strand, counting down.
TTTTATTACTTTCAATAAATTTTGGTAAGCTACTTTTCGAAGTTTTTGTCTTCCCTAGAATTTCCTTGATAACCCCCCACGTTTTTTTGGTATTTGCACTATTTTGGATCATTAATTTTGAGTAGTATTCTTTTTTAGAATTTTGTTTAATTTTATCAAATAGATTTTTGTAAGTTTTATATTTACTTTCATTTCAATATGTTTTGCTTTTTAGAAATATTTCGTACAGTCTTTGTTTTCTTTTCGATGATTTAAGGAGACCTGGGGTCATCCATGGGCTGAGGAGACTTTTTGGCATTAGGTTTAACTCTTTTACTGGAAAAGCTTTGTCATATTGTATAGAAAACAGCTTCAAAAACAAGTCATATGTGCAATCAACATCATTGGACTCCTGAATTAGTTCCCAGTTCATCCAAGGAGAAGATCACGAAAATAGGATATCAATCTTTTATTGATAAAACGTTTTGAAATAGATGTGGATGTGTTAGATGTGTCTTTTATTATGTCCTTGATTAACAGAAAGGTTGGAAAATGATCGGTCAGATCGGTCTGTATTACACCAGAAAATAAACCGCTTTGATTATAATGATTATTCGTAAAAATATTATCAATCAAAGTTGATGTGTTCTTGTAACTCTTGTTGGTTTATTTATTGTCGGAATTATGTTATACTGAAGGATCAAGTTCACAAAATCTTTAATTTTTTTGTTTGCATAATCTAATAAATTTAGATTTAGGTCACCAGAAATGAAAATATGCTTGTTTGAGCAACTTACGTGAGAAATACAAGATTTTAAGTGATCTTTGAAGAGTTTAACCAGCAGGTTACCGCTACCATTTATGATTTCGACACTTAGAGACTCACAATCAGAATTGTTAATTGTTAAATCCTTGTGCAACTTGAAAGAAATGGAGTTATGAACGAATACACACAGACCTCCCCCAACTTGGTTCTCACCTGTACGTGCTTGGTGAACTACTGAGTAGTTAGGTAATTGAAAATTAGAGTTACCCTGTAACTCATCCCCTTTACACTAGTTTCCATAAGTGAAATAATTTTAAATTGGTAGTTAATATTACCCAGCATTGATTTGAAGTTGTCAAAATTCTTGTGCATGCTTCGATTGTTTATGTTTAGTATTGAAAAATTCAAAGGATCGAAATTTGTTAAATAGTTTGAGAGATCAGCAAGAGAAAAACTTCTAGTTTCGAGATTTTGTCGATCAAAAAAGTTTATGTCTGGGTCAGAATCATCATTTAGAGTGATGTTACCAAGTTGGCCAGAAATTGAAAAAGTTGAATCATCCATTTTAAAAACAAATAAATCCTGAATAATTATTAACTATTTGCTCGTTCCTAATTTATCTTAACTATTTTGTCATATTTCAGACGAAATCGTTCACCTCTTTCCCTTCTGTCTTTAACATCATTCCATAGTTTTCTTCATAATATTCGTTCTTTATCTTTGTAGCTTAAAAGTTTCGGGACAATCGTACGTGGACCTCTTTCAACGTTTCTCTTTCCTGTCCTGTGTGCTCCTTTCTATCTTCATATTTTCAACACCCAACTTATTCACAAACATATTCAACACTTTATTTTCGCAATCTTGCTAGGTTTCTTCTTCGCTTTCCTTGATGCGGTCAACTCTCAAATTGTTCCTCCAACACCGATCTTCCAACATTCTGTACCGGTCTTTTGCTTCTTCCGAATCTTTCTGCATCTTGTCAAACTTTTCATATATGGTTTTAATTTTTTCATTAAAATCCACTTCCTGAAAGTTAATTGTCCCTTTCATATCATCTACATCTTTTTCTACTTTTTCTATTCTTTTCACTGTATCAGTCAACACTTTTTCCAAGTTTCCAAATTGATTATTTAAAATTGTAAAGTTAGCACTGATTATATTCGTTAGATTTTCTTCCTGTGTCTTCAATAACTCTTTCAACAATTTTTTGTACATTTTCCAATGTGAATTCCATGATTTTGTATAAGTAATAAAAAATTAGTAAAGTAATATTGTAGTAGAAATATAGTTAAAAAGTTATATGAATTACAAACACGTCTATACTCAATGAGAGACCATGAGAAACTATCTAGAAAATCTAGAAAAAGTATAGTAAGCTACGGGAAAAGAAAGTGTGATGAGTTATATTAAACTACAACTGAATAGGTTGCAACAACCTTAGGCATTGACAAAAGTTCCTTGGAATCTGAGAGAAACAGACTCTGGGGTGCTACCAAAAAAGTGATGAACTCAATAAACTATTGGACCTTGTCAAAGAGAAAATGGTTGTCTCTCGGTATCATGATAAAGTTAGACTACTCACATTAGTTCCTGATAGCTGGGGCATAAAAAATACGCAAGATTTTTTCACAGTTTCTCAATCAATTGTGCGAAAGGCAAGAGAGTTAAAGAAGGAAAAAGGGATATTGGCAAATCAAGATAAAAAGAAGGAAAGGAACTTTCACAGGATGTTGCAGAAACTGTGAAATCCTTTTATGAGGGTGCCGAGTACTCGAGAATGTGTCCTGGTAAGAAATCCGGATTCCAGGAACAAGGTCTTTTCATTATTTTGAACCAACTTCAGCGGTGCAGTTAAGGATGAGAAAAATCTCAAATTACCCAATTGGTGTGCATCTACGATAACACATGGTATATTTCTAACATTGTTGAGACCTCAATAGAGCATGATGATATAAATGTCAAATTCATGAAAAATAGCTTGACCAACAACTTCTCTTGGCCAGAGAAAAAGTGAATACTGGTGGGTGCCAGTCAACCATGTTCTTTGTAAAAGTGATACATGGGACAAGAAATTATCAGGTGTCTGATAAGCAGTTAAATGATATCATTATTATTATTATTATTATTAAAACATATATTTAGCATCCACAATTTACAAAGTGGCTCTTCCGCCTAAAATTAAAATATGAAAAAATTAAAATATTTAGATAATTGTTGTTCAAAGAATTGTGAGAAGAAGTGGTTAAAAAGTTAAGTTAAAAAGTAAAAATGGAATATATGCATTGTTTACGCACTCATTGAAAAAGAGATAGATATTATCTCTAGGTATGTCACTATAGCAGTAAAAGTTTCCAAGACAGCTTGAAGTGATGACCATGCCAACAACACACTGAAGTGGTTGAATTGGGTTCACTTCAAACTTCGAGGAAATGAACTATTATTAGGAAGAAAGAGATCTAGTTAAAGCTTTGTCCATAAAGAACTTTCGAGAGTCACGTTTAAAACTAGCGTATGACGTCGAACATCGCACAGCCCTGGGCAAATCGTTAAAAATTAACGCTTGTTGCCTAAAACTGTGCGGTTCACCTCTTGAAACTTTCATTGTATTGTCAAAACGAGACGATCTTCGAGCACTTTCTAACTCAATAGGAAGATAGTCTGGCCATTTATTATCATTAAGAGCAAGATACGTTAATTTTACTGTTGCATGCTCAATGTTTTCCAGGATTGGTAGCCAGTTTAAGCCTTTCACTACATCGTGCATTTTAGCATATTTTCCAAGTACATAACCAGCTGTAGTGTTTTGTACTCTTTGTAGACGATTCAACAGATAGTTCGGAAGTTCAGCATAAACTGTGTTACAATAAGTAATCTTCGACAATACTAGAGTCTCCGCTAGAACTTTACGTACATTGAGTGGTGTAAAACGTTTGAATTTTCGTAACATTTGCAATGTCCCACAGCAAGACTTTACGATTTGGTTGACATGGTTAATCCAACGAAGATTTTCATCGAAATGGATTCCTAGAAGTTTGGTAGAGTTTACTCTTTCAACAGTTTTATCATTACATCTAATTTTGAAAAGTTCCGGATTTGCAAGGTTATGTTTCCGGGACAGTTGGGACGTTGAAAACAGAATTGATTTTGTTTTGTAATCGTTGAAAAGAAGGTTCTCATTTACTGACCAGTGAGATAAGTTGGAAAGATCATCTTCTAATTCTTTTACACAGCTCTCGATTTCGGATCTCTTACAACTTTGATATAAGGTTGTATCGTCAGCGTATTGTGCTGATTTACAGTTAACAACATCAGACAAACCAATAACGTACAAGTTGAAAAGTACTGGACCAAGAAGACTGCCTTGCGGTACACCAAAATATAAATCAGATTGTTTCGATAATTTATCATCAATTTGCACGTACTGTTTTCGATCACTGAGGAAACTAAAAATAATTTGCACCGCATCTTTCGAAAAGTTCAAGCCAATTAATTTTTCTATCAAAGTACGGTGATGAATGGTATCAAAAGCTTTTGAATAGTCGATAAGTACTGCTAAGGTAACTTCACTTTTATTCATAGCTTTTTTTATGTCATCCCTAAGTTTGAGAAGAATCGTCGTTGTAGAGTGTCCCTTTCGAAATCCAGATTGAGTTGATTTATATAAGGATTCTGATTCAATAAAACTGCAAAGTTGATGAAGAATGACACGTTCGTATACTTTGGAGAGAATTGATAGCACTGATATCGGCCGATAATCCTTAAACGATTTTGGATGATCAATTTTCGGAATTGGACAGACTCTTGCTATTTTCCAGATTCCAGGGAATACCTTTTTGTTGATCGAATTGTTGATAATGTGCACCAGAGGAGACGCTAAGTACTCAGCTACAGGTTTGATGAATCGTACAGGCATGTTGTCGTGTCCACTAGAGCAATCGTTCTTCAGGTTTTTGATATATTTTAATACGTCACTATAAGTTGTGTGTTTGATTTGAAATTTGAAATCTCCGGTGTTGCTATCAGGCAAGTCTGGAAAAGTGGATTGTACGTTTGGTTGGTTTGTAAGTGTGGAAGCAAGGGTGGTGAAGTATTCGTTTAAGTCGGTTGGATGGTGTTTAATACGTGTATTCTGGTTCCGAATGATTCGATTTACCGTATTCCAGACTATTTTGGGATTTTTTGACGACATTGCCCTACGTAAAAATGAAGCCTTGGTAGTTTTAATGAGCTTTTTTAGTTTGTTTCTAGTGCCTTGGTAAATTCGTCGGTCTTCATCATTCTGAGTTTTACGTGATTTTATACGACTTTGCTCAAGTTGTTCTTTTATTTGAGTGATACTCAACGTCTTCATCCATGGTGCAATCGGTCTGGTGATCTTAACTTTTTTAAGGGGAGCATGTTGTTCGATGCAGTCTAAAATGAGTTTGTTTAAGATGTCGATTTGATCACCAGGGTCATCGAATGCGTAAACTAATTGAAAAGGTATTTGACAGAAGTCTGTTACATACGCGTTCATATCTAACTTCTTTTCGTCTCTGATGTATTTATAACGAGGTTCATATCGCTGTTTTTTAACATTTATTATAGCATACGGCATATCATGATCACTGATTTCGTCGGTATTTATTACGTCAGTATGGATAACTTTGTTGGGAATGTTACTGATGACATGGTCGATGAGTGTCTTACTTTTACGAGTTGGTTGGGTAATATGTTGGTGTAGTGAGTAGTTATGCAGCAGTTCTTTGTATCTACGCGTTGATTCGTTTTTGTCGGATAATAGATCAATATTGAGATCTCCTGCTAGAAGAATGGCACCGCCCCATTTTGTGCAAACCTCTGAAAGAAGTTCATCAAATTTTTCAAGCCAGCTTAACCTTTCAGTTTCGACAGAACTAGGTTGGTATACTGCACACACAAGGTACGCAGAGTTTTTATTCTGTCCGCGTATTTCAACCCACATTGTTTCCAGAGACTCTTCTATTTTGTTAAGGTCCTTCCGAATTTTATAATGAATATGATCCTTTATATAAAATCCAACTCCTCCACCTTTCTTAGCTTCTCGGTGACGAAAGACGGTGTTGTAACCAGCAATTTGAACGTAGTTAATTTGATGCTTATTGTCTTTGAGCCATGTTTCACTGAGAGCAATAATATCGAAATGAAAAGTTTGAAGCATAAAACTGTATTCGTCAAATGTTGAAGTAAGTGACTGTACATTTAAGTGTGCAAACGAAGTGTGGTTTTGATGACGCTTAAAGACTTCTAGATGGGTATTACTGGCTGCACTACTGATCGAGACATCACTGATACTTGAATTGAGATCATAACAATTGCTGAAGGGTAACACGGTATGAATACAAGACAGGCAAGTCCATTCGGTTTCGGTTGTACAGTTTTTTATGCATTTGAGATGTGCAACGTCTTTACAAACAAGACATAAGACATGTTTACTATTACAACGAACTGTCTTTTCACACACTGTGCATTTTGATGACTTTTGGTTACGATTGGTAGGACCCGGATTTTTTTCTATATCCCCACTTAATATAAGATGGAGAGACGATGTCGAGTTTGCGTAACATGAAGTAGGTCGTTTGGATCGTCTAATTTTAGAATTACAGTAAGTTGAACGAGTGTTTCCAATAGACGATAATTGTTTCAATTCCCCAGAGCTGCATTGTAGTAAATTACTAGTAAGTGAAATTATCAGCAGTAAAGATATTAAGTACTTCATCGTTGATGATTACGATTAACAAGAGAGAAAAAAAAGTCTGATAAATCAAAATATTTTGATAACAGAATGATTTCTTTCCATAAACTATGTTATATCTTGCTTTAGTAACCCAAAATCCACAGCATAACCATTAAATAACACAAAGCCAACGTAAAAAACAATTTGCTCAACAATAAGTACTCAAAATGAAATGATAATTTTTAGTTGCGAGGAGCTCAGAAAAAACGTGACCGCTCTCCACGTATATCCTTGTGTCTTATCATTCAAAAATATGAGGAGTTTTTGTGCAGACACTGAGTAATGATCTATCTTGAAATATGTTTCTAAAAATAGAATAGTACTAGTATCCCGGGTAAAACCTTTTTACCGAACTTAACTTCGAAAACATTAGGTCAAATCCACCATTCCGGTGTACGTACCCCGTGACGAAAAAATAAATCACGGAATCGCAACTCAAAAGTGTACCTATGTTGTAGAGCTTGAAAAACTGATCAAAAATCACACGTATCGCTGATCCTAAAATACATCAGTTATTCCTATTGGTTCTCCAGATATTTCCACAAAAACCTCGCGTTCGATTGGGGATGCAATGCAATGATCATAAAAAAACTGATGTCTAATGCCAGGCGTCGATCGCCATCCACGTTCAGTATGCGTTGTGTCGCAGAATTTAACTCATGTAAAAGTTTCTTTTCAGGCATAAATTTTTTGATTCATTTCTTACATTTAAAACAGAAAATTTAAAACTGAAACAAATAGCAATATGGCTCAGAATATATATCTATATGCAGAAGAGAAGTAACTTTTGTTTAAAAATAGCAAAAGCACAGAACTGTTTACCCAGACATACAAAACATTGAATAACACTACGAAATGTGAATTGAAAACAAATCGATACCTTCCAACTGTGTTTCTTTTGTGCCAAAGTTACATTGGCTAGCATTCGTTAATGAATTTTTGAAATGATAGTCTGTTCTTCCCAAAACCATCAACATCATGATAAAAACCATGAGTTTCATTTCTTTAACGGTTTACGTGCTTTTTTATTATTAATCTTACCTAAAAAATATTTCAATTGTATAAAAATGCAGAAAAAGATAAATCATGCTATGACATGGTTGAAATAAAAAACAAAAAGTAATTCATACGCATTTATCCTAAAAGTAAAATTTAAAACACAAATTCAATGACAGAATTTGTAAAGCTTTTGATTGGAAAGTCTATAAAATCAACCAATACTATATGTTTATACGGGTTCAATACTCAGCACTGGAGCTAAATTAAATAAAGACTTTTAACGTGGGATACACAACCAAACATCAAAATAATAAAAATAATTGAAACAATGAAATGCCCTAGCCATAATTTAATACTGAAAAGATAAGAAGTAACAGATACAAACATAATGCCAAACTTATATAACCAGGCATAGTACGTAAACAACTACCGTAACACAAAATAATGTGTAATCATGACAAAATTTCAGAATACATCCAGCAATGCAATGCTTCTTACTTGTAGTAGCACAGCACACAGTCTTATCACGTTGTACAACAATCACATTGTATAGCAATAATTAATGAATTTCTGAAATACGTAACTAACTAACCCTCACAACATCATAATTTAACCATGTGCTCCATTTATTTAATGGTTTATATACATTTTTTACCTAAAAGAAAAAGATTTCAGTGAAAAACAGCTACAATCCACACAACTGCAACAACCATATTGAAGCAAACAAAAGCAAAAGACATAAAAGACAGACAGGTAAGAGAAACAAAGCACCAAACATTGTCAATAAAATATATAGGAAAATTTAAAGAAAGCAGACATGGTTGAGATGAGATAAGACAGCATAACACGTTCCCATGAGAACCATTTTTAATTGATCTGTAAAATCTTCTTTGCTAACTAATGGCACGCATTACCAAAACAAATTTTTACTGCGCTCCTCCCTCGTCTTTGTTGCTCCATAGTCTTTTGACTATGATTGCTCCATCTCCTCTTCGTTTTCATCCAGCTTCTACATCCTAAACAATTGAACTAATTTGACTCTTACACTCACACATTAATAAGATATCTTTTCAAAACAAACTTAAAATTAAAACCATTCATTACCGTGTGTAAATAAACATCATTTTTTCTGTGCATCTTTTCTTTTTTTTTTAAAAAATCAGTCAAATTTACACGACTTCCTTCTTAAATAATCCTTAATTAGTAAATGCCCTTTTTCTGTGGACACATATGGTCCCTTTACTTTGTATAGTCCAGGGACTTCCAATCGATTTCCTCTTGTATTTTGTCGGCTGCCAACCACTTCTACTGTGACATTTCCACCGTTTGCCAAAATGTACGTTATATACGGGGATATAACTCTCGAAACATGACCGACGGTTTCTGCATTTTTCATAACTCTAACTGCATGTTTATCGTGCAAATTATCTGGTTGCCTTTCACAACAAAGTTCCTCTCCAAGGGAAGGTGTCCAAAAATCTTTGTACACATGATGCCCTGTAATAAATTCTTGGAATTCAAACATATGTGAGCGAAAATCTTGTCCGCGTGCCATTTCCAATAGAACACATAAACTTGTTTTCGAATACTGCGTTCGAACATGTTTTCGAATGCTGCGTTCAAATGCTACGAAGGAATTCAATCACGCTGCAATTAATGTTTGTTGAGTTGTTGACATGGCAGAAACTAGGAAAAGTTACACGATACGATTTAAAAGTCAAGTACTGAAAAAACTAGAAGAAAATGGTGGGAACATATCACAAACAAGCAGAGACTTCAACGTGGATAGAAAGATTATTCGACGTTGGTTGTCAAAGAAGGACTTGATAGGTGATTCTATCAGGAACAAAGCGCTAAACATTTTTACTCGTCGCAACATACGAAGTGGAAAAGCGAAGTATCCAGAATTAGAGGATGCTATCATGGAGTTTATACGAGACGAAAGAAAATTGGGAAAGTCAGTTAATGGAAAAGTGATAAAAAGAAAAGCTTTAGCTTTATTCCCCAAACTGTTTCCGATGCCAGGTACTTCGTTTAAAGCATCAAGGGGGTGGCTTCGAAGAATGCTTTTACGAAATAACCTTTCATTCAGAAGAGTTAACAGCGTTGGTCAAAAAGTCCCATCAGATGCCCCTGAACGATGTGATCGATTCTTGTCTACAATGCGAAGCACACATGGCTATGATTACATCTGGAACATGGATGAGACGCCATGTTATTTTGACATGCCGGAATCATCTACTATAGATACCAAGGGAGTTCAAACTGTTAAAGTGAGAACAACTGGTCACGAAAAGCTCCGTTTTACAGCTGTCCTTTCTGCTGGAGTTAAGATTACGGCAAATGAGGTGAAAGCTGTTAGATTGCCCCCAATGATCATCTTCAAAAATCTTGTGAAACCTCCCTCTGGACATTTCCCTCCTGGTGTAGTGGTACTAGGCACCAAAGGAGGCACGATGACAGGTGAGTTGATGGCGAACTCTTACACGAAAGAGCTATGGAGCAAACGACCTGGTACTTTTTTTTCAGCAACCGAAGTCCTTGCTCATTATGGATTCTGCAAGAGCGCATACTAGCAATGAAGCTGGCGACGCGTTAGACGGCACTAACACGAAGACCGAAATCATAGAGGGTGGTATGACGCCACTTCTACAATTTATAGACACGCATATTAACAAACCCTTTAAAGATCACTTGCGTAACAAATGGAATGAATGGATGACGGATGGTGAAATTCAATACACAGCCTCCGGTACACGAAAGAGAGCATCATACGAGATGGTTGTTCAGTGGATCTATGATGTCTGGCGTCAAGTAGCTACCGATGACGCCATTTTAAAAGGCTTCAAAGAATGCGGATATATTGGATACAATGGCGACGTTAACAGCTTGCACTCCCATCTTCGTGATACGATAGTCAAAAGAGAGATTCCTCCTGAGGTCATAGTTGATGTAAACGAATTTCTTATTCAATTGGAAGAGGAACGCCATGAAACAGGTGTCAATGAAGACGAATCAGTTGAAAGCGAGGATGATGATAATGAAGAGGATAGTGAAAGCGAGGGGAACGAAGAAGAGGACGATTATGATATTGAAGTCGTGTAAAATATTTGAAAATGAAAAAGTACCATCATACTTCTCTCGTATTTATTTGATGATTTATTTCCCATATTTTGGTTCATATTATCCTTTCTTATCCAAATTAGAGACATTTTGGTACTTATTTTTTTTAGCCCATGGGCTTAAATCCGGACCACTTTTTGAAAGAAAAAAACTGACTCAACATTAAAAATAGGGTAATAGGGTATACTAATTCGCGTTCTGCATCCCACTTTTATTTTAGAGAGTGGAATATTTACTTTTTTTCACAGTCAAAACCTTCTTATTTTTTCCCTTTTCGTCGTAAAACCACGTAGAGGTGAGAGACACTTTTTTTAATGTTACGTAATCTAAGTGTGACGTTTAAATTTGTTAAACCAATCAAAACGCAAGAAATCTTTTTTTCGTCATTTTGATTGGTTGAAGATTTCAAAAAAAATTAGTTCGTTAATAACGGTTTTCATTATTGCAGTTGTTTTCACGAAGAAACACAGGTTTGTATACATACGAAGGTATTGTTATTCAACGTCATCGGGAAAATATACTACGATAATCATACTTCGTAAATTTTGGAAAATTGCAGCGGAACACATGGCGGCCCATAGTAGCGTGTCTCTCTAGCAGTATAGCGGTTTAACACGAGAGAAGGACTAATACGTGCACCAATCTACATTCTTTGTTTGAAATGGAAGGAGCTGATTTATAACAAAGTAAGTAGTGCTGAAAATAACCAATACTGAGAGGAATGATGAAAATATTTCTTGTCTGCATGGTCTCAACACCAACTTCCCAGCTAAAGTCCTTGCTTGGTTGGTGTTGTTTTTGGTTGATACGAAATACAAAAATATTGTCTATACATTGTGTATAGAACTTAGCTAAATGTAGCATTTGTTGTTAGTAACTGATATATACTTTTGGAACATTCTCTAAGCTTGTAGCTAATATTCATATTGTCTTTTGGTGTCGTTGCTGGGGCAGGGAAATAAATAAATCTACAAGAAAGCTCTGCCATGCTGACGGTGTATTACATATATAGATGGATTCCGTGCAGTGAAACAGGGGCCAAAATAAGGGGCTAAATATTTTAATACCATAGCAGGGCTTGTGTGTGTGTGTGTTTTTTTTTAATATTCCCACAAAATGGTTGGCAAAGTATATACCTAGCGCTACTTATCGACAGACAGTTTCCATGGTAAACATTTATTTTTTCTCATTCCTCTGGGTAAAAAATCCCTGATAGTTATATGAGGCTAAACATCAGAAGGTACGTGTAGACAAGCAAGGCATTGGCAGTAAGTATTAGCATTATTAGTAATAGCTGGTAATAGTACAGGCCTCCTGCCATGGACTTCAAAGCAGTGTGTCAATGATTGCAATGTTTACTACAATATGTATCTGGCGAAGGAAAATCACAAAGACGGTGGGGTCATATAGTTTGTGACCACCTGTTTTAGATTTTGGATACAAAGAGGTGGGCCCACTTAACTTTTTTATGGTACTGAAAGAATGGTCTGCGATATAGCATTGTATGTGTGTGTAGAACTGTTCTACTGTTTTTCACTCTTTTGAAATGCATTATTCTAAGTGTTTGAGGAAAGTTCTGTGGAAACACCAAACTATCACTTTGTGGATTTGGGCCTATAGTTTTTCCTTGAGATGGCAGAGTTCAGGGAGTCTCGAGTACCGACTACACGCTTTTTTTTTATAAACACCACCTCTATAAGCACCGCGAGCCTCAGATTTGATCAAAAGGTAAGCACCACCTTAGCACCAGCCTCAGTCTCACTTCACTGAATAAAAATTCATTCGAATTATTTTCTATAATGGTCCGATTCTTGTCAATAGAATGTTTACACATGCTTAGAAGTGTCGTCAAAAAGTTCTCACGTTATATGAGGATCATTCGAATGAATTTCGAAAGTGTCGTCAGTTTGTTATTGTTTAGAAAAGTTGCTTTACTTGTTTCATTGTGTTTCTCTGTCTGAAGTGTGCATGAGTAGGAGTTTGATGGTTATCCTATGGGTCCAGACAAGCACCAACTAAGCACCATTTCAGACTACATTTCGAAAATTCTTAAGCACCAGCAACTCTCGTTTCATATTTACTGGTGCTTATAAAAAAAAGCGTGTAGTATGTTTGTGAAAGGCTCACCTTTTATGGGACATCACTCTTTGAGAGATATCCTTCACAAATCCTTGCATTTGCTACTATTTCCTAAACAATCTTCAAAATAAAAATTAGAAACATCCAATACACAAAATGCAGAAATCAGTGAAACAACAGTTCAAACTACTGTAAATGATGAAGGTAATCAAAATTTTTATATTCATTAAAATTTTCCAACATCTTAGGTTATCCGTTAATCATGTATAAAATACCTGTTCAACATTTTCTGTCCATTTATATTCTGATTCAAATGTTTCAGCAACATCTAATGAAGTTCAGACTAATACAACAACTGAAAATGCTGACAACATTGAAGGTACTACATTTTTAACCGTATTATAGTGTTCTAAATGAAACAGCAATCTCTTCAACTGCAGGAAAACCTCAAGTTCCCAGATAGTTGACTTGACACTGTAACTGTTGGATTTGTTCATGTATTTATTAGAACAAGTATATATGTTTGGTTTTGAAGCTGTTGTGTGTACGTTTTTGTACTCTTCCTGCTCAGGTTTTTGTTGAAGTTGTGTATGTTATGGGTTTGTACTACATTCGAATTGCTAGGTTCGGAGTTCATATCTGATTGGCTTATCTATCTAAGTTTTTATCTAACTCTAACAGCAGGCACGAGTCAGTTAAATAAAAGAAAGAAAAAGGATCAGAAAATGAAATTTGGGAAGCGCTTGAAGGTAATTTATTTTTATGTTTACATGCATTTTTATACGCCTGATATCAGATTGAAATGAAAAGACAAGGATCACCCTGTTCCTTCTTTCATATGACACATTCTTGTTGAATTTATCAATGTGATTAGAATAGTATATGCTTTTTCAGAAATGCAAAGACTGTAACACTGATAATGAGGCAGCAAAGCGGAAGTGCATAAACTGTGGGGTTGTGTTCGAAAGAAGAAGAAAAAGTATACAGGACTATGTTCCAGCTGGTCAAAGCAACGGCACACTGCAAAAAGATATCATAAATGGCAGGGTATGTGTGTATTTATAAGATCAATATTAGAAATGTTTTTAAGTGTTAAAAATGCAGCCGATTACGGCAGCAAGTCAGCGGCATTTTTGTTAATCTTGCAAAATCTTTTCATCATTCACTTAAACAGTACTGACCAGAGAAAGAACAACAAGATGCCCTAACAGCCACAAGTATTCCTGCGAATGACTGTAAGACTTCCAAACAATTACAGAATGACCTTTTCTGATCCAGAATTATTTTTCTAGAGCTCACATGTGTTCAATAAATTTAACAATATTATTATAAAGAAGATCAAGTTCTTTAATGCTTTTTTAAAAATAATTTTATTCATTAATTCATTCCCTAGAGTATCAAAACATAACACCATGACATAATAGAAAGTTTTGACGGAGATCAAGCTTAAAATAAAACGTGTTCAGTATAAAAATCCATTAGACGACACTCCTTCGTAGATATTTTTAATAAAAAAATCATACACGACGACGACGAAACCCTATTCCAATAGTCATCTGGCTAAAGCCGCTGACTAACTAGTGAAAAGGTCTGCTAACACAATTTCAGTAATTGCCAAAATTTCTGGCCACCACACTGGTATTTCTAACTCCTTGAATTTTATGCTCATAGTTACTTGGCTTACATGAACAGCATGGTTATCACAGTATCCTGTTTATGATTAAGAAGGGAAAAAGAAACATCAGTATGGATTCCTTTGCAACACCTGGCTTTTCGGAGGAGTTTCTTGGACCTAAACAAAATAGAACCCCAAATGGGAAAATCATAATTGAAGCTATTAAAGATTGTTTTCATGGTATATAGTAAATTTGGTTGTTATTACACGTACCTCATATCAAACTGTATAGATGCTGTGTCATTTTCACCTTTCTTTACCTCTTAAGTTGAAATTTTTATCTAGAAATAAATGGTATACCGCCAACAGACGATGTATGTGATGGCCAAGGTGAAACAGCAAAAGGTACTTTTTAACAATATTGTCTGGTAGGGGTTATTGCTTATTTCTTGAAAAACTAATTTCACTTTCTAATTTGTAGCAGGAATTAATGAATCAAACACAAATAATGATACGTCTGATCAAAACTTCAATAATGAACAAATGACTGGTTCTACTAGCAATGGTATCTACTATTTTATCACTGAAATAAATGTCATGATTTTAAAAAATGTGGCGAACCTCCCACTGATATAATTTTTGTAGGTGTCCAATACTTATTGTGCATTTTGTTAGTTTTTAAATCACTCTGGTCCAAAAATAAGAAATTATAATTCCTAATAATCTATTTTCAGCAAGTAACACAGCGTCTATTGAAAGTGTTGGAAATGAACAAGATGAGGTTTATGAAGGGAGTTTTGTATCTGGAGTGTCTGGTGAGTATAATTTGTCTTTTGATAAACACTCAATGTATCACGTCTCCATGTTGACCTTTTTTTTAATTTTTCTTCAGTTTTATCGAAATCTGAAATAACTGCTGGGAATATTTTATCGGTTTATTCTCCACCCGATGACAGTGAACAATTTTGGTTGTTAAAAGTTGTGTCAATGGCTGGGAGGAAGTTCGAAGGAATATTGCTGAACAAAATTTCGAATCGGCATTATACACTCGGCGATCCATGCACATTTATATGGAACAATGTTGTAAGAGTGTCGAAGACAGGAAAGAACTGTTTTGTATTACATGCGATAAATGTGGCAGGTGTTTTCAAAATTTCAAAAGAAGCAGAACAATTATTGCAGTCCAATTGTACATAACACAAGTTTTATATCAGGTTGTTCACTTTTGATATTCAATAATAAGTTTGAGGAAATTAATTCGGAAAGAAATATGATTTGAAATTCAAAAATCTTTTTTGCTGCAATGGCTTTTCAGTTGTTCTTCTATATATTAATAGCCGATTCTCTGTTTGTTTGTCTGTAAGTCACGCAAAATGGTAGATTGAGTTGTAAGAGTGATTATTTTATTTATTTTGTGCGACGTCAGTGTGAAACCATTATATTGAGGCCAGTAGTAGGCGAGAGTAATTTCACCCACACCCTCGATGTTCATAATTTTATCGAGAATTTACTATATTTTTAACGGTGAAAATAAGGGGGGATTTCCCCATGACATTATTAACGTGAAACGCGTTAATAAGTGTTATCGTGAATGAATTTCGATTAGTATAGAGGTTTGGTGTGTATCCCATCATCGGCTACGATTCTTTTGTCATAATAAGCGCTGAGCACACACAAGCACATCCTACTAACCATTTTCGTTTATGGATTTTTTCAGGTTTTGAAGTTCTACCATCAAACTTTTTTGAAATTGATTTTGGGTTTCAGTCTCCATCTTTCTATCTGTAGAACTGAGTCTTTCTAAAGCTTTGTAATATGTTCCCTGCAAAACCTGGAATTCTTTGTAATTGATCCTTCCATCAGTCAGCGCCTGTGAGATACTTGTTTCGAAGACAGAAATTGAGGATGTAACAATATCATATAATTTTATCACTTTTTCTACTTTCTTTTGATATCTTTTGATGACAGCTGTAGTAAGTCCGGTACAGATAGAGCCGGCTAAGGCTACACCACCTAATCCCGCAGAAATAGGTATTCCGATAATAGTAGCCCCTGTTGCAATTGAACCGATGCCAGAGCCGATGGTTATAGCGCTTGAGCTAGCATTTAGTAGCATCGATCGTTCTATCGCCTTGTTGTATCTCTTGAGCTTGATGCTAAACTTGTTCTTAAGTTTTATCAACTCTTCAAATTCTGAATTTATTACGCTTGCGTTAAACTTTTCCTGCTCATTCAAATCCTCAGGAGCAGTGGGTAGTTTTGGATAAACTTTAACATTCATATTTAGAGGTTTGTTATAACATAATTAATAATAAATTATCCTCTAAATAAATAAAATGGCAGACATTGATATTGACCCCTTTGGAGAACATGGGATGACGACAGATGAAACAACCGATGAGACGTTTCCTCTCATACCAACTTCGGGTGGTGAACAAATAGATACACGCGGAGCGACGGGTGAAACCTCATTTGGTGGTGGAGATCAGAAAATTGAACTTTTGAAAAATTTTGTTGGTGATATATACAAAAGATTATCTGAAAGGCTCCAGCAATACCCTAAGGTGTTATATACCGATCAGTTTGAAATTAGAGATGGTGAATTATACTACAAAGACAATACCAAACCATTGACGAGCGAAAAAATACTAAAGGCTACCGGAGAGATAGCTCGAATATTGGGTAAGAAGGGGTTACGTAGTTTAGGGTTTGATATACCTATTGGCAAAATAACAGCACGACAAGCAGTTATGCTAAACAAAATACAAGAAGAACTCCCTTCATCATCTAAAATCACAAAATCGAGTGATGTAGAGCTTGAGGAGATTACGGGGAACATTGCAAATAGTACGGAAGATTTAATTTCAACGCTTAGACAACAATCTATCGATCATGAAATGACTCAGACCGGCGATCTATTTGAATATCCTGTACGTGAGTTGTTAGGATTGGATAAGGCGCTGAGAAACATACGAGGAGGTCTTCAGGAAGAGGTTGCGAAAAAGGTTCGAATAGAACAGCATATCGATCGAGAGAAAAACAAGTTGGAGGAGATGGAAAACGATGCAACATACACGGACGAACAACGAAAAGAGGTTGAAGAGAGAATGGATGGATTACGTGAAGAGTTGAAAGCTAGGAAAGAGAACATTGATATTCTCAAAGGTAAATTAAACAGTCAAGTTACGAGCATCAAAGAAGCCATTGCTAAAGTCCTCGACAAAGATACCTCATTAGGTGAAAGGATACGAACACTATTCCGCGAACAAGGTATAACAATCGTTAGCATTCTGACAGCGTTTGGTATGGCTATCGGTGTCCTTGTGGAGGCTTTGTTACCATCAGCAACTGGAAACTCTTCGCAAAATCCTGACAAAGGTGGTGATAAAAAGGACGATGCAAAGGAATGGATAAAAAATAAACTAAAAGCGTTAGCATCACTTCTAGGTAGATTAGCATCTAAAGCGGCAGAGGCTTTACCAGGAATAATTGGGTCTATCGTATCATGGATATTGAACAGAGCTAAGGAAGTTGTAGGTTGGTTAAGTCAAAATTTATGGGCTCTGATTGTAGGGTTGATCTATACATACCTTGTCACTAGACGATAACCATCTGAAAGTGTATATGTTACATGTATCGTGTAACATAATTTTTGTTGATGGTCTTCATCTTTCAAAATACCACACAATTCCACCAATACCGAGCATACTCAGAGCTATAAAAGCCAATTCTCTTTCATGTTGATCATGACTCGGTGTATAAAAGTCGCTCAATACAGGCTCCCGTGGTAGCGGTTCAAGATGATTACTAAATACACTATTGTACTCTCTCATTGCATCATTTAGTTCTACGAATTTTGAATCAGCCTTCTTTTCGAGCATGAGCTGCTTATTGATAAAATCGATCCTTTCCTGTCGTTTTTGCTGCCATTCAATCTGTGCTTTTTGTAATTTTTCTATGGCCAAATCATGACGTTTTCTTTCCTTATCGATTCTGTCTTTGGATAAACTTGAAAACAGATAGCTTGATCCTGTGAAAGCCAAAGCGTTAGCCAAAGCTCCACCCAACATCATTGCGATAGAAGCCATATTTAGATATTGATATTTTCAGGCAAAATCTTTTGTTTGATTAAGTAGTCCTTTGTCACTTCACTAGCGGCGATAATGGCAACTAGTTTTCCCGTATCTTCCAAGTCGAACTTTTGAATAGAGGGTGGTGTCATTTTTAACACCTTTTTTCCTAGCATAGAGTAGCCGATAGCGAAAACGCAGACGACTGATGCATGATATAAATCGTTGATGATACTTTTCTTGTCCATGTTTGTTATATATACATTTTTTTCTTTTTATTCCATTTCATGTTTATTGATTTTCACTGGTATTTTAGATTTTTGTGGAAGGGGGGTGGATGGTGACCCACGGGGTAATATTTGCTCTTTCTTTTTATACACAAAATAAGCAAATCCACCAACTAAACCGAGAGCTATTATTCCACCCACACCATAGGTGTAATTCATAGGTTGTTCATTTGGTTTGGTGAGAGAGTCATCGAGCTTATTCATTTCTTTTTGAGGCGACACTTGTTTTAATTGTTCTCGTTTTTTACGGTTGTATTCCGCCAACTTCTTACCCGCTTCAACCTTTTTTGGGTTCTTCGTTGTCACTTGAATGGGAGTCTGTTCTTCTGACATTTTTATTATCTGCTGTATTTATATTATCATCGGATTTATTTAAATTCCTTTCATTGATATAATGCCTCCCGGTAATAAGTCCAACACTGAGTGGTGCTAATAATGAGCCGAATTTATAATATAAGTCACATGTAAATCTTTGAAGGGCAGAGTTTAAGAAGGGGTCAGTTTCCAGGTCATTGCTCAACGCATCTTGATTGTTTATTCCTAACGTTGCACAAGCCCCCATCGAATAAATGCGTATCAGTGATTTCCCCAAGGATTTTACCATTTGACCTGATAGTTTAGCCTCGTAAATCCTAAAAAGTTTTTCTACCTCTTCATCTTTGAGTTTGTTAATTTGCTCTTCGGTGTACATTTTCCCTAAGTATAGCTTGCTATTACCTGTTAAGACACACTCGAGTAATTTTTGTCTTTTACCATCTGAAGGTGGAAATTCACCTGGAACATCATAACTCTGGTTGATTAAATTATCGATCGCTGTTTCCGCCATTTTTATTAGAGAGAGGTATTTTTTTAACACAAAATAAAAGTAAAATAGCGAGATCAGCAGTATGCTTAATAACACGAAGTTGACATATTCTATCATTTTGTTGTGTTTGTTATAATTTTCTTATACTCTCTTATAATTTTGTTGAAATTTGCTGTATAAGAGTTTGCTATCTTCTTATAATTTTGTTGAAATTTGCTGTATAAGAGTTTGCTATCCTCTTATAATTATTTAAGACAAAATAATTATAAGAGGATGATGATGTTTAATAATATAAAGTTGATATATTCTAACATTGTTAAATAAAATAAACATTGTTTAAGTAAACAATTATGTTCGATGATGAATCCTCAGATGATGATATTATATTTTCCCATCAAGATACAAAAAGGGTTACTTTTAATGATAAAGTAATGGTCCATTATATCTCTGCTTGTGAATCTCGTAGAAGTAACTGGATAGAGGCTGCTGTTGACAGAGTACGCTTTAAATCGAGGATTAAACATATTGGTAAAATTCTAGATCCTGTATTGAGACGTAAATTATTCTCTTACAGTAGTCTTATAGGAGTCTTATAACAGTCTTATAGTTTTTGTTACAAGAGTCATGTAACAAAAATGTCAACTTGTTTAACAAATCACGTGCGTTCTTGGGTGTTCCATTCTCATGACTAGGCATGTGTGTTTCCCCGCATTTAACTTTTCATTGACCTCTTTCAAATTTTCTTTCAATTCAATGATATAATTCTCTTTATGAATAGTGGTTAGATCGTTTCTATCTTTTGGATACCACACATATAACATTTTAGCTTGCCGTCGTAAATTTTTAGGTATAGCCGTGTATGATTGTGTAAGTAACCATAGCGAATGGTTTCGATGGCGACCACTAATTGCCAACTCGAGCAAAGGCTGTCTCTTTTTGTCCAATTCCTCATCAGCGATTATGTCGTCAATGAGGAATAAGGTTTTATATCCAGCACAATTAGTGGTCATTTCCTTAATCCATTCATACAAGCGACCTTGCGGTTCAATTAAAATCACATAGTTGTCAGTCCAAAACCACTTCCGATCTCTGTATGTTTGATTCCACCTCAAAGTTGGACATATAATCACGATGTAATCAAAGTGATTGAGATATTCATTTTCTAATAATTTTACAACACGATCCGTTTTGCCGCACGATGTTGGTCCAACGAATAATGCTGTGTGAGGTTCTTTCATGTAAAGTGTATCCATTTTACTAATATAATGCAGACATAAATTGACCGTTTTGTATGTTTAGTTGAGCGTCCATTATTAGATATATATATATGCGTTTAAGTTTCCTGCAGTTTCAGCGGTCTTTTCAATCTGTAAAGTGATGCCTTCACTCGCATTTTCAATCTTTCGACCAGTCCCATGCAAAGCATTCTCATCAATTGTTCTGAAATCTAACCATAGAGCATACTTGTTTGTCAAGTAATCAGAGACTTTTACATCATGTAATCCCAAGCGCTTTCGGTTTTCGCCGACGCTATTAGGCTGTTTTAGCAAGAGGACGCGAACGTCAATTGGGGTTTCCTCGGAGCAAAAAAAGTCTGGGCACTAGAAAAATCACCGCGTTGTATTTTGTGACGTCCCGTTCACAACTCCAAACAAGCCATTTTGAAGTTCTCTTCAAAACGTGAAAGATGGCCGAAGAAAACACTGATCAAGCCACTGTGCAAGGCAAGAAAAAGTAAGTATTTATCTTAAATTATGTGTTTTAAATCAATCAGAGTGCATAAAAATATTTCTTTATTTACTGTATTAGTTTCAAATGTGTTTTTTTTGTTTCTTTTTACAATAACAGTGAAAACAAAGTTTTTTTTAAAAATGAAAGTGTCTGTGTAGCTTGTGTATCCATGGAGATTTTTCCCTTTTCCTGAATAATCAAATATTTCTGATTTCAAATATTTTCTTTCATCTTATGAGGTCCTTGAGTAATTTCCACTTTTTTGTAGAAAAATCATGCAGTGGAATGACATAAAAGATACCCTGCTTATGAGGGAAGTACTTGCACTTGGTCTGTTAACTCATAAGCCAAAATCTAAAGAAAGAGGGCATTTATGGTTAGTTGTTGCCACAAATCTAAATGCAATCGAAGGATTCGGTGTTACTGATCGTGCAGTTAGGGATAGAGTAACTAACCTGATGAAAACTTTTTCCACTAAAAGTAACTCTGAAATTAAAGCTTCAGGCGAAGGTGGATCTGAGCCGACAGAAAAAGATATATTAATTCAAAACATGATAGATGTGAATAAAGATACCGATTTACGACAGATTGACGAAAAAGCTCAAAAAGATGCAGAGTTAACTTTAGAAAAACAAAAAGCTCTAGATATAAGATCTACTGCCTTGGAAACTTTTAAAGAAACCAAGAAAAGAAAAAATGAAGAAGAGCAAAAGGAAAGTAAAGCAAGAAGATCCAGTAGGGATACATTGTCTTTCTTAGATAAGAAAATTGAGCTAGATAAAGAACTTAAAACTCGTGAACTTGAGCAAAAGGCTAGTGCCCAAAAAGCCCAAAATGACTTTCAACAAATGATGATGCAACAGATGCAGTTATTCCAACAACAGTCTCAACGACAATCACAACAATTTCAGGCAATGATGGTACAACAACAAAACCAAACATTAGCACTACTTCAATTTTTGAAGAAAGACTAAATGTAAGACAAATGTTTTTATTTTTTAACAGTTCTGTTTTGTTAAGAGGGAAAACATTGTAGTTGAAATTCAGTTGTAGTCTAAAAACATGAAGTGGAAAGAATGACAATTAAAATGTCTTCCCATTTTATATTTTTGAGTTTGTTAATATGTATATATACATATAATATGCATATAATAGATTGTGTTCATTGAAAATATTCATGTATTGTTGGTGGTTTTAAATCAAAAAATTCTGAAACTTCATTTCCATAAAAACATGTATGGGCATTTTGTAGAAGAGCGCAAATAATGTAAGTTTTCCCAATAGGAGATAGTCTCAATTTTAATTCTTTTTTGTAATCAACAAATTTGAAATAATTTCTGATGTTGCCAAAAAGCCATTCAACACTTGTACGTACTTTACTCATTGCCTGATTATACAAGTCTTCATCTACGGTTAGGTGTCCTCTTCGAAAGGGTGCTTGCAAATGTACATTCAAAGGATATGCTGGGTCTCCATATACACACAAAGGTTGATAATTAAAATGTGCAACTCTTTGAAGATCAGGTAGTAAATTTGATTCAAAAAGCATGGTACTATCATGCCTTCTCCCCTCATAAGGGCCAGATAAATTTCCTATTAACCCATTAGGAAGAGCAATACTTTGGAATTTAAGAGCATGAACCCTTTTATGGCCATTATACACAACTCTTTGGTTTTGGCCTGGCCTACATATTGGGATAACTGTGCCATCAATGAAGCCAAAGCAATTTTGTAAGGGGGCTCCTTTGTCATGAATAACTTGAGCATAATCATTCAGTATCTGGGGCTGTAGGAACCATTGATTCCAGGATAATAGTCTGTGATGATGGTTAGTATACAGAAAGCTCAGTACATAGTTAAATAGAATACAAAGTTCTGTAGGATTTCTTCCAAATAATGGTACCATATCTGTATATCTACAAGGAAATGCCAGTCTCTTTAATAAAATACAAAGTCCTTCTATTCCTGAGCATGTTACCCTTTCTGATGTCACAATCTTGTCGGGTAGGTTCAACACATGAAAAAGTTCGTAGATATGGGACCCTAAAAACCGAAATTCAGTTCTACACTGTGCTTCATCTAATGAATTTATATCAAATTTCTGGTATTTCCAGTAAGGAAATATTTCTCTGGATTTGTTCAGATCATAAAGAACTGCAAATTCAATGTCATCTATGAAGTCATCTTCGTAGGCTATCAGTAGGGCATCTCTTGTCGCTTTCAAGCTTCTATCGGTAGCCATTTTTATTTTTTCCCGCGTTGTTATCTGTGATTTACAGTTGCTAAGTACGATTTCTCTAAAGACGCGTACTTAACTACAACGTATAAAGATGACGTCATAAAGACGTCGCAAAAAACGTCCGCGTTGTCTTGCTAAAACAGCCTATTATCTTTTGGTTTTCCTTCAGCAAAATACTTGCAAATCTCATTGTATTGTTCAAACGGCTGCATCCCTTGAGCAAAAAGTTGGTTAGGCTTGCCCTCAACGATGACAGATACCTTTTTGATCTTTGGATTGTAGAATTTACCGGTATCTCGTTTGTAGGATTCTTCTTCTTCAAACAGAACTAAGATACCCCTCAAAGATTTGGCAGGTGTGTTGAATGACCAATTCCATGTTGTGTCTGACTTGTTTACTCTGATTTGTCGGTGTCTCAAAACTCTATCGTAGAGCAAAGCCATGTTTTCGTATTCAGAAGCGATTTGTCTAGCCAACTTGGGTTGTGTCACAAGCTCATATTCAAGAGAGATGTTAGATATTTTGTATTTACCGTCTGGGGTTTTTCTTTGACCTGTGGTAGGAGTTGGAGGGTTAGAATAGATAACTCGGTTATAATCGTTAAATGTGATCTCGTAGCATAACCTATTCCCTAAACCTGCTTGATAATATGGAATAGTACTATCTAGCATCTCAAAGTCGAGTGGAATGACAAATTTGTTTTTATAGGTGTCAGCAATGGCTTTGTCTTCTGCATCAGAGGTGTCTTTATCTGAAGCACCAATCCTCAATTTCATACAATTTTCTGTACACCCATCATCGATGATGATACCCTGTCTTATCGCGTTTCTCTTTTCAAACTTGGTTAACCATAAATCTCTGTAACACCCAAAAAAATCAAAGTCATCAATGCTCAATATCTCGCTACCTTCGAACTTGACAGCCAACTTTTTAACGATAGCTCTTCCAATGTTACTGACCAATGTTCTTTTCGTGTCAGCTGTCGACTCGAGTTCAATATCAAAACTTAGATTAGCTGTGCCAGGGATATTAAGATCATCACTTCCTAAATTTGGAAATCTAACCAACAATAGCTGATTTTGGTCAATCTCACTTGGATTGTGTGTGACAATTACTTTTTGACGAGAGCCTTTTACACCGTGGGCAGTTCTAAGTGAACGTTCTGGATTTAATCTTTTTCCATACTCCATTATTAATTATGATATATAATTAATTATTACTTTTTAT
This sequence comes from Turritopsis dohrnii, assembly GCA_027922465.2. Classification (NCBI taxonomy): domain Eukaryota; kingdom Metazoa; phylum Cnidaria; class Hydrozoa; order Anthoathecata; family Oceaniidae; genus Turritopsis; species Turritopsis dohrnii. The sequence goes on along the minus strand of BQMF02000076.1, from coordinate 828,214 downwards.
CTCGGTTTAGCGGATGTGCAAAACAATGGTTCTTCCCAGGTCTTCTTTTAGCATATTGCCATGCTGATCTGTGAGTTTCAACGTGAGAGACTGAAATACACCATTTTTTAATTTTTTGTACTGAGGGTTTTTAGCCTCAACATGTGTAAAGTCACTATGTTCAGCCATGTGATAGGTTAGTAAAATATCACTTAGCTTTCCATTCTCAAGATTTTGAGTGTTGTCAAGTTCAGAGAGATGCAAATTAATTTTGGTTACGTTAGCGAGCTTATTTGTTTTGATTACTTGAGGGTTTTTGCCTAATGAGGTAAGTTCTACATCACCTGCTAAAAAGGTACCTGCTAAAAAGGCATTCAATTCCCTGCTCGTGAATGTTCCTTGAGGTACCAACTTTTTAGCTTTCGTATAACCAAGCATAGTCAGTGTTAGGTCTGTGGTTATTTCATACGTAACATTGTCTGCAAACATATCAACCAATGCAATTTCTTTTGAGCCATCCAAGTTTTGAATGGGGTAAGGTAGATTTATGGTCTTCTCACCCCTTACGAGATTTGCTGTGATATACATTTTCTTGTATTAAATATAAGATAATAATATTAAATAATAATGGAGGATATTTTTAAATATGTTCCCAATGCGCTTTATAAGCCAAATGGAGGACAATACCTTCAGATATTGAATTCTAAAGATTTATAAAAACAAACAATTATTGTCTCTGAAAATGGTTCTTTTCCTGCGAGCTTTCCCAATATTTTTACTAATTACGAAATGGATGAAAATGAAAAACGCATGAAAATTTGGCAGGAACAACCATTTAAATTATGGCAAACCCAACTCAATTTTGTCACTTGGTGTGCTTCAAGTGCTTGTGGGGTCAGTTCTGAACATCTGAAAGAAGGTCGCTCTACTCCTATGATTAGAGCAGTATATCGTTTTCACGTCTATTATCATATTAGACGAATCATTAAGCGTCTGCAGACACCTCTACCTTTTGAAAACGGTTTCAACCAATATGATAATCCTTATAACAAAGAAGAGTTTTTAAAAATCTGTAGTGAATATGGTGTCGATTCTGATCCTAAAAAATATAAAGGGCAATATTTTTACAGCTCGTATCAAAAAAGACGTAGAGACTATCCAACGCCAGGTGTGAGTTATTTCACAGACGACTCCATGACACGATGGATTATAGAAAAATCTAAAGGCTTTACAAAAACAGGTCTTGTAAAAATTTCAGAGAGTGTTAGAGCATATGCTTATCTTATTCTTAGTTCCCAAGCCTCTGCTCGTTCTTCTATTTTAGGTAATAATTCAAGCTCTTTGACAGCTCAAAGAGTTTTTATGAACAACTTTGAAGACATTGTTAACCGCAGAGTTGATATTCAAGATGACATTAAACGTTATCAAGATACTTTAAATTACGCTTCAAGCAAAGTTGATTATTCTGTTGGACAAGGTATTTACATGTTACCTAGTGACATGAATCTAAACATCAAGTCGGGAGTGTCTGGTTATAATAATAAAATTCTCATATCTAATGACAACTTGAGCCTCGGAAGAAACAAAATGATTAATGTTATACAAGAGCATCATATTTCACCCAAAGTGACTACCTCTCCAACAAAAAATAAAAGTTCACAAAAGGAAGTTCATAAAAGAGTAGTGAGTCAAACAGATTCACTCCCATCTCATGAAGAAGAGAAAATAGCTTTGGCTTTAGCGATTACCACGATGTTTAGTATATGGTATTATTATTATTATTATTGAAAACAAAACTCCCTTAGGAGAACCCTCTAGGGTTTTTGTTGTTGTTGTTGTTGTTGTTGTGATACCCTAGAGGGTTTTTAATTCATTGTCTTCGATCTAACCGGCACTCCACCCTGGCTTCTCCAATCCACCAGCTCTGAGCTCTACCCTAGATCTTAGACTATTTGTGTGTGACTACTTACGAACTCCGACTACTACGCACGCAATGGCCGTTCATGATCTGTTCGAGTATATTACATCTAGTCACATTGTTTTTCCCGACAACTTTTGGCACATTTTGTGGTGAATACCGGGAGCGGACGGCACCATCCAGTTCCAATCTAGCCGCTCCACTAGACCTTCCCTTTCCGGCAGACTCTGTCGCCTGTTCACCACAATTTTCAAATTATTCCGCTCTTGGGTTTTATATCATTCATTTAGACCTTAGTGTCTGCTTGTGGTGTCCCTCGGAATGCTATAATTTTGTTTTTTATTTTGATTACATAACAAAATGATTAATGTTATGCAAGAGCATCATATTTCACCCAAAGTGACTAGCTCTCCAACACAAACAAAAAATAAAAGTTCACCAAAGAAAGTTCAAACAGATTCACTCCCATCTCACGAAGAAGAGAAAATAGCTTTGGTTTTAGCGATTACCACGATGTTTAGTATATGGTATGTATTTTCGCTGATCAGCGTATGTAGTTTGCAATTATAGCCGGCATTGTGGATACATGCTAACACTTCTAAGCCCTGGCGTTTGTTGAATTTCGATCGAAATGACGGTAACCTGAATGTCTCTATGGACCAGAGAAACCTGACAGTGATAAATCACCCAGACACAATGCTAACCATTCCGCGATATATTCAACACAACTGCGGGGAAGTGCGCACTCATGCAAGTTTTACAACCAGAACATGAGAGATCTACAACCGCCGAAGTATATATACTTCCTCTCAGACGAACTGCGTGGGGTTCGAACACACGACCTTGTTGTTACAAGTTAGCGTTCTTATCCACTAGACTACGCTGATCTGTATGTTATATGTATTGTTAGCTCATTTATGTTATAAAAATGAAACTACTACAAACTGCTTTTTACTACATTTTTATGAGATATTTAATTGTTTACAATTATGAGTAATTTGTGGTTATAATAATAGAAACTGCTTATGTGTTGTTATTTGTTATGTAATAGAAACTTACCACGTACACACAAAAAACTGATATAAAAAGATATGAAACAAGTATATAGACAATGGAATTTCCAACAGTTGAAACATTTGAACAAATAATCGAACAATCTACATCGATCATAAAGTGGAGGGATCTACCTGAAAACGTGATTTATCATGTTAAATTTGTTTCTACAAAGGCTATGTATGCAGAAGTGCAAGACGGAACGGGAAATTTATATAAGGTGTGGTTGCCTGAAAGACTTTCCATTGAATTAAATGATTATGGTTGCATCTCTAGAGAGGCCTTTGTCAGACCGAAAGGTCTCAAACAATCTCAAAAGAATCCAGAAAGACAATTCTTTGATTATGACATTATATGGCGTTAGATAAAATCTCGTCGACTCATCTTTACTAGAAACAAGTAAAGATACTTTTTGTATGAGATGTATGATTCACCAACCTTGCACATAATCAGGAGGTAATTCTGTATCTTCAGGTATCAACATCAACTCTTCTTTTACAAAAGCTCGTTCAGGTCCATCTTGAAGGTAATACATTACACGGTTACCTGGTTGATCTATCACCTCACTCAATCTATAAGTCTTCTTTGACCATATCCTATCTGTTGCTCTTTTTCGATGGTCATCGTGCTCTTCACCCGGTTGCAATAGATATCTATACAAACCATCTTGAGGTAATTTTTCTTCGGGTGGATAGCTCTCTCGTTTAGCGAGAAGGCACCTCTTTCATTTTAATAGCATCTTTCGGTTTCATATCGATCATCCGAGTCTTCGTATCGTTTAATCTATCCACAAGTTTATACAAATATTTGACCCACGTAGATGATACCTTTTCCGAATCGTTCAGTTCTTGAGCATCTTGTATTTTGAATAAATTTTCGGCAAGTATCTTGTTCAACGCCTCGACAAACGCTGTATGGGTATGCTTATATTTAGTAGTTACTCTTTTAATTTCGACGTTATTCTTCCCCAACAATTTTGTCACATCCGCTTTGAATTCTGAACCGTTATCACATTGAAATACTTTTGGATAGTTTAAGGGTCCAACTCTATAGATATCTCTTATCATATCGGCAACCTCTTTGGCTTTCTTAGTCTTCAAAGGTCGCGCCACCTTGTAACGTGAAGCAACATCGATACCGGATAAGATGTACTTGTATTTATTACCATACAGCATATCACTAGGCATGTACAATATATCAAATTGGTGAATCTCATTCGGTTTAGTCACTTCATAATGTGAACGTTCAACGTGTTTCGGTGCGGGTAAATGTACTTGCCACAAAGCTTGTTTTGATAGCCATTTCTTAATTACCTTCAGTTTGAAGTCGAATCCTCTTAGATTGCGAACAGCCTTTTGTCCTTTCCACAAGTTTTGAGGTTGATAATAAATCTCTTGAAGTTTAGTGTCTGACATTTTTATTTATAAACAACGTTTATTTTAGCTCATTTTTTTTAACAAAAATGACACGAGAAAAGTGACTTAAACGTTGTTTATTATCTTTATATAAAGATAATAAACATAAACATGACCGACAAAATAGAATCAGATTACAAGTCAATGACTCGTGACGCTTTACGAAAATTATGTGCGTCACGAAAAATAAAATATGCTAACCTAATGAACAAAGCTAAATTACTCGAGGTGCTTGAGAAAAATGATGAGGATCCATCTTATATTCTCGATCCTGATACGAAACAAACGGTTAATAAATACTGTTTAAACTGGATAAAAAATAACAGAGAAAAATATCTCAGCTCTCAAAAACGTTATAACGCTAAGAGAGAGAAGAGAGTTTACAAAAAATAAATAAATTGACCTCGCTTTTGTTACTTAATCAACGAGCAACAAAAATAGAACACAAAGGTTACGAATCTTTTTGATGAAAAATTGGAAAATGATAATTGAAAATTTTAAAAAGTGATTTAAAAAGATATAATCGTGATATATATATATTACAACATGACTACTAGAAAAACTGTTGTTGAATTAAAAGCTCTCGCTAGAGAACGCGGTTTACATGGCTACTCAAAACTCAGAAAAGCTGAGTTGATCGAATTATTAGCAAACCCACCTATCCGACCTGTTCCACCACCAAGACCTACTAGGTTTAACCGACCTGTTCCACCACCAAGACCTGTTCCATTTATTCCTACCCAACAAGATATGGATATCTTTGAACAGCGAGAAATGTCGAAAAATAGACCTGTTGTGAAAAGTAAGTTGAATGAATGGAGAGATTGGTTGGTAAATCATGTACCTAAACCTATTAAGGAGAAAACTAGTAAAGCTTTCAAAACTTTGAAAGATAAGGTTCTCAATCTGTATAAAAAGGTTAGAAAAGAGAGAGATGAGGATGATGATGTTGTTCGAGAATTAGATCAACGACCACAAATCAACTTGATTGAAAGCCATCCAAGAATGAACAGGTATGAGGTTACCGGTATTTTGAATTCAGACCTATCAAATATGATTTTCAACCGAATCAGAGAAGATATCGAAATGCGTTCGAGGATTGTTTACAGTTTTACCGCTAAAATTTATCGGGGAAATGGGGAACTTGTAAAGTATGAAAAGACGCTTCCTGGAGAAGGTACTTATACAAGTTTATCCGCAATCGAGGAGTATATCAAACGATGTGAGAGTCGAAGGTTAGATTTGGACGATGATGGTGTTTGGTCTAAGGCGTATCTACCAGCGGCCGAGGTTTTCGATAGTCCGGGTGTCTATCAGGGACGTGTCGAATTTACTAGAATTATCATAAAAGTCATACACAGTAATGAACCGCTCATGGGTTGTGGTCCTCTCCCTGATTGGCTTCGTAAGAAGAAATGTATTCACGCTATTGATGATAAAAAGGACAATCTGTGTGTATGGAGATGTCTTGCTATCTACTTTGGATATTGTGATAATGTGGCAAGACCTGCTGAACGTACTACTACCAAAGCGTTACAACTAGCTCGAGATTTTTATGATGATCAGAACCTAGAAGTTGAGGATGTACGAGCTACAAAACTCGTTGATTTTGAAGGTATTGCCAAAAAGTTTAATGTCAATATCCGTCTATATGAATCGAAAAACCAACAGGTTTGGAAATTGGTGTTTGGTAAAAACCAGTTCAGAAAAAGTTTACCTTGTGTTGATATCGGTCTCTACGAGGGTCATTGCTTCTACATAAAAGATCTTGATGGTTTGACACAACACTGGGAATGTGTCGGTTGCGAACAGAGATTTAACAGACACGACAATTATAATAGACACGTAACAGAAAATCTTTGTTCGGGAGGGAAAACCAAGTTGATATGCAAAGGAGAAAAGTTTAAGCATATCATGAACAGTTCCGATAAGGTATTCTATGGAGGTAACACCCAGTTCAGTTATGCCGGTTGTCGATGGATTGAAAAACAATCTGAAATCACAGGCAAACATATTCATCACGCTCTTTGCGGTCATGGGGGTGAGAGATGTGTGAAGATTAATAATCGCGAGATTCTTGTGGATGGATATGAACCTGAAAGTAATACTGTCTATCAATATTATGGTTGTAAATGGCATGGATGTCCTTGTATAAATGGTGATCCGAAAAAATATCGAGCTACACTCGATATGGAGACAAAAATTAGGAGTCTTGGTTATGATGTTGTTTCAGTTTGGGGGTGTGAAAAACCGGAGTTGAGTACCGTTGAGCTTGAAAAGAAGTTTGTTCCATACCCATACTTTATCGTGTTTGATTTCGAAACGATACTCCATAAACTCGACCAACAAGTTACGAGTGATCTGACTTTTGACACTAAACATATCGCAGTCAGCGTTGCTATTACCGATAACTTTACAAATAAACCCACCTTTCTTGTAAATTCGGATCCGGAAAAGCTCATCAAAGACTTTATTTTAGATTTAGAAAAACGGTGGGAGGGCATCTCGAAATGTGTAAGTGAAAAATATTATTTGCCCGACAAAGATTTGCTTCCATCCTCCGTAGTTATGCGACACGAAGCTTGGTGTAATCAGGTTCCTGTGCTAGGTTTCAATAGCGGTAAATACGATCTCAATATGATCAAGAAGCACTTTGTTAATCATATGACAGAACAGGCCGGTTCAATCTCTGTGGCTAAGAAAGAAAACAGCTATATGTTTTTGACGACCGGTCAGTTCAAATTTTTAGATGTGAAATCTTATCTTGCACCGGGTCTTTCTTTTGATGGTTGGTGTAAAGCAAACAATTGTGAAGAACAAAAACTCGTCTTTCCTTATGAATGGTTGGATAGTTTTGAGAAACTTTCTCACATAGGCACTGTTAAATATGAAGATTTTTACTCGAGTCTCAAGAAAAAGATTTTAATCACTACTCAAGAATATGAAGATTTTAAGGTTGAATTTGAGAAACGTGGGTGTGTTACGATGTTGGATTGGTTAAAAGAATATAACTTGGCTGATGTTGTACCGTTTGTTGAAGCTTTGGAGAAGACGCGAGAATATTATTATGGAGACGATATCGATATGTTGAAGGATGCTGTATCTATTCCTGGAATTTCGATGACTTATGTTTTGAACAAAGCGTTGAAAATGAAAAAGAAAGGAGAGCCCGATTTGTATGCACCCGGACAACCTTGTACGTGTAAATGTTCGAAGGAATGTTATAAACAAGGTTGCAAAGACTGTTTAAAAATACGGAAAGATTGTGAGGCGTGTCCGAAAAACAAAGCTTACGAGTTGTTGAAAACCGGTATGGTTGGTGGTCCGAGTATTGTGTTTTCCAGATATGCCGAAAGAGGTGTGTCAAAGATACGACCTCATAAATATAAAGACGCTAGGGATTGTGAGTCTGTTGTTGGTTTTGATGCGAATAGTTTGTACTTGTTTTGTTCGGGACAGGAGATGCCCTGTGGAAAGGAGAGTTACATTGAAATCGAAAATCCTACAGATCCGGAGTTTTTGAAAGAGTTTTCCGAGGGTGTATGTGACGGTTCTATTTTTGGTTTTTGTCAGGTAGATATTCATGTTCCGGAAGAGTTAAAAGCTAAATTTGAAGAGTTTTCACCTCTGTTTGTTGTCGATAAAATTCCTGAGAGATTAGTACCTCAACATATGAAGGATTATCAAACAGCTACAAATAGGATGAATATCAAAGGAACTAAAAAGTTATTGGGGGTTTGTAAGGCGAAGAAGATTTTGTTATATACACCGTTGTTGAAGTGGTATATAGATCACGGTTTGAAGGTGACTGGCGTATATAAAATTCTGAAATATACAGCGAGCAGGCCTTTCAAATGGTTCCCTAAAGAAGTAACCGATGCGAGACGAGATGGCGATTCGAACCCTGCATTAAAACAACTCGGTGACACTCATAAACTAAAAGGTAATTCGTTCTACGGTAAAATGATTGAAGATCTCGAAAAACATACCAATAATACGTACACAAAATCAGAGGAAAATGTCGATAAGGCGTTCAGAAGCCCTTTCTTTGACGATCTTGAAGTCATTAATGAGACGTTTGAGATCAAAGAGAGAAAACGTCAAGTCAATATAAATCGACCTTATCAATGCGGTATCGCCGTGTACCAATTTGCTAAATTGAGGATGCTTGAGTTTTACTACGACTTTCTCGATAAATATATTGACAGGAGGGATTTTGAATTGATTCAAATGGATACGGATAGTATGTACATGGCTCTTTCGTCTAAGTCGTTGGATGATATCGTTAAACCCGAACTTAAGGATTATTATTTCAAGCAAGGTAAAGCAGAATTTTTGAGTACGAGTAAATACCACGATAGAACACCGGGTTTATTCAAGGCGGAGTTCAATGGTACTCGAATGATTGCGCTCACGAGTAAATGTTATTTTGCGGAAAATCAAGATCTGGGTAAATCAAAGTTTAATTGTAAGGGAATTTCAAAAAGGCAAAATGAAATGAGTTGGCAGCGATACAAAGAAGCTTTGGATGGTAGTAAGGACATGGCACAAAATACAGGGTTTAGGGTAAGTAATCATAAGATCGTCACGTACACACAAAAGAAACTAGGTCTCAGCGCTTATTATGACAAAAGAATCGTAGCTGATGATGGGATACACACCAAACCTCTATACTAATCGAAATTCATTCACGATAACACTTATTAACGCGTTTCACGTTAATAATGTCATGGGGAAATCCCCCCTTATTTTCACCGTTAAAAATATAGTAAATTCTCGATAAAATTATGAACATCGAGGGTGTGGGTGAAATTACTCTCGCCTACTACTGCGTTTAATCGAAGCATTACGGTATATAATTTATACGCAGAAGAGAAGTAACTTTAATGTAACAAAATGGCAATATATAACACAGAACTGTTTACCCAGACATACAAAACCAAACATTGAATAACATTACAAAAATGATACCTTCCAACTTTTTCTTTTGAGCCAAAGTTACTACTGGACTGCAATCATTAATGAATTTTGAAATTATATTTAGTCTTTTCTTCCCAAAACCATCAACATCATGATTAAAACCATGAGTTTCATTTCTTTATGCTTTTTTATTATTGCCTAAAAGAATAATATTTCAATTGTAATACCGAAAATAAAAAACAAAACAAAAAGAAACAAAAAACAAAAAGGAAATTCAAGTACGCATTTATCCTAAAAACAATAACTAAAAGCACAAATTTACCCAGAAGATAAAAAGTAACAAATAAAAACACAATGCCAAACTTATACACCCAGGCATGGTACGTAAACGATTATATACCATAACACAAAATAATGCATAAACTTGATAAAATATAAACTGAAGAAACATCCATCCAATAATGCTTCTTTTTTGTGGGACATAATTCATAATTTAACCATGTGCTTCATTTCTTTAATGGTTATATACACTTTTTCTTTTCTGACCTAATTAAAGAAAAGATTTCAGTTGTTGAAGAACAGCTAAAATAATCACATTCATTGCAACCATATTGAAGCAAACAAAAACAACAGACATAAAGTTGGCTGGAAGACAGGCAGATAGACAAAGTACCAAGCATCTTAAATTGTACAGGAAAATCTAATAAATGCAGACATGGTTGAGGTGAAATGAGACAGCATCAGACGTTCCCCCATTTCTACAGCCATGAGAACCATTTTTAATTGATTTGTAAATAAATAAATTACAGCGCGCGTTACCAAAACAAATTTCGTTCGTTCTGCGTTCCTTTTCATCCAGCATCCAGTTTTCATCCAGCGAAGATACATACTAAATGATAAAATTATTTTGACTCATATATCTTTTCAAAACTCAATTAATTAATCTTTCAAAACTAAATTAAAATGAAAACCATTCGTTACTGTGTAAAGGAACATCATTTTTTTCTGCATTTCTTCACTGCACTTTCTTCTATTATAGCCATAACTAAAACGTAAACAAACATTTAAATACATACATAACTTACTTACACATTTGTTACCTGTTCTTTTATTAATCTAAATAGAATAATAGCAGTAAAAGTTAAGCAATAAACGTTTTATAATAATAAACCTTCGTATGTATACAAACCTGTGTTTCTTCGTCAAATTTACAACCGATAATGAAAACCGTTTGAAAGCAACGAACTTTTTGGAAATCGTCAGCCAATCAAATGATAACTCGCTTACAATACAATACAATACAATACAATAACAGTAAAAGTATAACAATAAAAGTTTCATTATTAAAACTTTCCCGTTTCTTCTTCAAAAGAGCAGCAGAAATGAAGATCCTTATTAACGAACTCCGTTGCTATGAATTTTTCAGCCAATCAAAATAGCGCATTTCAAGAGTTTTCCTTTATTAGCCAATGAAAACGATCAGCGGCGGGCTTCCCCATATATAAGATCCTTGTTCAAACCACCGTTCCCTAATTTTGATGCAGTAGGAAAAGGTTTAATTTCGGCCTTTTTATTTGGGCATATAAGCCCATTGGCGAATGGACTAACTACCGCTATATGACCACGATTAAGAAGATTTTGACCCCAAATTTTGAAAAAAAAACATCACTCTCTAAAATAAAAGTGGGATGCACACACGCGGATTCACGGCTGTTTCAGTAGCTTGGTTTCGCGAAACTCAGACTGAGCATGCGCGATTTTCAATTACAAAAATATACATTGTCTTCTTTGCCATTCCTGCTCCACCATCTGTGGGGATTTTAAGGGCCAAAAATTTCCCCATTGCCAATTAATAAAAACAAAGTAAAACCACCATGATGGAGTTCAATACATATATTTTCCAAACAAAAAGTCATAGTGGTCAGATTGCAATGACAAACCCGCGAATTTTCAAATTTGAGAAAGCCACTAAGAATCCTGCTGAAAGACCGTGCCACTTCTGTGCAGCTTTTCCCAAACTTACGAAGTTTTGCCACAGGGAAAAGAACATTACAGATAATAACATTATATTAATCTACTTTTTTAACATCGTTACACATTGCAAACATTTTTTTACAAAAAGTTACTAGGCATCAAAATTTGGCCATTTTACCTGTCATGGCAACCACCATAACCCTTCACGATCGTGCTTTAGAAAAACCTTGTCGTGTTTGTGGAAACATGATATGCTACAGAGTGAAGTATGCTACAAAAGAACATATTAACAACCTTAGCACGGCTTTCAACGCAGATTTTACTCTGGACAAAGAAGGTACTCACCCTAAATACTTTTGCAATAACTGTTTTGCAAAATTGAGTAATCTGTTAAAACCTGGCTCTATCCACCAACAAACACCATTTGAATGGAAAGAGCACAGCACAGAAAACTGCAGCACATGTAGCTTGCTAGTAATGAAATCCAAAGGTGGGAGACCCAGTAAAGGTAGAACAAAAGGACGCCCGATCAAAGTTAAAGTAGTTCACAAGAATTGGTCACCGTCCTTAATCAATGAATTACATGCCATGTCTCCACAATATATTATCGATTTAAGCCTGGAAGATTTCTCAATTGTCATTAACAGCCATATCAAACCTTACATATTGTGTGACTGGTCTTCCAACAACAATCTTGCTTTCAACCAAGGCAAAACTAAAATCATGCTGTTTTCGGGAAGCAGAATGTCACAAACACATAACTTAGATGATGACACACATCCAACCTTCAATATTAAACATTGTGATAAACTTATTGAAAGAGTTGCAAGTTATAAGTTACTTGGTGTGCATTTTGATGAACATTTAGCCTGGGACACTCATTTGAACCAGCTTTTGAAATCTACTTACTGTAAGCTTTCTGTATTGCGCAAATTGAAACATTCAGCTCCTCAGTACTTACGTAAACAGTTAGCGGAGACACTGTTACTCTCTAGACTTGACTACTGCAATGTGGTGTTTTCCAACGCACCAGATTACAAACTTAACCGTATCAACAAAGTTTTAAGATGTGCAGCCGCCTTTGTTACAGCGCACTACTGTACCACAGCAGATATTTTGAATTTGAAATGGTTGCCCTCCAGAGAGAGAATTAACTTGAACATGTTGAAACTCGCTCACAAATCTTTGCACGAAACAGAATTTCCCACATACCTGAAAGGGCTGGAAATGAAGAAAACAGAAAGAACGACAAGAAGTTCTGAGAGATGTATGTCCGAATTCAAAGTTAACGCATCGGATAAAACTTTTATTGGAAGAAGTAGTCGACAACTGAACGATCTTCCCACCAGTCTACGAAAAGAAGTAGTTTATAAAAAATTTGTTTACGGAGCTAAATGTTATTTATTAGATAGAGCTCTTGCAAAATATATAAATAAACATTAATTTGTTCAATATATACACACACTGTTCACTTTAATTTACGACTCTACAATTGCATGTTTATTTTGTCTTGTTCTTATATTTTCCATCAACAGCCTCGATTCTACACAGTATGTCCCCTTTGCGCATTGCTCCAGTCTATCAAGTCACCAATCCGCCCAGGCTATTTTTTTATTCTCACTGCTTGTTCTACTTGTTCTATTGTTTATTGTTTATACTAATACTAATTGTTTATACTAATATATTTTATGCTTTTTAAATTTTTCTTTAATTTTTATTGTTAATAGCTGTTTTTAACTAGGGATGAAGAGCCATTGTAAAATATGGATATGCCCGAAATACACCATTATTATATTATTATAATTTGCAAGGATTTGATTAAAAAGCCTTCGTATATCGTTAATTGCAACCACACTTTCTGTGGGGTTTGCTTGACATTACACCTACGAACAGATTGCAACTGCCCCTCTTGCCACAATTATGTACCACCTTATACTAACTCTATTCATTCAGGACAAGTCCTGATTAACACCCTGGCGATGCAGAACATATTGTGTTCAAAGTGCAAAGTAAATTTTCTTATAACAAGGTTCAAAGGTCACATTTGCAAAACAGTCCTGACCACTAGTGACATATTGAACATTAATGCCCAGCAAGAAGTTCCTCAAGAAGTCATGGAATGTGTCACTAATGTTGTCGGCATACAAATGCAGAAGTCCCAGCTACCAAACTGCAGTATACAACTCCCTACAAAAAGCTCAAAGGTAACTTACTTATACTTGGATCAACAATTTAAAACAAACCAGTTTTTGTGTGAATGAAACTGTGTACATGCATGTTTTTTTCTGAAAAAAAAAATCCTCTTCTACACAAATAAAAATAAAGAGGAACACTAACACCACATAAAATACATCCAATAGCTAAAAATCAATTTTTGTGTATATAAAGTATTAAGCCAGTTATTCTATCACAATATAATTTGTTAATCATGCACATATTGAAAAAAATCATTATAATGTAATTTTTATAGCCACTGACTATGACACCAATTCGTATCCCTACAAAGCACTCTGATGTATCAAGCAGAAAAAGTGTGGAATCTAGGACGAAAACTGCCAAAGAATTAATATCTATGATAGCTGGTCCCAGTGATGCTGCAATTTCCACCCAAACTGCTGCAGTCATTGAGAGTTTTAATGAGAACGAGCGTGCAGATATTGTGAAAAACTCAAAGTAGAAGCTGTCATCCCACCACAGCATGTCGCCGCAATGAAGTCCTCTCTCAATATTTCCTGGAACCAGTTTCGTCAAATTTCTCGTTGGCTGAAAACCTTTAATGTAAAAATATCGTCAGAGAAGGAGACTAGAAAAATTGCAACAGAATGGGTTGGAGCTGGGTTGAATGCTGAACTAGCTCCGCTAACCAAAACTAAAGGTACCAAATTGGAAGTGATACTTGTTCCGTGGGCGTATCTTTATAACTTGGTTGCCCATTGCCTCAAACGTATGGCACTTTTAGAAAAATGTCATCTTCTTGAACAACATAGCTTCATCGACCAACATGAAATCCATGTCAAAATAGGTGGAGATCATGGTGACAATAGTTTCAAGATGGGCTACCAAATCGTAAATGTAAAAAATCCAAACAGGCAAGATAATACCGTCATCTTCTCGATTTTCGAGGCAAAAGATACAAGTAGCAAACTGCGAATTTGCTTGAAACGGTTTCAGCCACAAGTTGCAATGTTGCAAAAAACAAAATTCAATAACCAAAACTTGCGTGTATTCATGTATGGTGATTACGCATTTCTTTGTGCTATGTATGGAATGTCTGGTGCTAATGGTAAGTATCCAATCTACAATGAATAGCTGAACTGTATTATTATTTGAGAATTACGTAAGGGCGCGTAGCGCCCGCAATGTAATTCCGATTTTATGAGTAAAATCGGAACCGACGAGCTAATACTGGTATCTCCGCTTTGCCCGATAAATCTACAGGTCATGCTTCAACCGAAGAACACTAAATAGTACTACATAGGCAAAATGGGGTATCAAACAAATAAGAACTCGGTAATTTCAGTTAATAAACAGTTGTATTTTCTAATTTAATTACTATACAACCGACCGCGAGGACGACCACCTCGATTGTATCGTCCAGCATACCCTAAAAATATAACCATAGAATTGTTAAGTCATAGCGGTGGGGCAGGAGAGCAGTATTAGCTCGTCGGTTCCGATTTTACTCATAAAATCGGAATTACATTGCGGGCGCTACGCGCCCTTACGTAATTATCAATTTTACTTCGTAAAACCTCCACCGGAGCTAATACTGGTATCTCCGCTTTGCCCGATAAATCTAGAGGTCATTGCTTCAGCCTCCTCTCTTCAAAGCCTTGACTTACCAATACTGATTGATAAGTTGAGCTAGAATTATCTATTTCCTTATTATAAAACTTTTGGAAAGTTGATTCACTAGACCAATGACCTTGCTTCAGCACATCTTTAACTGAAACACCTTTTTTAACGGCTTTAGAGCTGGATGCTTTCCTTACTGAGTGACCTGAAAAAACATTGACATCAACCCCCAACAGTTCAAGAAATTGACAGAGCCAACATGAAACTGAAGATGTTTTCACTGCCTTATGTGGTTTAATGTGAGCAACCAAAAGTTGTTTATCAGTAACTCCCCATTTTTCCCTTCGACCTATGTAGGAATCTATAGTTTGACATACACAAAGTTTTGGCTCCTCCTGATATTTGTAAAACTAGAGTGGAAGCAAAGTTTTTCCAGGTTGGCTGACTTTAGAATGTTTTGAAAAATGAAATAAATAAAAGTGTTCATGTCTCAACAAATGACTTAGATCCAAGCCAGTGATCTCTGATGCTTGTGATGCTGTTGTGAGAGCCATCAGCATGGCCAATTTAAGTGTCAACATTTTATCAGACAGTAAGGCATCTCCTTCTAAATCTCGTATGTAGTTAAGTGCGCATTCAACATCCCATATGAACATACATTTGGGTTGAGGAGGCCTTTCATTAAAGATACCTGTCATTAATGCTGAAACCCTTGGGTGTACCCCTACTGGCATCCCATCCACAGGATCATGATACGCTGAGATCGCAGACCTGTGGGCCCCTATGGTGCTATGCTGCAGCCCTTTTTCAAACAAATCTGCTAAGAAATCCAGAACAAACTTTATAGGGCATCTAATGGGACATATTTGTCGTTCAGAACACCAGCCATGCCACTTTCGCCAGGACGATTCGTAATTGTTAAGTGTCCCTTTTCGTCTGGAGAGAGAGATATGACAGGCAGCCTTTTCAGATATTCCCTCCGCCGCCAAGCTTTTCCTGAAATAGTCCATGCCACTAGACGCAAGGCGCTGTTTAATATCAGTGGGTGTTGTAAGCCCTTGGGATCTTGAAGAAGATCCCTTCTGTGTGGAAGCAATAGGGGATTCTGCACTGACATTTCCAGCAATGTCGGGAACCAACTTTGAGTTTGCCAAGCTGGGGTTATTAAGATCATTTCTGCCTTCTCCTCCTCTACTTTCCTGGCAATTCGACCTATCAGGGAGAACGGGGGAAATGCGTAAGCGTACTGGCGACCCCAGTTCACTTGAAATGCATCCCTTCCCTGACTGTAGGGGTCCAGTTTCCAGGTCATGTACTGAGGCAGTTGATGGGAAACTCTCGATGCAAACAGATCTATGTCGGGAGTTCCCCTCTGTTGACAAATTTTCGGAAAAATTGCCGGAAGCAGTTTCCATTCGCTGGAGTCCTTCACTGACCTTGACTCCTTGTCTGCCTCCTTGTTTAGGGCACTTGGGATATACTCTGCTGTAATTGTGATCTGTCTCTCTAAAAGATATCCCCAGATCCGTTTGCTTATTGATAAAAGACTCTCGTTGTGGGTGCCTCCCATTTTCATCAGATAGACTAAGGCCACCATATTGCCCATCTGCATGTAAATTGATAACCCCTTCTTTTCGGGCATTGTGAATGTCCTTATCGCTATCTCTGCCGCTCTTAGTTCCAGGACATTTATGTGCAACATCCTTTCCTCTCTGTTCCAGGGTCCCCCCATTTGTCTTCCCCTGCATGCTACACCCCATCCCTCTTTCGAGGCATCGGATGATATTATCATCTGCGCTGGTGGCGCAATCAAACACTTCCCATTGTAAAGCTCCAGGTTCAGAAGCCACCAATTTATCTCTTCCTTGGCCTTGTCTGACAGAACAATAGTTGCCTCGAAAGAGTGCTTTGCTGAAAGCTCCTGAATCTGTTGCCTTCGCAAGAATCGGTACTGCAGAGGGGCTGGTAATACCGCTATTGCTGTGGAGGACAATCTGCCTATCAGTTTGGTCAAATCCCTCACTGTAACCTGAGGACATTTCAGTATGTTTCGACACTGAGCTTGTATGGCTATCACTTTGTCTGAGGGTAAACTTACACTCATTGTTTTGGAATCTATGACTACCCCTAAAAATTCCAAAGATTGTGTTGGTTCTACGATTGATTTTGATATGTTGATCAGGAAACCCAATTGTTGAAACAGAAATATTAGGGTATCCCTTGCTGTTAGCAAGTGTTCCATCAAACTGGCCATAAGCAGCATGTCGTCCAAGAAAACTATGATCCTCACATTCAGTTTCCTCAGTAGAGATATTGGAATTTTCATAAGTTTTGTAAATATTCTTGGGGCTGGACTGAGTCCGAAATAAAGGCAAAGGAACTCGTACAGGCTGCCTTCCCACATAAATCTTATGTACCTTCTTGATTCCTCTGAGGAATTACGAAATAGGCATCCTTTAAATCGATTTTGCACATGAAGTCCCCCGGTCTTAACATTTCTTTTAGTAAAAAGAAGCCTTCTATTTTGAAATGTGCGTATGGTATATGCCTGTTCAACTCCTTTAGGTTTATCACTGGGCGATTTCCCCCACCCTTCTTGCCCACCAGAAATATTGAGCTCAGGAATTGACCGGACACTGGCTGTGCTTTCCTTATTGCACCTTTTTCCAACATAGATTTTATTTCCTGTTTCACAAGTCCCTTTTCTTTGTTTGTCATGCAAATTTGATGTGGCCTTCTCTGCTGTATTGGTTGGGACTGAAAGCTTATTTGGAAACCTTTCACCATATTCAGTATGTTTGGGTCGCTCGTTAATTTCTCCCAATTCTTTTTGTAATATTTTAGTCTGCCCGCCAAAGGTACATTCGGAATCGAGTCCGGGAATAACTGGGACACCAGTGGGTGTATTCTGTGGAACTGATCTGGGGATAACAGTTCCACATTGGTCAGAAGAGAACTTTTGCAAAAATTTAGTGTTACCTCTTTGTCCTCTGCTTGATTCTGAGTTGGCCAAGGCTTGTCCTGCTGCCAAGAAGACACCACGCCCCCTACCCCTAGCTGACTGAGGTAAGGGGCCCCTCGGAAAGGGCCGTCAACCACCATTGCCACCACGATCAGCCTTGTGCATTGCACCAAACAATTCCTCGGACTTATTTTTCGCATTAACAGATTTAGAAACCACCTCTTCATATTTTGGACCAAATAAAAACTCGGATTGATTGTCTGCGAATGCATCTGACATATCCTTTAAGATGGATTCTGTTCTTTTCTTGTCACTTAGGAAAGAAATCAGGATATTGAATCTTCGTATGTAGGAGCACGAATTGAATGCCTGCCCCAGAAGAAGAACAGTTTGATCAAATAAGTTTGATTTATCTACCATAGCATCCTTCTGATTCTCAGAAGTTCCTGAGGATTCCAGCACTTTCTCTTTTTCCTACTCTATGGCAGATCAAATTCGACACAGGGGTCCATACACATTGCTGATCCTCTGTTGGAGAGATGACAATTGCTGATCTTGGTTAATTGTTACTTTTCTTCCCTGCTCATTTAGCAGTTCTCTGAGGTATGGGTCAATGCCCTTTACTCCTTCCACATTTTGTGGTACTGGATTTTGTGATAATATCCCTTCTTTGAGGGTTTGGCTTGGTATAAATGTCTGCATATATTTATTGGCATATGTTGCCAAATCAGGGTCTAATGACCAATCATTGATATCTCCCCCATGTAATTCAAATCGCCCCACCTTTGCTGGCGGTTCGTCATGAGACTCTGTCTCTCTCCCTCTTTTCGGGGGATTGTCAATATCTTGAGGATTCAATCCTCCTGTTGGATCGTCATCCACACTGTCTGACAGGGGTGAGTGTTGTTGTTCCTCACAATCTTCACCGGTCATTTTACGAGAACGGTGAGAAAACATGATGAAATATAACCGGTGGGGTTAAAATCAATTAATATTGAGTGACATTTGTCATTTCATTTCTATTATCAACTGACGATTTCGAAGAAAACTGCGGATTAGCATAAGATAAATTTGTTTACTTACTTAAGCACGTCTTGTCGTTCGAGCGAGAAAAAGCAAAGAGGAGGTTGAAGCAATGACCTCTAGATTTATCGGGCAAAGCGGAGATACCAGTATTAGCTCCGGTGGAGATTTTACGAAGTAAAATTATGAATAAATATCTATTGCATTATAAAAATTTCAGGTCGCCATCCAGGGTTTGTTGTGTTTAGCAACACATGAGGAAATACAATTTCCAACTTTTGCTAGAGGAAGTTCCAAGCCTCGGAACCTTGAAAACCTGCGATATCACCATGAGGCTTTCGTTAATGCAGGGAAAAACATTAGACATGCAAAAAATCACTTTAATGTCATCGAAGAACAATTCTTTAGCATACCGATAAATCAGGTAAAATTTAATTAAAATTCAAAAATCAATTAAGTAGGATTATTTAAAATGAAGATAAAACTGATATGAAATTCACCTTACATACATTGTTCTTTTAAGGTTGCCGTGCCGGGATTGCATCTGTCATTGGGCATATATTTAAAAATCTTCAATATGTTGGAAATGGAATGTCATTTGCTTGACATTGAAATGGCTACACTGAAATAAAAAAAAATGTTGACAGAACAGACAATGAATCTCAATTTTCATTGAAAAAAGAACAGATCTTGAGCAAACCAGAGATAAAATAATTAGCGAGATTGTGTCGCTAAAAGAGGAACTAGGATATCACCTGATAGCTGGTGGAAGTCCTGATGCAGTTTCCACATACTATATTCCCAGAATTAATGAGCTGGAATCGGAGATAAACGAGATTGAAAATACGCTCAATGAACTCAGCAAGAATTTACCAACTGGTACCGGTCCATGTGCTATGTCTCTGGATGTTAGTTTGCAAAAAATTAATATTGAAAGACAGGCGTACCATGGCAAAAGCTTCATTGGGAATCATGTCCATAAGTTGCTAAAGGTAAGGAATTGATAAATTGTAAATGATAGGACTCATTTCATAGATGATCTTGATGTCAACTTGAAGTGTATAATAAATTGTATATTTTAGAAAGAAAATACAATACATATATGTAGTGGGATAATCGTAGCTGTTCAAAATCAAACAGATGATGAACAGATTCTTGGAAAAGCACAGACGATGTGTAATAATTTTACACAATTAATTGATAAATATTCTGTGTGCCACAATATTTTCAAAAGCTCCATGCACTTAAGTACCAGTGAAATTGACTCCCTTGGTGAGAATAATTTTTAATTTTTAGTCAATTCACAAAATATTATCACAGTATTACAAATTTAACTTTTTACATTTGTTTAGAAATTGCGATAAATTCATTTTTAAACCTTTTGCGACTAAACTGGCCTAAAATCAATATCAGTCCAAAATTACATATTTTGGAAGACCACGTTGTTTCATTTATTAGACAATGGAAGTCGGCTTGTGGGGTTTATGGTGAGCAAGGTGGGGAAAGTCTTCATCATCAATTTAAGCAGATGAGAGCCAGGTGAATATTTCAAGTCATAACTTCCACGAAACATTAAAGATTTTTATTAAAGTTTGTAACAAACAATATGCATATTTTACCTGTTACAGATATGTCGGAGTGAAAGATCCTGTTAAACGTCTTGAATACACGATGAAACAGCATCTGCTATCTTCATGTCTTGACACGCAAGTAATGAAACCAAAACCGAAGAAAAGAAAACGAGAAGAATAGTTTTCAGGGGTTAGGGATTTCTTGGCAGTAAAACGTTTGAGTAAATAATCAGACAAACATGAGTGAGCAACACAAATAAGTGAAGATGTTTTGAAATTATAGCTAACTTAAATCAAAAGTAAATATCAGAGCTATTATTTATTCAGTTTTGACTGCCAGCAACAAGCAAACAATTTGCTTCGCATGCAACTTCATAAAAATTGTGTATATGAAAATCAAGAAAGTTTCAGATGTTGTAAAAAGTTTAAAAAAAATGTTTGCACTATACCTTCTGGAAATGTCTTTTATTAGCCATCTAGCTATCATATAACATCAGCCACATCCATGAGAAAACTTTGAAAGTTAAAAAATTCACCCTTGATTACCTTGATATGAATCTTTAGTCAAAAACAAAAATGATGAAAGTCATAGCCATAGTAACGCTTCGCGCTAGCTCCCTCTGCCATAAATTCCAATCACCAGTGATACGAGAGAATTCGCCAAAAATGGAAATACAAACTTAGTACCTAGGAATGTATTAAACCACATGTTGTTCTACCATCTTTAAAACCGTTTAGAAAAAAACCGTCGAATGTGACGCATGCGCAAACTAAGTTTCGCTTCCGAAACAGCCGTGATTAGTATAGCGCGATATTAACTGAATGTGACCTAATAATTAACTTTAGGACACCCGTGGTGGAGTAAAGTATTTAAAATACCCGTGGTTTCTCCTCCTCCTCCTCCTACTACTACTACTACCACAGGGCCTCCATTGATAGCAGTTATTTTTTATAATTGAAGGCAGTTACCCTGCATAAATATGATTTTAATAAAAAAAACTCCAAGTTATGAGAGTTTTCGTGCAGCTTACATGACATCGTTGCCGAATTTGCAAATTTGGTCAAATTCGGACTTCCAGTTGACCAATTTTCATGAAAATTTGCACAGAGCACAATTGAAAGCTGCTTGCCAGGTTTGACTAAAATTGGGCAATTTAGGCCAAATTTGGACCAAATTTCGAAAATTCTTGAATTTTCATGAAATTTTGCACAGATCACAATTGGAAGGTGCTGATTTCAAATTTGACAATGATATTGCCAGGTTTGACTAAAATTGGGCCATTTAGGCCCAATTTGGACCGAATTTCGAAAATTCTTGAATTTTCATGAACTTTTGCACAGATCACAATTGAAAGGTGCTGATTTCGAATTTGACAATGGTTTTGCCAGGTTTGACTAAAATTGGGCCATTTAGGCCAAATCTGGACCAAATTTCGAAAGCTCTTTAATTTTCAAAAAAACTTGCACGGATCACATTTGAAAGGTGCTGATTTCGAATTTGACAATGATATTGCCAGGTTTGACTGAAATTGGGAAATTTAGGCCAAATCTGGACCAAATTTCGAAAGTTCTTCAATTTTCATAAAAATTTGCACGGATCACAATTGAAAGGTGCTGATTTCAAATTTGACAATGATTTTGCCAGGTTTGACTAAATTTGGGCAATTTAGGCCAAATTTGGACCATATTTCCAAAATTCTTCAATTTTCATGAAATTTTGCATTATTACATTTGATAGGTGCTGATTTCAAGTTTGACAGTCATTTTGTTAGATTAGTGTAAAAATGGACAATTTGGGCCAAATTTGGATCAAATTTAGAAAGTTCTTCAAATTTCACAAATTTTGCACAGATCACATTTGAAAAGTGCTGATTTCGAATTTGACAGTCATTTTGTCAGATTTGACCAGAAATGGGTCATTAGGGGCAAATTTGGACTTAGAAAGTTCTGCAATATTCATAAAAATTTGTACAACGCACAATTAGAAGTTGTTGATTTTGAATTTACCAGTCATTTTTGTTAGATTTGAACATAATTTGGCAATTCGGCAATGTTGTATTTTTGAGACTAGATATGCATCGTTGTGTTACGCCCTGAAGTCTTCAAGCCAAGCGTCTTCTTGTTGCTTTAAGTTTATCCGAGAGAATACTCAAATGACTTTTTTCTCCTAGGGTTTTCATAAGAGAGGCTGTTTGAGTGGCATATCATTTCAAATAACTTTAACATTTTCTTTATCATTACTATCAGTGACAACATAAGTAAAGTTTGCATTGCAGGATGGACATTTTGTTTCTGTCTTTCCATAGTTTTTGTCAGACAGCAAAGGTACATTGTGTGTGTTTACATTTCATAGCTGAATAGGCTGTAAATTCAATGTAAAACACAAAGGATGTTTGCACAGTTCTGTGTGGATTTTCAGCAGATAGTGTGGGGTTCATGTTATCATCAATGAGAAAGGGAAGGAGTGTTTTCATGTGTTCAGAAGATTTCAGATTTTGACCAAACGTTTTTCTTTGGTCTTCCCCTTTTGTGGATTTTTTCTGAGGTCTGCCTTTCGTCTATGTTTTCACAGAATTGCAGATAACATATTTGGGAGTTTGCAGACCACTCAGTAAAGGTGTGATCCTCTCTGTGTGTTCATTAGTTTCTATATTCCTCCATTTTGAATAGCAATTCAAGCATGTGTTTTTCGTGTAGATGCCTGTTCTATCCTGAGACCAGTCAACTCAGAATGCTATCTTTTATTCTGTAAAGTAAAAGTGTAATTTTAAAAAGGATTTTTTTCAGGCTTTTTCCACACGAACTACTGAGTTTCTCGAATGTACTTCAAGGGGGTAGCCATATTGAGGTGGTTGACGATATTTCCAATAACATCCTTAAAAAAACTGACACCAACGTGGAATTTTCAGGTAAACTAGATAAAAGATAGCTGTTTCCAATGAAATTGTGTTTCTTGACTTAAAAAATATTTTGTGCTTCATTTTTGTCTTTTTGATGAAGCTATGCCTGAGAGCACGTCTCTGTAGTAAATCAGAGAATAGCTATCGATTCAATCGAAAATCGAATATGATATGGTATTTCTGGTTCACTCTTGAATCTTATTAAGTCCTTTCTTAGTGGCAGGAGTATTAAGGTAGTTCTCGATGGTCATTCGTCTTCTTCTTACTCTATTAATTCAGGGGTGCCTCAAGGTTCTGTTCTTGGTCCAACCCTCTTTCTCATTTTCATCAACGACCTTCCCGATTGTATTCTCAGTAAACTTGCTATTTACGCTGACGACACTACTCTTTACTCGTCTCTTGAAAGGGCTAAGGACTTGTTTGATAAGGTTGGAATGGCTGCTGAGTTGGAGGTCGATCTTAGGACAGTAGTTGAATGGGGTCAGAAATGGTTGGTTTCTTTCAATGCTTCGAAAACTAAGCTTCTCTCTATTAATCGCTTCAGGGACCCTGTAACTCCTTCTGTTCTTATGAACGGAAGTGAGCTCGCAAAGTCATCTCATGTTCGTCTTCTAGGTTTAACCTTCACAAAGAATTCACATGGAATTCTTACATCGAGTCCATTGCTAAATCTGCTGCTATGAAAGTTGGCTCACTTTTCCGGGTCCGTCACTTACTTTCTGCTGAATCTATCATTTACATGTTTAAGGCCACGATTCGCCCTTGTCTTGAGTATTGCTGCCACCTTTGGGCTGGAGCCTCTGCTCATTGTCTTCATCTTCTTGATCGTATTCAGAAGTGTTTAGTTAACTTAGTTGGCCCTGATCTTTGTGCTAATCTTCACCCCCTCTCCCATCGGAGAAACGTTGTTTCCCTGTCTCTTTTCTATAAATACTTTCATGGGCATTGTTCGGATGACTTGCATCAACTGACCCCTTCTCCTAAGACTTGCTCTCAAAACACTCGTCTCTCTTCGAATTCTCACCCTTTGACTGTTCAGGTCCCAACATGCCATAAGAACTTTTATTCATCTAGCTTTTTCCCTCGAACTGCTCGCCTCTGGAATTCTCTCCCTCATAGCTGTTTTCCTGCTGAGTATGATCTGCAATCTTTTAAATCCAAGGTTAACTGCCATCTTGCTCTGTCTTTATAACTCTTCTTCCTTTTCTCATCTTGTAGCTGTCTGCCTAGTAGTGGCCTCGGCCTTGCAGGGAGCAACCCATTAAAAAAAAAAAAAAAAGAAAAAAAGAAAAGATAGCTGTGTCTGTTTATTCTGTGGTCTTATTTAATTCAAACAAAAATATCTGCTTTCGCATTTTATTAACGAAAAATGATAAGTTTTCTAATTTACGAAGGTATATGAAACTACTCAAAATCTTTCATCAGAAGTTTCCATGTTGATTTTTCATAATCTCGCGTATGCGACGTATGCGCATAATAACATTCCGCCGGCTCTGCAAAACTGAACGAACGTGTTCCGTCTATATAAAAAGGCGTGACCAAATAATATTGCACAGGCACTTTCCCCATAGCATATCATCAACTCACTAATGTTTGAGATTTCACTTCCAAACACGCTCATAACTTTGGTTATGACAGGTCAGTCATAACCGGTGAATAAACCACCGAAGTTTCATTTTGTTGTTTTGTTTTTCTCTTTGTTTTTTTTCTAGCACAATTATCATGGAGAGGCTTTGGATACCCAATGATGTATTCAATGATGTATATGTCTTTTAAATATGGATTCTTACAAACATATTACACTCCAGAAGATGAAACCAGAAAAAATGCTAGAAAACAATTGGTTCAATTATGGAAATATATTACCTTTTCAGTGTATATACAAGTTATAGAGTATCTATTAAGTAACAGTTTTCTTATGGGCCTTGCGAAACACCCACATGACAAACTGCTGGTGCGTTAGGTAGATTTCTTCTCTTGGAGCAAAAACGAGGAACTACAACACACAACACGAGATATAAAGCAACTCCGATACTTAACCCTACAATCAGCGATTGTGAAGTCAATATGAAGAATGCTATGAAAAATGAAAAAGGAATAATATTTCATTTTGATACGTTTTCCTCAGTAAAACAAAATGCTTTTGTCCATCGAGAGTTTGATTTTACTTTCTGTTTTTTCAAAGTTGCTCATAGCAATAATAATGGTGTTTTCTTGAATGATGAAAAATGATTTTACCTTGAAAAAGAAAAAAAATCACCAAGTTTGAAACACAATTTCCTTCCATATTATTTTCTTTTATTCTTTTAAATTTCATCTAGATTTCAAACACAACCGCTTGATAAAAACAGAATCTTGATGCAACGGTTTGATGCTAGTGGTTTATATTATCAGATCAAAATCTCATATTGCTATGAAAGTGCGTTTTTAACTTCACAGTTCAAAATCAAACAATAAGAAAAATATTTGCACGTTTTTATGTTTTGTTTATCTTTCTTGACATTTGCAAGAAACGTGTTTACCTATTATTGTTATCAATACTTTTCCCATTTTCACTTTTTTACTGAAATATTGAGGGCAAAGAGGGATGAGTATTTTTGATATAAATACCCAGCCGGCAAAAAGACGTTTTCAAAACGTCTTAAAGACGTCTTGGAAGACGTCTTAAATCCGTCTTAAACTGGTCGCATTTGTCCGTTTAGAAAACGTCTTTTCAAGACGTCTTTAAGACGTTTTTAAAACGCATTTTAGACGTTTAAAACTTCTTAAAGATGTTTAGAAAGCGTCTCTTCTAGACGTCTTTAAGATGTTATAAAAAGACGCTTTCTAAACGGACAAATCCGACTGGTTTAAGACGGATTAAAGACGTCTTTTTCTAACGTTTTAAAGACGTCTTCATTTTATCTGCTAAAAACGTTTTTAAAACCACTTTAAGATGTGTTTTCAGGGGCGTTTCTCCTTGGGTAATAGAAGACTCATAATTAGTTTTTCAATGTCTTCATTTTTCATTAATAATGAATGAATGAATAAAGAAATAAATAATAAAACTGATAATAAAATCTTCTTATTCAAATATTTACATGTAGTTTATAAATTAATTGGGGAACAAATAGCTCATAACACTGCCAACGTTTAAAGCTGGTCATTATTAAAAAATTTTCCGTAAAACGTAAATATAGTCTTTCAGGTATAAAAGCGACACTTGAAAAGGGGTTAGCTAAATCGAAGTAATGTTCAAATTTTAGAAATTGTCATGGGTTGGAACTGTTTCTTGTTTGATTTTACTGCAACTAAAACTCAGAATGACAGAAACTCTTTGAAAACCAAACCAAAAAGACATTCAAAAATGGTGATTTTTCAATTAGCAGGAGCATGAGCTGTTGTCATGTTTTTCTTCAGTGACACAAGATCAGTTTTAGTTCATCGCATGATTTTGTGTATTTCCCCCTCCTCAGCATTTTTGACAGTAATCTAAAATACAAAAACCCTATTTAATGAGAGGTGTTATAACAATCACAAAAATGAAAACATCTAGAGTAAACAGGACACATACCAGTAACTGCTTGATATAATCTTTTCTTCTCACTTTCTTTTGTTATCATGTTAAGATAACAATAAGCAACTTGGGTGGAAAATAATCTAAATAAAGAATGACAAACACTTTTAGCAGAACAGAACAAACAGAATGCAGAAAGGATACACACATTACTTAGATAAGATAAGCATGAAAATTAAATGAAAGAAGTTAATTACCATTTCAGTGTTAAATTAACAGCGTACTGGAAATCTGATTTATTTACTTGGATTAACTGAAACTTGAAAAACAGGCAAAACATTCATGTCTATCATTAAACTCCATAGACATTTCGAAACATCATCGAAGTGTATATGACAGAACAACAAACTCATAACAAGGACAAAAATTAAATATCAGTGCAAAAAACACAAGAATAACATAGATACTGATGTAATTATATTTTTAAATCTTCAATATAAAAACAAATATGACAGACAAACTTTTCCAAAAACTCGTTATTGGTGCTCGTTATTGGGTAAAATAAAATAATCTAGAGTATCTTAATCAAAGTGAAATGTCTAAACTTTAAATGTTTAAACTAAACTTTTCATCCATCATAGTAAAACAACCATCATTTAAGAAATTCATCTTTTCGTATAACTTCAAAGTTCTGAATGGAAAATATATTTTATGCGTTCGAAAATTTGTTCGAAAATTTTTGCAATGTCATTGTGGATGGTTTCTACTTATTGGTAGTGAGTTATTAATCAGAAATGATTACTACAGATAAATTTGTGATGAATTACTGATTAATTTACTAAAAATTATAACTTATGAATTTCCTCTTCAAAAAGGATTCCATAATTTCATGGTACTACATTATACTATACTGCTAGGATCAATTTTAATCATATGAGTATTCTGAAGTAACTACAAGCAAAAACATCACAGTCATCATCTATCAGCCATCCACAAATCCCTTCATTACATTACCACGCTTCTACTACTAAATTAAATCAACGACAAAGCAAATTGAAACAGAAAAAATACCTCACGGAATGAAACAGGAAAGTCAGTAAGTTGCTAATATAAGGTTAAACAACAAAACTCAAAACTTGAAACATGTCAGAGATCTTTATAAATAAAGCATAAATCTTCCACTAATGACTACTCCCGTCCTCAAACAAACATAAACATTGACTTAATCTCAAGTAACAAAATCATATAGATTTATATATTTAAAATTATATTCAAAAAGTAAAAAACACTTACCGATTTATCAACGAAGTCTTGGTTTATGCAATGAGAAATCACAACTTCCAGAAATATCTTGTAAAATTGACGAACGGGAGATCCGATAATATTAGAAAATGTTTCAAAGCTTTTTACCAATGAAATGTAAAATTTTTTGCTACTTAAAAGAAAGATATAATAGTTGTTTTTGTAAAATTAAAAAAAAACTGACAAGTTTGAAACTTTTATATCAATATTTACGAATACACTATTAATATTTACCCCCGTCATTTCTTCCCGCCACGCGCGAAATCGAAATTCAAGGACGTCTTAAATACGCATTAAAAACGTTTTTCCAAGTCCTCGTTTAAAACATGAATTCGACGGCATTGCTAAAACGATAATAAGACGTCTTCAAAACGTCTTATTCTAAGACCTCTTCTGAAGACGCATTATGGGCGTTTTAAATGCGCATTATCAAGATACGTCTTATGAAGACCTGAATAAGACGAATTAAAGACGTCTTTAAAACGTCTTGTGCCGGCTGGGTATGTCTCAGTATTATTGAGGAATTCATGAACATTAGAAAGAACTCGCTCAGGACAAGAGCTTTTAAGTTTCCGCCAATTGTTCTGATGCAACTTCAGTTGAGTCATTGTTGTGTGTTTCGCTATCGTGTGTCAACATTTGAGAACGAACATATCTGCGTAGGATATGGGTTAAGCCTTCCGCGCATTTCCCACTTTATTACTTGAAGTAAGACAAATCACAAAGGCACTGACTTGAACAATAAGTAAGACAAGAATAAACGCAATATGTTCAAATGACATCACATTATATCAAAAAACATCTCACTTTAAAAAGAATCCTTCCTGAAAACAAAAGGAAAATGATCTTGATATAAAATGAGATTTTTTGATGTCAAGGACTTTGTTACAGACACTTCAAATCGATCAATCTAACAACTAACATCGCTGAAAAATTTATCTTTAATATTTGACGCGATAATTTTTTGTTTTTATTAGAAAAGCATTTTAAGGAGATGTTATTATTGCACCCAGCAGGCACCAAACGTTATACTAACGTTAATGTTACGTTATTTTTGGATTTCTGCGAAAGCAAGAAATACCTTAAAACCGGCTCTGTTCTTTTTCTTACTGTCCAAACCTAGCGGTTTTTTGAAATCTCGTGCGAATGTTTACACGAAGCCAAAGTCACGCATTTCAGTCGAAGAAACTCAACAAAGAACCAACCAAAAGGATCCCAAAGCAACTTTAGTCAGTATAATTAAAGAAGATGCACATTTCCAAAACTGAAGATGAAGAATAAAATCTGTAGCAGTAATTTATTATTATCTTATATTATATTATTATGATTCAATGGTGATTTTTCGTTTCATTTTATAAACAGAATGAAAAGGTATGTTTTGTTTTTGAGATTAATGTCTGAGATTTTTTCTAAAAAAGATCATTGTTTGTTTCAAATGTGGGCTGTAATGCTTTTTAAGCTCTGGGTGCGTACAGCTCAGCTTAAGTTCCATCTCAGCTCCAACTATCTGCCTACTATGCATCACTTTTTATGTCTTTAATGTTTAACTCTAGCTATATTTTAAGCTTATGTGCTAGGCTTAAATACACGATCATTTTAAAATGATAAATGACAAATGATATTTTTTTTAATTCTTTAAAAAATGATTTTATAATGATTGTATAATACTTTGAAATGCAGTATTGTTTTTTGTTGGTGATCAGTAGTTTTTCAATGTCTCTAATTATGGACAGCCTTCCTAATTTTGATATACAATTCGAAACACTTCACATCCTGTAAAAAACATTCAACTTTCAGTTTTGCATTTTTCATGATCAAAATTTTTGTTTACTTTTTTGTTTACAATTAGTCCATTCGTAAAAAGGAAGATTGATAGCAATCTTAAATGTTTGAAGTTTGTGTATGATTTACTTACGTAATTACTTTGAAATCAGAAATGATCAATGTACACTCATTATTCTGTATACTTTATTCCAAAATAAAGTAAGTATTTTTCATTCAGATGTAAATAAATATATAGTCTGATGGTATATATAGTTTAAAGTGTTTGTAGTGTAATAAAGTTTTTGTAGTGTCAATTATGCTTTTATGAAGCTCTGAGGAGTACGTATAATATTCTACTGTAGTGTGATAATTCTTTTCTAACTAAGAAGTTGTAAAGTAAGAAGTTTTGAGTCAAAGAGCTATGTGTTCGTATTAGGGAAAACTGTTTCAATGTTTAAGCCTTTCTAGATACAAAATATTTTTTTTTTCTTGTTTGGGTTGTAATACTTTAATACCGTTTCCTCCTCAGCTCTAACATTAAGTAGTGGTTGTCTGCTCTGCACCACTTTTAATTGATGATTTTCTAGCTAAGTTATACTGACAATGCCCCTATTTATGAATGTTCTTCCTAATCACGATTGTTAATGAACAATTACGTTGTGTTCAATTTTTACGTGCTGTGTGGACCTGTGTTTGCTTGTGTTATCTGTTGTGAATTTATTCCTGTTTGTACGTGGCTTGTGTGTGGGTCGAGCGTCATATAAACTATTATGTATTTGTTATTATTTTATGTTTGTTGATTTGTTTGTTGATATGTTTTTTCTATAATCGCGTTTTGTTTTGTAATAATATAGCCTTGATCATTATCCTGGCAAACTGAAATGTTCCAACTGTGTATAAATTCAAAATACTGTACTATTAGTAACACAATACAAAATTTTGGTAAATTTTGGTATAAATTTATAGAGCATATACAGTGTGTCCACCAGAAAGTGGGCACCTTGTTTAAAACACAAATAACTTTTCGAATTTTCAACAATACAATGCGGTTTTTATACCGTTGGATAGAGGATTTTTTTAGCTTTCCAAAAATATAAGTTGTTACTTATAGAAATTTTTATTTTAAAGAATATTAAGTATTTTTTGTTTCGATACGGTTGTTAATTTTGTAATGATCAATAAAACAGACTTTTAACGAGCAATTAGCCTTTTGTTTCGTTGAAACAACCGCTGTTGGTGGTGTTGTGCTAATTTTGTCACGAATTTTTTTTAGAAGGCACAAACTTTTTTTCATTGTGTATTTCTTAAATTTTTTATTATGATTTAATAATTTCATATTCCTAAAGCATTGCCAAAATCTTTATAAGCGAGGAAACAAACGTTTTATGAAATTCATTCAATCATAAGAAGAAAGTTTCATGAGTCTGTTAGTCAGGCTTTTAGACAACAGTTTCTGGGTAGAAATCCACCATCAAAAAGCACGGTTCAAAGTTCTTAAATCTTTGTAAAAAAGTTTTAGAAATGAAACTTTATGTTTCAAGCTTGTAAAAACGTAAAGTTTCCCTTGTATAAACGCAGCTTTATTACAATATTTTAGTTTTATATGATTTCCCATGCTAATCGAGTCATTAACTCCTATTCAAGCAAGCGTTAATTGATCATTATTGATTTAATGTCATGGTTTCATGGTAAAATCGATTATATTTCCCGAAAATTTGTTTTTTCTATGAAAAAGGTCGTATATTTAGAAAGAGCAAAAAATTTTCTTTCTGTCAATATAAAAATTGAAAAAAACAAGGACGAAAAACAAAAGATATACCTATTGAAAGTTAGGTGCCCACTTTCTCGTGGACACACTGTACTTTTAATGATCAAGATCTTTGATTACTTTTTGTATTTGCAACATTGGGAATTCTGTTTGTATGTAATTAAGAAGATTGGAAGTGCATATCAAATGTTTAAAGCATATTATGTGATTTTCATACGTAATCACTGTGATATCAGAGAAGATCAATATAAACTTAATTGTATTTTGTATACCCAACAGAGGCGTAGCCAGAGGTCAGTCAAAATTTGTGGAGGAGAGTTAAGTCATTTAGGATAGAAAAGGAAAGCGTGCAAGTAACCTTATCGACACTTAAGACTGAAAAGAAATATCATAATGTTGAATTCCTCCAGGTTTTTTTGACTGACCCTAACTACGCCTCTGCCCAAAATAAACATGTGTTTCATGTCGTTCAGATGTATATATGCAATAAAGTTTTACATAATATCAATTACACTTTCGGCATGCCTTGTAAAGATCATTCAACCTTTTCAAATTTCTTAAAGAATTTTTATAAACTTTTCTTCTATTGTGTTAGATTATAATAGGTCATTTTGGGTTGATTGTTATGTCACACATTTCTTTTATATGTAATTTGTGTATTGTTTATGTAATTATAAAAGTACTTTTTACATTTCTCATTCTCATTCAAACATTCAAAAGAGTCAACATATAATTTCAAATAATTTATTCATTAAAATTTTCACTGGTAGCACACCTTTGGTCAGCTGTTTGAACATATTTAACCTCAATATTTCAATAACAAAACTCATTTTATTTTGTGTGTTACAATTCCCACCTGCTGTGTGCAGTCTACACTGAGCAGCAGTCAATGTTGTATTGTGTTGTATTTTATTGTCCAATCATTCAAAACCATTCAAGTTTCAAGAATGTTATTGTTAGTCTTCCATTTTCACACTTCAGCTGATTTTGCAGAAATCCTTCTGCACATAAGGGCATCTGGTTTATGTTGTGGTAACGTTAGTGGTTGGTTAGAATGGAAGTCTTTTTTTAATTAGTATAACGTTAAATACTTACGTTAGTCTAACGTTAGAAAGTTACATCAGGACAACGTTAATTTCGTTAATCTACGTTGTATTAACAACATCAAAATGTTATAACATTGTAATGACTTTTGAAGTCATTATAAACAAATCCCGGTGTCCATCCCAACAAAGTAAGAAAAATGACGAAAACAGCGAATAGTCATAGAAGTTGATATTTCCCTATAATTGACAAGAAAAGTATATTTTTAAGTCAATATTTACGCATGCCTAATAGAAGAAAAAGAAACAAATATAAGTGAAGGTGTTAAACGAATGCTTGTGGTTACGGCAAATTGCAATAAATGAAAATCAATGGAAATTCATGCTATAACAGATATCTATTTTCCAGCTGAGATATGTCCATAGAACAGACATTTTGTGCTTTCATATGTTAACAAAGCAAAACACTCTGGTGATACAACAAAATTAAGCAGAAACCTTGAGTAAAAGATTTCTATTCAAAATAATCAAGTAGCAGGCCCTAATACTCTAGCTATCATCTATAAGTCATGTAGTACAGATCTTGCCAGCAAAACCAAAATTAAATAATCAAACTGAAAAGTTAGTGGCTTTTAAGCAAAGCTCCCGAAGATCTCTAAACTACATTACTATGGAGATTTGAAGAATCAAATACCAAATGCTGTTATAGACATGAACAGGAACCACAAAAGCAACCAGAACCAAGAAGAAACCACAACAAACTCTTCGTGGATGGTTTTTGGCGCCAACTTAGAACAAAGAAAAACAAAAGAGCGGATGGCACACACACACGGTTGTACTTGCCTCGATTTCACCACTTCGTTCTGTAGTAGAAAAGTCTGTTAATTTTGTCGGGAATTATCGAGAAAACAGATGTCATCGATTTCTCGTTTTACGGCTAGACTAGCGCGAAGTATGTAATAGATATATAATAGACATATTACCATGCCTTAAATAGAGAGGAAAAATTAGGTTAGCACGGTAAAAGCGAGTTTTTTCAAGAGATACACTTCTTAATTGAAAAGGCGAAAATGTGTATCAAGTGCGAATCAAAATTCATATCATCCCCAAGGACTTACCTATGATAGCCCTTACTAACGTAAGTATTTAACGTTAAAAAAAGACTTCCATTCTAACCAACCACTAACGTTACCACAACGTAAAAAATAACGTAACACTAACGTTAGTATAACGTAAATTGACGAAATTTAACGCTGTCCTGATGTAACTTTCTAACGTTATACTAACGTAAGTATTTAACGTTATACTAATTAAAAAAAGGGATTTGAACCCACGACCTAGGCATTCTAGTCTGATCGCTCTACCAACTGAGCTACCGGTTCATGGTGTTCAATCCTCATTGTCGATATGTAACTAATTTTGCAGAGAAATCCATCTATGACGTGATGCTATTGTGATTCGTGTTGGAATCCACCAACTACTACGATCACGAGATAACTTGGAGCTTACCATGAACCGGTAGCTCAGTTGGTAGAGCGATAGGACTAGAATTCCTAGGTCGTGGGTTCAAATCCCGCCTGGTTCGGAGTTTTCCTTCGAACTGGGTCTGTGTAACTAATACAACGAGCTGTTAGCTTCCTTTCATACCATGAAGGAGCGAAACCTTGTATCACTTTTTTATGAAATATATATTTAAATATACAATTAATCTCCTGTTTGGTGAACAGGCGACATCGAAAGACCACCTCAGTGGAAACAATGTATTCGAACCAGGTGCATTAGCCACCTTTATAATCCCGAAGATTAAGTGTGTCTTATTCTTCCTGAAATGCATATGTCTTTGTATCAGGAAAAACATGCATTTCTTCCATGTGATGAAGTTTGCTTGATCCAGTGTTGCAGACGATTGGAATTAAAAAGAAAAGAACTGACAAACTCTCCAGTCCGAAGAAAAATGTTGGGATGCTGAAACATCTATATGGAGGAACTTCATCACCATATTAAAGAAGCAAAGATTCTTTCTCAATAAAGTATCGGTCAACTGACTCAAGTAGATAAAAACACGTTTCATTGACGTCACTGACGAGAACTGCAGTCCAAACTTTTTCAGAAAACTCTCTTGGTAGCTAACATATTATCTGATGCTCAATCAAATTGATAGTTTCCAACGTAGATTGGATGCTACAGATATCTGAAATCTCCTCCTTACATGCATGTTTTTAGAGTTATTGTTTGCTGAGGTTCGAACTCGAAAACTATGAAAAGAATTGTTTTCAAAACTGATACACATTGAGTTGATAAGTAATATCCAAACCTATCAAGCACAAAGTACGACAAGATGACTGGTGAATTCTTGTCACATATGTAAGACTTTGTTAACATGTATATCAGGTAGAACTCATGGTATGCTATTTGATGTAACAGTAAAAGTTGGTAGAACAATTATGTTAACATCCAGTGTGGACATTACTGCAGGCTAATTAATGGTGAATAGGTAACAATGTTTAAATTATTTGACTGAAACTTGATGACGCTTAAGCACTGGATATTTTGGAATGTTGTGTGATATACTGCAATGGAAAGTTATGCTGTTCCAACAGAGCAACTGACTGCGGAAATTCGAGCTTACTCAGACAAAGAATGTTCAATAAAATTCAAATAATTGTAGCTCTGAAAGTACTATGTCGTGCAGCACCATCACAAAACTGTAACGGTGGATGATCTTTCTGAGGATTTTTCTCCTAGGGTGTTGCAAATAAAGTCGTTTTTTAAAATGCTTCATCCAGAAATAATTAAGCTTTGGTTCTTAACAATAATAGGAAAATAGTACGAAAAGATATAGTTCTCAAAAGAATTGTGAATTTTTCCTCTCATTATTTCCCTTGATGTTTCCAATGTTGAAAATTAATAGAAAGTTAAGAGAAATTAACAGAAAATCGAGAAAATCGAGGTTAAAACAGAAGGTACCAAGAAAATGTATACCATCGGTAATTCCACACAACCGTTGCAATCTATGTTTAGAACGTCATGAAAACTAAATGGCAAATTAACACCACTATCTAACGAACAAAATTGAATTTGTTTGTATACTATGATCGGAATAGTTTGGAATATTTGAATTCAGAAAATGTTGGTGCAGAAAACATTCTGATAACAAACCTTCTTGACATGCCATGGCAGAGATGTTTCTATAAAAAAAATGATCTATTAGTAAGATGCAATTACCATAGATTTCCAACAAAATCATTGTGCATAATCTGATAGCTAC
The DNA here is from genome assembly GCA_027922465.2 of Turritopsis dohrnii. Lineage (NCBI taxonomy): Eukaryota > Metazoa > Cnidaria > Hydrozoa > Anthoathecata > Oceaniidae > Turritopsis > Turritopsis dohrnii. Next base: position 792,063 of record BQMF02000076.1, on the reverse strand, counting down.
ATTGAGGTGCTGCAATCGGAAGATTATGAGTGCACTTGCTTTTGGTTGCTTGATCTTTTCAAAATGATTTAGATGGTCCAAACAAAGGTAAATGGTGTATTTTTAGGAATGCGCAGGTGTTAACCTTATCTTGAATTTCATTCATCACTTTCAATATTTTTAGACACACCTGTTCCATAGGTTTTGAATTTGCCAATACAAGACATAACACATTTGCCACCCTTCATGAACGCATTCTCAACAAAATGTATAAAATGGGACTGTGATTTGTGTTTTGTCAAACGTCAGCATCGTTGACGGTATAACCCATTATCTACTTTGATTAGAGGCAGAAATAAGCTATACTTTGGAACTTTTTATATTTTTTGATGATGATAGTGACCAATTATTGTGTTCTTGTGTTACAGTTTTCTCATAGTAGCTTCAACAGAGAAACATAATGGAATCAACATGGAAACAAGTTTCATTCAAAAGTGCCATACATCTACAATGCTGATATCGTCGTTGCTAAAATGTATTCCAAAATGACTTTAGGTTAGGTTTCTCACGAAGGCTCTGTTTATATAAAACCCTGCTCGAAGAAAATAAGACGTTTTGTTTGGCATAGTATGGTGAACATTTTGAACTCAAATTGATAAGAAGCAGATAAAATCGGATCACAAAAGCAGATCAATCCAAAAACATGTATCTGGAATTTGCTGCGAATCTTCGTCAGTGAAATTTTTCTTGATATCTCTTGCATGCAGCAGTGGACAAGGAATTAAAATATTATCAACCAAGAGCAACGGTTTTATAATAGGTGTGATGTCAGTGTGAGGTTTTAGGAGAATTATCTCAAGAACCAATAAAAGTATAAATGACGTTCTTGAAATTCCACGACACTGATGAAGAGAATTTCAAGATATCAAATGAGAGCAAATCTCATCACATCAAACATTTTTATTACTTGCACGTGTGTCACTTCTTCTATGATGTCATAACCAAAAACAACATGACAATATCAGTTAAAAAGAAAGGAAATATTCAAAGTCTATTTCAGTACCTGACGATTTCCGTATAGCAAATCCATGAATACACTTGTCCCGAATTCCGAGAATCTGATATTTCTATTTGCATGAAAACGAGGCCGTACTGAGTAAAACAACAACAAACAAGCGAAAGCGAAGGGAAATGAGAGGGAGTTTTATCCTGGAACTAATTTACGTCGTCCTGAAGAATTAGAGACTGGTGGTTCATGAGATTATTGCTGTATACCACTATGTAAAAGTTCGACTTACGATAGAAATAAATCAAAGACTGGAATTGGGATATTTTCGTTCCCTTCTGATTCAAAAGTTAGAAAAACTTGGACAAATGTTGTATCAACTTACAGAAGGAAAGGAGGAGCAGATTAATTTTCTGTTACAAGATACACTAAAGTTTGCGAGTTTCATTTCCCAATTGAATGTATCAAAGTAAGTGTTAACAATCACAGGAAAACATTGGTGAAAGCCTCAAGTGCCAAGTATTTTTCAATTCAAGCCGGTTGTATTAAAAAACGTAAAAGTCCGACTAAACGTTTAGTTGCCATACCTTCCAAACGTCCAGTTATCGAATCTGAATCTGAGAGCAGTGAATGTGTAGATGATGCAAATTGTGCTAGTAATATAGAACACTCTTGTCAGGAGGTTGGGGAAAGTTCTTATACTGAAAAAGAGACCGATTGCAGTGACTGTGATTCATATAAAAGTGAAATCAAAACATTGAAGGCAGAGATTCAAATGGTGAAAAATGAAAGAGACAGTATGTCACTCGAACTGATCTTTTTACGAGAAAAAGTAAAAAAGTTACAAACTGAAAATATATACAACTACGATAATATATCACAAGATCCTGAGTTCTTTAAAAAGTCTACAGGCTTGCAAGTTGAGCAATTTGATAACTTATTTACATTTATAAGTTTTGAATCACATGGAATGAACGACAAAGGTAAAATGGTATAATCATGACTGCTTTTACTAATAGTGTCCATTTTCTTAATATTAGTTATCACTTTCAGATTTGATTCTATTGGTAGCAGTTGATGTGATAGTGTAGAGCCTAACATAAATTCACCATATTTTGTATTTATGCTGTTGTCATTATTTACGACATTTAGATCAATACAATGAGCAAACCCAATCCTGTTGTCTATTCTTTGACACTCTTGTTGTAGTTTTTCAATTCTAGCTGGAATATTTTCTCTAGATGATTTTAATCTAGGGTCATACAGTGAACATTTATATCCCTTTTTATCGCAGGATGAACTCAAAGTGCTAGCCATAATTGGGTTTTTATGCAACACATTGTCACTAGGTATGCCCCATTGTCTGCTTTTACTTGTACATGATATTTCATTCGGTACAGTTTCAATTTGATGCAAAGAATAATCAGCCAATTCAAACAGTAGGGCCATGACATGATTACAGTACCCGCTATTGCCAGCTGGGCATGAGCATTTGGCTGACGACACAGTACCTAATGTACATGACAAATTCACCTGGACTGAACGGATGTCTTTTTTCATACTGGCTTTACACCTTGCCTTCACACAAAATTCGTCCCCAATAACAGTTGTAAATATTGTTTCTGCTGAGATATAACGTTCCTCCTTAAACTTTCTTCCCCTATCCAGTGTTTTTATTATAGAAGTAGATTTACCACTGTTTTCACGGTGTTGCTCAATTTCCTTGATTGTTATCGTTGGCGTGTCTTTCAAACATTTTCCCCAATTCGGTTCTCTATTTTCTTCATTAATCTACTTATACTAATTCGCGTGCGTGTGTAACACATTTAACTTAGAGAGTGTTGGTTTTTTCTCAAATTTACGGTCAAAATCTTCTTAATCGTGGTCATTTTTTCGTTAGACCATTGATAATATTGACGATTAGTATAATAGCACGCGGCGTGACGTCAGTTATTTTTGTCGTATCACGGGGGAGCCATTGCATTGCATCCCCAATCGAACGCGGCGTTTTTGGGGAAATATCTCGAGAACCAATAGCGATAACTGACGTTTTTTAGGGTCGGCAACACGGGTGATGGGGTGACGCAACATTTGGGCCTAAATTTTATTTGGTACTGCGGATATGACGTCATCAAAACCTTTGATCGACGATATCTCCGCAACGGTTGGTCGTAGCGAAACGATCCCATACATTTTTTTGCTCAGTTTTTCAAGCTCTACAACATGGGCACACTTTCCATTTCCAATTCGGTAATTAAAATTTTCGTCACGGGGTACACACACGGGAACGCGTCGTATTTCTGCAGATTCCTTTCGAAATTAAAGTCGTAAAAAACTTTTACGCGAGATACTATCTACTTATACTAATTCGCAATCGTGTGCAACACATTTAATTTAGAGAGTGTTGTGTTTTCTTAAAATTTACGGTCAAAATCTTCTTAATCGTGGTCATTTTTTCGTTAGACCACTGACAATTGACGATTAGTATAATAGCACGCGGCGTGACGTCAGTTATTTTTATCGCATCATGGGGGAATCATTGCATTGCAACCCCAATCGAACGCGACGTTTTTGGGGAATTATCTTGGGAACCAATTGGGATAACTGACGTTTTTTAGGGTTGGTGGCACGGGTGATGGGGTGACGCAACATTTGGGCCTAAATTTTATTTGGTACTGCGGATATGACGTCATCAAAACCTTTGATCGACGATATCTCCGCAACGGTTGGTCGTAGCGAAACGATCCCATACATTTTTTTGCTCAGTTTTTCAAGCTCTACAGCATGGGTACACTTTCCATTTCCAATTCGGTAATTAAAATTTTCTTCACGGGGTACACACACGGGAACGCGTCGTATTTCTACAGATTCCTTTCGAAATTAAAGTCGTAAAAAACTTTTACGGGAGATACTAGTCTATATATACTAATTCGCAATGTGTGTAACACATTTAACTTAGAGAGTGTTTTGTTTTTGTTTTTTTAATGGTCAAAATCTTCTTAATCGTGGTCATTTTTTCGTTAGACCATTGACAATTGACGATTAGTATAATAGCAGGCGGCGTGACGTCAGTTTCATTTTAGCATATCACGAAGGATCCATTGCATTGCGACCCCAATCGAACGCGACGTTTTTGGGGAAATATCTCGAGAACCAATAGGGATAACTGACGTTTTTTGGGGTTGGTGACACGGGTGATGGGATGACGCATCATTTGGGACTAAATTTTATTTGGTACTGCGGCTATGACGTCATCAAAATCTTTGATGGACGATATTTCTGCAACGGTTGATCGTAGCGAAACGATCCCATACATGTTTTTGATCAGTTTTTCAAGCTCTACAGCTTGGGTACACTTTCCATTTCCAATTCCGTAATTAAAATTTTCGTCACGGGGTACACACACGGGGAACGCGTCGTATTTCTGCAGATTCTTTTCGAAATTAAAGTCGTAAAAAACTTTTACGCGAGATACTAGTCTTATATATAATAGCGAGTGTGTGTCACACTTTTATTTTGGAGAGTGATAAATTTTGTTGAATTTTACGGTCAAAATCTTCTTAATCGTGGTCATATTTTTCGTTAGGCCATGCGTTTTTTTACGATTATTATATAGTAGCAAGTGCCGTGACGTCAGTTTTTTAATCTATCACGGGGAATCATTGCATTGCATCCCCAATCGAATGTGACGTTTTTGGGGAAATAACTCGAGACCCAATAGGGAAAACTGACGTTTTTTAGGTTCCACGATACGGGTGATGGGGTGACGCAACATTTGCACCTAAATTATTTTTGGTACTGCGGCTATGACGTCATCAAAATCTTTGATCGAGGATATCTCTTTAACGGTTGGTCATAGCGAAACGATCCCATAGATTTTTTTTATCAGTTTTTCGAGCTCTACAACATGGGTACACTTTTAAGTGGCGAATCCGTAATTAAAATTTTCGTCACGGGGGGAACGCGATATTTGACACATCGTTTTCGAAGTTAAAGTTGGTAAAGATTTTTACCCGGGTTACTAGTATCATTTATAATTGGGAGTTTTTCTTCAATATTATTCAGCAGCAGCTGTGTGATATCTGCAGTATCTTCAGCCATTTTCAAGATTGTTGACAAGCTTACTCAGTAAGGCCTCGTTTTCACGCAAAGGAAAAAATTATTCTCAGAATTCGGGACAAGTGTATTGCCTTGACTTCGTAGTTGACTTGTTATGTTTGACTTATAATTCTTGTGTGCAACTTCTACATTTACAATAGGAGAATCCGAACAAACTTCCCTATCATAAACGTGTAAAAATGCATACATACTTTGATTCTACTTCCCCAATGGTACATGGTAATGATGTAAAGGTACCATGATCTACGTTTATTCTATGACGTTCTTTTTTATCGATAATGACGTCATTATAGTGTCTCTGCTTGTTGCAGTAATCAGCTACCTCAACAAGTCACTGCATGAGCTACCTCAGCAAGTCACTGCATGAGCTACCTCAACAAGTCACTGCATGAGCGACTGTTTTTGGACAGAATTCGACGAATTTTCAAATATAGATTCAAAACTTTCTGACATTCCTCGCTCTCCAATGTTTCTTTTAGAAAAAGTTTTAGGAAGAAAAACCATTTTTAAATTGTCTAATTCGTTTTTCAGTAATTTCTTTCTACCTTATGTATTATAACTCATGTATTCTAAGTTATTTACGATGTTTAATACTACAATGGTATACTGTGCTTATTTGAGAGGGACGCTAATTAGAGAGAATACGGGTAGCTAATGGGGATGGATTTTCGTGTGCTTAAACATGTTGGAAGTCTTTATCTGAATTAAAGAAAAATATGTCAACAAACAATATCCCATCCTCCAAATGATAAACTTACAATAATATCGTGAAGGGTAGGAGGTAGACAAACCTCAAAGCATTCCTATTTTATTCGTTATATGGAAACGATATTATATCGATGCTTTTACAATAAAGATATCGATAATCGCAATAGTTCTTTAAAAGCGCATTGAAGAACTATTTACTAGATAAAGCTTTAGCCCGAGCAATGAAATAATCCTTTATACTGTCAATTGATTTGTTGTTTTTTTTGTTTTTGTTTTTCTTTGTTTGTCTATTCGAATTATTTTTCTACTTACACTTACGCATAATATACAACATACGCATTTCAAGACGAAGAACCATTTGTATATATGGAAATGCTTGAAATAAATTGGTTATTATTATTGTTATAATATTGGCCAACGGACTCTTTTTCTACATGAGCGTTGATGTTACCTTTGTCTGCGGTAAATGTGGAAAATCTTTTTGAGTTTGAAGAAATGTGTTGGATTCATGCAACCGTTCATATTTTGAATAAATTTGTCACCTGCAAGATTTCCGTGGCTTGTTTTTTTCGTCCGAAACAACTTATCATTGTTCCCTCTGCCACTTGTTATTTTCCATCTTCCACTTGTTATCATTGTCTACCAAAAAATGTTATTGTTTACCACTAATTATTTTCTATTTTGCCGACAAACGTTAGTTGTACAACAAATTATTTGTTTGAATGTGGCATTTTAGCGATTTTAGTTTTTCTTTGACTTAAGTCTTAAATGTGTAATCCTTGTTGCTTACGCATAAGCAACTAGCGCGTGAATGTTTCTTATGTGATTTTGACTTCGCATTCACGAAAATATCGCAGGGATTCGAATAAAAATGTAGGCGCTCTTGAGTTGATTCAACAATCAAAATTTCCCCCTTTACGCAAAGAATATATTTGTTGACTACAAGCATTAAGGCCATTTGCAATGACTTCAAAATAGCGTCATGTAAACTAACAATACTCAATAACTTACAACAATGCAAAAATCAATTTTACACGGTTTACTCAGTAGTACTTTGAGGCGCTTATATCCAATCTTACAAGCACGTCGCCAAAGTATAAAGTCAGCATTCGAATCACTTCGGCACACAAACGAAGCTTGCATATAATGCAGCACTTCTGGAGTATTTGAATATCAGTTACCGGCTCTTCTATCAGGAGAGCTGCATCTTTGACGTCATGAAGAAAAAACTTAAATGGACCGTAACATCTGAGTTTCACGGCAACCACATTGCCAATATCGATATCGTGTTTCTCGATTAGCAGTCAGCTCGACCACGTTCAAATTAAATTTAACCATTTATACCGGAAGTTTATCGAGTCACCTTTTAAAAGAGTTTAGAGATGGAGCTTGCATAACTTCAGAAGGCAGATTATTCCATTGTTCTGCAACTCAGTTTCTGAATGAATACTTTCTGACTTATTCAAGACACTTACTCCGTGTAATTATAAATTTCCAATAGCTTACGTATCGTAGATAACGTAAATAATCTTGTACATCTCAATCATGTCGCCTCTATATCCACCGTATTGGAATCAATTTTGTTGCTCATCGTTGAACATCTTCGAGAAGCGATATCTGACGTTTCTTGTGAGGATTCCACAGTAGAGCACCATATCCAAGATGAGGTCAGACAATGCTTGTAAAAAGCTGCTTGATAGTATTTTTATGCAGGTGGACAAAAGTTCGATCTAACATATCGACAGTTTTATTTGCTTTTTTTTATTTCATCTTTGATGTGTTTTTCGAATGTAAGATGCTCGTCAAAACTAATGCCTAGGTTCTTCATGTCTTGTGTTCTTGAAATGAAATCTCAATAAAAGAGTTTCTGTCAGCTTAAGTAGTTTGTTAAGATCACTTTGAGAGGAAGAAGCATCATGTTTGCTTTCCATTACCTTGAATATATTCAGGTCATCTGCGTACAGGAAAATATCTGGGACTTCTATTTGGAAGCCAAGAAGGGACAACTACACTTTCTTTAAAAGTACCTTGATTTTTAGAAAGTACTTTCTTATGGAACGCCGAAGCGGCTTTATTACTTTCGCAGAATTACAATACTTTGTTGCCGTTTATAAAACTAAGTGAAGGTTTTTTAAATACTATCGAAACCAATGCAAGTGTAAAAAAGCTATGAACAGTTGTTGTTGATAAAACCTCCATAGTATTAAAACGACGACTGTAGGCAGAACGACGGGGTAAGAAGGTACGTACGTTCAAGTTGAGATTGTAAACTATATTTTGGAGCAATTATAAACGCTGATGCTTTTTCAGGCCATATACTTACTCTCAGTCTTCTCTTTAAGGTACTTATTTCCATGATAAATGTCAAGTAAGAGGGTGGTTACATAAAGAAAAGTTATCCCGGTTATGTTCACATGAGCAGCAAACCAGCTCGCCTTGCCGAGATCTCGCTTTGTTTTGCCGAGATCTCAGATAAGGTGGGATGAAAATAATGTGAACACTTTATCCCGGCAAGGCGGGGTGAGTTGGCATTTATTGCGCATGCTCATCAAAACGAAAAAATTAGTAAACAAAATCAAGTCAATCAAAATTTGCAAACAAAATCACGTGATACAAATCATCCCGCTTTACTGCGATAATTTTGTTCATGTGACCGCGGAATAGAATCATCCCGGCAAAGTGTGCTAGCCCGTGTAACCGATATAATTTTTCTTCATGTGACCACCACCTAAGATGACAATATGTTCGTATTTATAATTTTGACGAAAATAGTGCTCTATGATTAATTTTTCACTAGTTAAATCTAAAGGATTGATTCTTGGTAATATTCCTTTTTTAGACCACATTGTCGACAAAAGAAGGTCTGAATATCCAAAAAACTTCCACGATTTGTGCAATAAACCATAATTTTCACTTAAAGTATCAAGTTGATCAGGTTAATAACATTACGCAAATAATATGGTTCTTTTTATGAGGTTTCAAATAGGAAGTGACGTACTTTAAAAGAAACTGAGGTACGTTTGAAGAAAGTTAGGTTGTCCATTTTCGGCGTCTGTACTTCTACGAGAGTGCTATTAAGGATGACAAAATGTAGTGAGCTTAACACCGATCCTTGGCCACTCCAGAAGTTACACGGAACACATCAGTCTTGCTTCCATTTACGACAACTTTCTGAGATCCATTACATAAAATCAATGAATATATAGCAAAACATCTGTGATCCAGGATAGAACTGCATCTTTTAGATGTCGTAATATTTCGATCAAGTAGCGGTGCGGAACAGTATCAAATGCTTTTTTAAAATCACAGTATACGACACCAATCACCCCTCCGTTTTCAATAATCTCAGTCCTTTTATCCATTATTTGGAGCAGTGAAGAAGTGGGCATAATTGATTCAAAAATTTTTGATGTAATGCTAGTCAGGCTAATTGGTCTGTAATTTTCAGCAAAATGTTTATCACCTCTGTTGTTATAGATGGCCGTGATATTAGCCTTCTTCTAAGAAAATGGGACTTTCCTAGGGTATAGGATTTCTCAAATATTGTATGAATTGGTTCTGCAATCACAGTTGCCAGCTCCTTGAAAACATATGTGTGAAGACTGTATGGTCCAGTGCTTTTGCAAGGATTTATTTCCATTAGTTATTTTAATACAATTTCTCGATCCATCCTCAGTTGAAAGTTACTTACAGTGATTGGTTTCACTCCTTCTCAGAATCTAGATTTTCGTGTCAATTTACTAACTCGGCTTCTATATTTCTATAATGGCGATACGCATCCACATCTTTGGTTTCCATGAATCTTTTCCAAAGGCGGTATTTTTTCTTCTTTTCATTAAAGCGATACTTGAACACCCATTTACCAGCTTTTAATATTCTGGTCGCTATGCATGCTGCTTCAGTTTTTTATATATATTTTCAAACTTGGTCTACATCTTGTCAATATCATCTCCACAGTATTCAAATTACTCTGCCCAGTTGATGTAAAGAAGTTCTTTCATCTTTTTAAAGTCAGCTTTAAATTAGGAACAAATTTAAATTGAAGCTTTTCAGCTTTGTATTGGTATTTCAATTTAAGTAGGTCATGGTAAGATTTTCCAGGGGGTGAAGCGTATTAGCTGTCAAAGTGTTGATCTCCTGTCGAAAATACAAGATGTATCAGAGAAGGAGTGTCTGATCCTCAGCCTTTCATTGGGTGATTCACGTTTTGCGTCAGAAACTATCTTTCGCTGCATTATAAATTTCTGGTGTTGCAAACTAGAAGTTGTTAGTATCCCCCAATCAATTTTCTTGCGATTGAAATCACCCACTATGACTAAATAGTCATATCTTTTAATTCTAGTAATGACTCGGGAAACTGGTTGATTTTGAGAGTTTTCGTCGTTGTTACTATTGGGGCTGCGATAGATAGCTGCAAACAGCATGATTTCTTTATTTCGGAGACGAATTTCTGTCCGGAGCATTTCTTTTGGCATCTCGTGTTCCTTCAGACTATGTAATTTATCTGTTTTCTTGTACGATATCAGTTATTTGACGTAAATTACGATCCCTCTTGTCAAGTCTTAGTCTTTCTGATGTTCGAATTCAGCACCAGCAATAGTCTAGAAATAAGTTAACTTCTATCAGCTCGCGTGATAAGTTTTTCGGTTTTACTTCAGTTATTGCGATAAGATCTGGTAGTGCATCAGATTCTATTTCCATTTTCAATTTCTCTTTTGTTAGTGTGTCAACATTAGTGTACCAGGCATATAAATCCATTGCTTTCATCAGACTTTGTTTCTTTAGTTGCCTTTCTTGCTTTAGTTTTATCATACCATCTTCAAATCATTTCTCTTTCTGCTAGTATAATCTTCAGTAATTCACATACCTTCGCATGCTTAATCCCCCTTTGAGCTTGATAGATTCACCTGAACTTTCTGTTTATCCTCAAAACTTTCCATAGAAACTTGCTTCTTTTGTCAAAAAGGTTTGTTTATAGCCGACTATCTTTGTTTTTGCTCTAGACATTGGCGATTTGAGGCTATTTTAGTAAAATGTTTATTGATTTACATACGATTATTTACCTCTTCAGTTCCTAAAGGCACTTTTATCAATGGGAGTCCTGCAAAGGAGGTCCTAGAGTATTAAAAGCCCCCATTTGTGCTACGGAAACTGTTATCACGGCAACCCCTTAGTCATCAATTCCGCTTTCAAGCTGAATGCAAAGCTGCGATTCACATTGTTATAGTCGCTGTCATGACTGCGCCAGGGATTTTTTTCCTTAACTTTACTTACTGGTATGTAGTACAGTAGTATCCAGTAGCAAGTAGTAAGAAGAAAGAAAATAGTATTCTTTGATCGATTTTAATTACTTGTAATTACAGTATAGCTGTATAGCGTGTTTTTAGAATTTCATTTTTACTTTCCTGATGATGACTGTGAAGTAAAGTCGAAACATAGAATTTGTTTATGCTGTTTTCTTGCTTTATACTTTGATCAAAAGTGTTCAAGATACACATATTTAGTTTGGTTTTTGCACTATTTCTTTTAAGAAAATAAAGGAAATTACATTAACGTCATGTTTTCACACTGACGCGTGTAGCAAACTTTAAGAGTTTACCAACAGCATTTTCGAGTACATACATTGAGGAAAAGTTGGTTATTTCTGTCCGCAAACTAACGACCGATTGTTTCTGCATATATAGTTAGTAATCCAAAAGTATAACGATGGATGTTGAATGTTGTTTTAAAGTATTCCTAAAGTGTTCGCAGCATACGATCATATGTGGAGTAGAAGTTTTCTTTAGAAATTTTTCAAATACGTTCTGCACTGTTCAGGGTCTTCTATGCTTAGCAGGATGCACGGTTAGCCTGGATATAATTGTGATATTTTTCCAACATAGCCTGCAGCCCGAAGGTAAAAATTTTCTGCTATCGAAAGTAAAGCCTGAAATCCGAAGATTCGATGGGCGTAATGGTCAGGATAAACCTTAAAACTCTTTAACATTCAAAATAAATACACAAGTATTGCATCCAGTTTTTCTGTGCTTTTCCAAATCATGTGTTCAAGTTCATTCTTGTGAAAATAACTGGGTTTTCAAAACTGTCGCCAAACATTCTTGTATTCGTTTTGATTGTACGAAATTTATCAATTTTTTATCAAGGAAAGGATTAAACCACAAGAATAAACATCTGACTAAATCGATGGTGTAATTTTTGATGGGAGTACTTTAAAGCTTCTCACAAGGCGATAAAAACCAATTTCACCGCCAAATTGGCGATAGAGTAGAATTTGTAGGCGAAATGGCGATAACCAAGATTTTGGTGTCAATGCTCAGGCGAGAGAAACTTATAGCCGATCTAAGGCGATAGTAAATTATCGTCTATTTTTGTGGCGATAGAAAATTATCGTATTGTGAAATAAAAATTCGATAATTTTCTATCGCCAAAATCTTGCGATTTTTGTCAAGGCGATTAATGAATTTATCGGCCTATCGCCTGAAAATTATCGCTCGGTGGGAACCAAGCTTTATAGAAAACTGATTGATGATGATATGCTGGGGTCAATAGTTTGGCACATTCGGAGCAGCAAGCGTACGAAAAATTTTCAGTGATAGGCTTAAAATATATATAGTATACCTTGGCGATGAATAGTCAAAGTCAAACCGTACGCAATTCTTTAGTAAACTGCACTGCAAATTGTAACGTAATACAGTGGAACCTTCATATAGCAGACTTCTATTGGACAAAAAATGTGTCCACTTTAGAGGTATCCGCCTTATGGAGGTTTTGTCAAAATTCTAAGATCTCTGTTTAGCCAACCCCACCTTTACCACCCCGAGTCATCGAGCACAATTCTAATCTCCCATCCTTGACAAAGGACCTGAACAAAGATAGTTTTAGTCGTTCCACTCAGCTTGGCACTCAGCTTAGCACTCAGCCTGAGAGCGGGATTGATGTCTAAAGGGGGTGGTCTAGTTAAGCGACTGCCGTCATTACAGCTTTTGTAGCCTAAATGGGGGCTTTAAATGCTCTAGGACCTCCATCGCAGAAACCTCATTGATAACTGTACCTTCAGAAACTGAAGAGGTCAGCCTGGGTAAATACTAATAAATAAATAAACTCCCTAACGGTATACTATGCATCAAATTGTTTGCAATAAGTAAATCTGCATTTTATTTTTCATACTGTTAATAAAAGGATTTCGCATTTTCTCAAAAGAGTTAAATCAAACGGAACAATTCTCCATGGCGCAGTCCACTCCATTTAGTTTATCATCAATCTTCTTGCTTACATTAATGTCATGTTATCAAAATTTTTCTTTACAATGGGGTCTTATTTCCTAGCATTTCATCTTTGACCAAAGATTTGAATTAGAGGAATCCTAATCGTATTTTAATATTTGGTCAAGAATGACTCGACTGGTGATAAGCCACTGTTATTTGAGATCTTCTTTTCCGTCAACAACTATTGGCAAAATTTCGTTGAGTGAACGTTTCTGAAGTTTTGAAAAGAATCCCCCGGTGATATTACTTATTGGTTACACAACTTTATCTTCGGTTGCGTGCTCGGAACATCTGTTATAATACCGTTTACTGATGTTGTCTTTGTTGCCGATCAACCAACAGAATAAAACTGCAGTCCTTTTCGGCACAAGGTTCTTAGCCATTTTCACATTTTCTGCTGCAGCTCAAAGATCCGATCTGCATAAATGTAATGTTTTAATCGTTGACATAATCATTATGGAACTTAAGATGAAGCTAACAGCATCTTTCGCACCGTGGACGTAAAAAATTGTTATTGTTAAAAAAGCGACTTTCTGGAGAATTTTAAGACAGCTATACCCTCCACAAATACTCTAACAAGATAAGAATCTGTTATGTTATCTAAAACTGGATTTCCACTTAGGTGGATTAGACCGGATTGGAACGGAATAGATCAGAATTTTAATCCACGCATGCGTAAAAGTTGCACATTTCGTGATCCAGGTCGGTCATAAGCGGTCCAAAACGGATCGAAAAAAAGTTGAGAAACATTCAACTTTTTTCTGGATCATCCTGGATCAGTTATTTTGGATCTGTCTTAAACCAATGAAAACGAGTGTTTATCATGTGATTTTAAATTCATAAGGGCAGACAGCGCCAAAAATAAACTTCACGTAGTTAATTAAAAGCTACAATCGGGGACAAAAATGTATGAAACACTCTGTCTTTTTTAACATTATTAACTGCTTTTTATCTCCCCCCATGCCCCCCTGTAAACAATGTTGCTTTTAAGCCTCAAAACTGATTTCAAACCTCTCCAACATTGTTTATAGGGGGGGGGGGGGGGGGGGGGGGGGGGGTTTGGATAGGTGTTTCAGTATTTTTGTCCCCGATTGTCTGTGCAGCGATGGTGTAGTGGTTAGTACCTTTGAGTGCGACCGCTGCGACCCGTGTTCGAGTCCAGTCATGTCGTATCTCAATACACCACTCCGATGCGCTTTAAAAGCAGCGTGTCAGCCCATTAGGAGCCATCGACTGACTGCACACTGGCCTTCGGGCAAGTTAGAGCAATGCTATACGTATCTCTGGCGGTAAGTCAACTAATAGTTGCAAGTCGGCGGGCGGAAGAACCAACCATTACGGATGGAAGCCCAAGGACTTAAAACTCTCGTTACTTACTTACTTACTTACTTACTTACGAAAACGTAAATTTCTTTGAAGAGAAAGTTATTTCATGATAGTTGGCTTAGGCTTTGAATTTGTTACAAAAACTAAGAAATGAGTTGCTTACTATTACAAATAGCTATTATGTGACCCCTACAGTTGTTGAGTGATGATATTGGGCCAAGGACTTAGAGCCTGATTATATGAGGCGGGTTGACCCGTTTGTAACTCGGCTGCAGCTCGGTAGAAGAAAATGAGCTAGCTCGGCATTTCGGTAAATTCATGCAGAAATTATATCCCATATTATATGAGGCGAGTCAACCCGGCAAGGCGGGTTGGCTCGTTTTTCCAATGTAATATCTCCAACCCAACCTACCGGGTTGGAAAATTATTTTTTTGTAGCCGTGCATGCGCAGTACCACCAAAATATTATCGAATGATAAACATGGCGGATGAAAAATTCAAGTGGACTCCTGAGTTGGTGGAACAACTTGTTATGTCGCTGAAAGAGTACAAAGTGCTCATGTCATTTAAAAATAAAGATTTTAATTCCGACAAACCTAAACAATACGAAGAAATCCGTGAAATGTTGGCCAAAAAAAACCATGATAATGTGGATTTGTTTGGGCCAGAGTCGCTGACAACATTTCCAAATGAACCTTCTAGTATAAGTGAAGAGGATAAGAAAGAACTGTTGTCTATTATCAAAAATGAAAAAGGAAAAATAAAGAAAGGATACAATCGTGTTATGGAGAAAATTAAAAAGATAAGGCAAGCATTTTCAAGTGCTGTGCTTAATGGTTCTAGAAGTGGTTCTGGAAAACTTGTTGTGGAATATTATGATCAACTTGTTGAAATTTATGGTGGCACAGCATCCACTCAACCATTAAGATTTGGCTGTGAGTCTTCACAACAATCATTGTGTACTGATGATACAGACACTCTTTCTTTATCAGCAGGTCAAGAGCAAAGTTCCAGTACTTTTATTAACCTTTCTTCCACTCCTGCCTCAACAGATGAGCCCAGTTCTGAGGACTTTGAGAGACAAGAGAGAAGCGTATTTCAAACTCCTGTCAGTAAAGGCAAGAAAAGGAAATATCCTAAAGATCCGGCTCAGCTTATTGATGATAAAAGGTGCCATCTCGAAAAACGTTTGTCAGCCAGACAGAGGGACCAGTTATTGCTGAAGGAAAGTAAAGAAGATTCATTGTTTTGGCAAGAGCTTTGTGAATCAATTAAACAATCAAATGAAACCTTTGCACAAGCTATACAAGCAATGAGCTCTTCTTTCATTCAAGTTGCGGAAAGTATGAGAAAATCTGTTGAGGCATTAACTAACAATACTAGTTTGACTTCAACACATCCTATGCCCTATCAGAATTTCATTCCACAGAGACAGAACATAACTTATGATGATGATTTCAATGCAATTAGACAAAACAGTACTGAACAACCAACAACAAACTTTTCCTTCCGAGATTTTATTAACCAATAAACACAAACTAATCTAGCAACAGAAAGTATGTACAACATTTACACTTTTATTTTTGGACTATCTGTTTTTTACTTTATGTAATGTTTTGGATTATATACTCAGTTAACTGCCACCTAACTGCTTGTCCTTCTGTTGTATTTCCAGAATATATTGGATCGGGAATATTCTTGTTAGATTCATCATCGATTTTATGTTTTTCCATGTTTGCTTTAACAATATCTTCCTCTATTGTCACGTTGTTAATCTCACAAAAATTATGTAAAGTAAAACAGGTCATAATAACAACTGGAACGATATTTAAGTCTAAGTCTATTTTTTTGGTCAAAATTTCCCACCGACCTTTGAGTCTTCCAAAAGCACTTTCTATAGGGTTTCTAGCAGACCGCAGCATTGAATTAAATATCACTTGACTGTTATTCTTGCATGAGTCATATTCTTTCATACAGTGAGGTAGCAAGGATAAGCAGGGCCACCTATCAAGTAGTTGGGGATTCTTTCGTAGCCAGGTAACAATGAACTATGAGTTATGGGCAAAGTATTGTCATTTATACTTTTACTTATCATTGAGTTACTAAAGACCTTTGCATCATGGCAGGAGCCCGGCCACCTACAATCCACGTCCATAAATAATCTTTTGAAGTCGCATACTGCTTGAACATTTAGGGAATGAAAATGTTTGTAACAAAAAAAGTCCTGACTGTTTTCACTAGGTGTCTTAATAGGAATATGTGTTCCATCGATGCAACCAAAAGCTTGGATCATTCCAAATTTTATTTCAAATTCTGAAGTTTTTTTATACATTTCTTCCGCAGTTGATGGCAATTTAACAAATTTTGGTGTTAGGTGTAAATTTATGGCATTGCACACTTCTTTTATAACTTTCGACACTGTACACTGATGAACACCAAAGGAGTTAGCTGTCATCCAGATTGAACCAGTGTCTTTGAGAAAATATAAAGCAATAGCAACTTTTTTATGCAACACGTTCGTTCAGATCAGGTGCGGCAGAAGAAAAGAAACCATTCCATTGCGCATTGTACTTTTTTCGATGTTGACAACAAATTCTCTCTTTTTTGATGAGTCATAATAATGACCTAACGCACTAAAATGTTCTGAAACTCGTTTCAAACAGTTTGTATCACTTAAAGTTTAATTTATTTGGTAAGAGGTATAACCAAGGATCACCGAAATCAAAAATTTGACAAACAAATTATATGACGTGCCAAACTGTGAACTATTAAACTGCAAAAATCTTACTTATTCCTCCCATAATTCCCAAAAAATGAACATTAGAAATCCTTTCAAATGAATTTATTTGCCTAGCTATATCATTTAGCTTTCAGTCACAAGTTATTTTAGCGAGCTGTCAGCTTTATTAAGAAAGTTATGAGCGTTTTCATTTGAGTCACTTTTTAGTGATTTTAGCACCACGGGGTCAGGTGTTTCAACAAGAAAAAACATGGCTTGTTCACACACGTATGTATTTGTGCTCTCAAAAGTATGCAGAATTTGCAGTAATTACGTCGGCAACAAGCAAAAGAACATTTTTAAAATAAACGAGAAAATATCTAAACAAATAAAGGAAATATTTCATATTGACACAAACGAAGATTTGGAAGATGTTCATCCGAAAAATATCTGTCTCAAATGTTACTCAACAATGCGTAACGTAGAAAAACGAGGAACCAGAACATCCCTAACACCTTATCAATTCTCCATAAAGCCTCGTGTCTCGTGTCCTGTATGTGTACCATTACACAAAAGGAAAGCCAAAGGAACAAAAACTATCGGGCATCCCAGTAATGCACATTATGTGGAGGTGTGGGATAAATCAAAATCGGATGAACTGTTAAAGAAAACATCTGTCATGGACATCAACAATTTCGAAGAAGGTGTACTTCTCACTCGTTTACCGAAAGGGATCTTGCAGTGCCAGATTTGTGCGAACCTATTGGCAAGGCCCGTCACTGTCTTTCCTTGTGACCATTCCTTTTGTGCTTTATGCTTGCTAAAAACGATAGAAGACATGGAGATGGATAAGCTACAGTGCTCCAAATGCAGCTCTCGTATCGGCAGTGTGTTTCCATCCAAGAAACTCATTACACTTGTTAACGAGCTTCAGATTCAGTGTGATGGATGTCAGAAACAAATGTGATGGCTGAGCTGAAAAAACACGAATGTCAACATTCTGAGCAAGGTAACTCCACTGAATCATCGCAGACAACAGTAACAGATATGATGAACGTGAGTGTTGATGAAGACATATCTGGAGAAATGAATGATGCTGTAGTTCATATTCTAATAACGAAAATGAATAGTTCAAAATTGCCAAACAAAAGTATAGTTTTGAACACAGG
This sequence comes from Turritopsis dohrnii, assembly GCA_027922465.2. Lineage (NCBI taxonomy): Eukaryota > Metazoa > Cnidaria > Hydrozoa > Anthoathecata > Oceaniidae > Turritopsis > Turritopsis dohrnii. The sequence continues at coordinate 773,772 of BQMF02000076.1, read as the reverse complement.
AGGAAGGGTAAGTTGTGATGTTCAATTCTCTAGTATATAGCTTCAATAACCCTTCTAATTAACATAAGTAACTACACTATATCTAATATTATATTATATAACATCATAATATTATTATATCATTATACATCAGGTTTGACCTTTTCCTCATTTTACAGCCACTGATGTTTACATCAACACCAATACCAACAAAAAACAGTAACAATGCATGTTCTAAGACCATATATAACAGAAACAGGTTCCTTGTAAATATGGTTCATTCAACTTCTGGGGACTCAAATGAGGCAGTTACTGTACAAACTGGGAAGCTGTTAAAATCCTTCGACATTGAAAGCAGGAAATCTATTCTTGAAAGTTCAAAAATACCTAGTGTTGAAATTTCAGAAGACATACTGGTTGCAATGAAAGTTGACATGGGCATTCCATGGGAAAAACTTAAGACAATGGCCAGGTAAACTAAAACAAAATATTATATATATGCCTCTTAATCAACCAAGTCAAAACAGTTGTATTTCAGGTGGTTGAAAACATTTCAAATCAACACAGCTTCTGTCAACAAGCAACGAAACATCGCAAAAATGTGGTCAGGTGATGGTGTGATTGTTGAAGATACACCCTTCACATTTGCTATAAAAGATAAAAAAGGAATTTTTGAAATTAAATCTTCAGCTTGGGCCTACATTAATGACTTACCATCACACATAATGAATCATTTAGATAATTTAGATCAGTAAGAAAGTTAAAATCATACATTTTCAGATGTGAAAATATTAACAGGATTTCATATAACAATATTACCTTTTACAGGACCAATCAACTGATATACCCTGAAACTTTTGATGGGGAAATACGTATCAAGATTGGTGGAGACCATGGTGGAGGGTCATTCAAAATGACATACCAAATTTGCAATACATCAAAACCTAATAGTAAAGACAACACAGTTGTGTTTTGTATATTTGAGGCCAAAGATTTCCAAAGCAATCTGAAAATGGCGTTGTCTAGATTTACAGACCAAGTTGACAGTTTACAATCTATGCAATGGAAGTAAGTTGGGGTTAAGAATTTAAAATAATGGAAAGTAAAAGAAATATATGCAAGTGTATTTATTTTCGTTCATTTTAGTGATAGAAAGATTCGTGTTTTCATTGCAGGAGACTATGAGTTTCTTTGTTCCATATATGGTATAACAGGAGCAAACGGTAAATATTCATAAAATCATCTAGTATTTCAAGTATATATGAAACTTTTGAAATTAATGTTTAATCTTACATAATGTTTAATGTTACACAGGACGTCACTGCTGCTTGTTTTGCACCATAACCAAAGATGACATGCAGAAGTTCACAAATCCACATACTGAACGAACTTTGGCATCATTAACACATGATTTGACTGAATTTCAAGAAAGTGGTGGAGATATCAAAATAGCCAAGCAATTCCACAATGTCATCCATGATCGGTTATTCAATGTTGATATTTCACAGGTATATACCTAAAGAGAATAGCATAAAGATATCAGAGTTGTTTATTGAAAGTACTAATCAAATATAACATTATATAATCTAGATTGCACTTCCTGCTTTACATATATCTTTGGGTACGTACTTGAAGTTATTTAACATGCTGGAGCAGGAGTGTTTCATGTTAGATTTAAAACTGGCTGGCCAAAATGCTGTAAAAAACAACATCACGAAAGAGGAATTTGAAAAAACCATTGAAGCGTATTCTCAAATTCGTGAATTAGAAAACAGCTTAGAAGACTTGGATGAAAAAGTTCATCTAGTTACCGAAGCCACTGCTTTGCATGTCCTTAAAAATCCGGACAATAAAGAAATAATCCACAAGACGTATCAGCCTAGATTGGATTACCTCATGGCGAGAATCCAAAAGAAGGTTACATATTATTTTGTCAAACAATTAACAACAGTAAAAATTCAAAATAATTTACATTCGTTTGTTGTTGTTTTAACAGAATTGTGAATTGAAATCGATAAAGAACAACAAGAAAATGAAGTTAGCATCAGGTCCATGCGTGAAAATTTTAGATGAAACTCTTAATTGCTTGAATGTTCAGCGTCAAGCATACCATGGAAAAAGTTTCGTGGGCAATCATGTTCACAAGATGCTAAAGGTTTGTCACCTTATCTAAATGTGAAATTGTGTGATAAGTCAAGCAATGTTCGGACTTGTTAAACAACAATTAATTTTGAAACGAAAAGCAATAAAAATCAAGTATGATAATAAAACGGTCAGAGACATTCATATCATTTTGTCGTCTGACAATAAAAAATGAATAAGATACTACAAAATTTATTAACTTTATTTCAGGAAGAAAATATTATCAAATTATGTAATTCCATCCCCAAAATAGTGCACCAGGAAGGACAGCATGGGACAGAGCTACACAGACTAGCTATAGATGTGTGCACAAAATACAAAGAAATATTTGCAAAATATGCAAAGTGCCACCAAATACTAAATACAAGTAATGATATAACTGCTGAAGATTTGACGAAGTTTGGTGAGTTTTTATCCTGATTGCTCCACTAGTGTTTTTGAAGGATTTTCATTTAGAGTGGATATAACATTTTTTTAGAGCAATATATCAAAGAATTCATGACGTTATTGAGGGAAAAATGCTCAGATGCATCAATAACGCCCAAGTTACATCTTTTGGAGCATCATGCTATACCTTTCATTAGGAAATGGAAGGCTGGATTTGGGCTTTATGGCGAACAGGGTGCTGAGGGAATTCATCCTACATTTAACCGGTTATATGGTACTTATTGCCGCATGAAGCCAAATACAAGACGGTTAAAAGCCATTATGGATGCACACCTAACCGCAGTAAATCCAAAAGCCCAGTGCTTAAAACCAAAGATCAAACGCATTAGACTTGAGGAATAAATCCTCCTTTTCTTATTTTCATTCTGGAGTTTGTTATATATTAAAACCCTGTTTAGGGGTTAATTAGTTTATTTTTTTTAGCGAAGAAACCATGGAAAATATGCAATTATACAGTTGTCAAAACTCTCATCTTTGGACTAGAAATGAAGACGAAATAAAACTGACAGCTCTATGAGGTTTTCATGAAAACATTTCAAAATGGTTCTACTTCAAAATAAGCCAAGTCTCAACGAAATTCCAATGCTAGTTTTTCTTCAAATTCAATTTCCCTAAGTGCCATTTTTACGCATGTAGTAGACATGCTTTTTGTCACCTCGTGGCAGCCCACGTTACCGCCATATTTCTGATATGAAACTTGTACAGCGTGGTCGAAGGTATCTCGAACTTCATAAATCAATAAATTAAAACGATGTTTCTTCCTATTTGGTTCTTCTTTGCGCCTGTTTTTGTAAGTAAACAAATTAACGAAAAGCACCCCTCCAAGCCGCCCTTATATATTTCGTTAAAAATTCCCGTTTAGGCGACGCATGCGCAAACTAAATTTCCGATGCCGAATGAACGTGGCAATGTCAGAGCTCTGTGATTTGGTGAATTTGCATCTGGAGAAATAAAAGGTCTCAGCTCCTCACACAATTCATTGAAATTATTTTTTCTCATGCGAAAATCTTTTTTCCAGTCGAAATCATCATTATAAATGTAGTACATGTTTATCCACCATTGCTCAGTTCTTCCTTCTTTATACCAAGCAGATCGTTTTTTTCGGATGTTTCTTCTGCTATGTTTTAACTTAGTGATCAGTTTGCTGCGACGCAAAGCCACATAAGTTGAAACATTTTGAATCAATTGCTTCCTATGAAGCACGTACAAGGACAGGATACCATGCATTTGAAATAACAGTCCAGTAAATATCATAATATTTGAAAAAATAAGTCCAAAAGAATTTTTTTACGCTTTGCATCCGCCATTTTTTTTTTAAATTTCGCGCTTTCATTTTTTCAACCCGGGTTGAAAAAATGTATATATGTATGTATATGTATGTATATATGTATATATCAAGTTCTTGATAAAGATATGTAAATATCGAAAATTTGTAAAAAGATGTGTTTTTAACTGTTCATATGTATAAATCAAACACAACACACACACTGGGCATTTGTTTTTATATATATATATATATATATATATATATATATATGACCAATATCGCGGACCCCAAAAAACGTCAGTTATCCTTATAGTTACCGAGATAACTTTCCCTAAATGTCCATTCAATTAGGGTATTAGGGTTTCAATGGAATGGCTTCACACTGACGTCGCGTAAAAAATAAGAAATGATTTCTCTCGCAGCTCACCAACCGTTTTACGTGACAGACAAACAAACAAATAAACACACAGAGAGACAGACAGAGAATTGGCTATTAATATATAGACTAGCCGCCAAGGCGCCGTCGCTCGCCGCTCATGTTCAGGCTGCGTTGTGTCACCTCCCAAAGAGTTCACAAAAATGGAATTATGGAATTGTATAGTCAGTAATATGAAATCATTATAAACACTTTTATAGAGATTAACTCCTCTTATTTGCATATCTTAAGTTCGAATGTATGAAACATCTGATTATTATGCCGACTCTCGGGTAAACATTTCTGGTTTTTTCTTGGACATGCAGTCACTATGTCATTAACATGTGATAATACGAACGTTGACTAAAAGTATTCTAGGTGTTAAAGGTACAATAGTCCATATGACAACATGAATGAGATACAGAAAAGCAACATATAACGGCCAATACGTTTAATGCTGATTTAGTCTGTAAAAGAGAAAATATTGGACAATAGTTCAAGTTATATATTCTCAATATATATTTACAACTAGACTCTATTTACAACAAGGCGGCGTCGCTCGCCGCCCATTTTGAGAATGCGTTGTGTTCACGAAAAATAAAATTAAGGAATTGGCAATAATAAGTGTGTTCATGTTGTAGAGCTCGAAAAACTGATCAAAAAATGTATGGGATCGTTTTGCTACGACCAACCGTTACGGAGATATTGTCGATCAAAGGTTTTGATGACGTCATAGACCCGTCCCCAAATAAAATTAGAACCAAATTTTTCGTCACCCCATTGCCTGTATTGCGGACCCCCAAAAACGTCAGTTATCCCTATTGGTTCTCGAGACAATTTTTCCCTAAACGTCGCATTCAATTAGGGTCTCAATACAATTTTTTTTAAGAAACTTTAAAATATAATACAAAGCGTCAATTTACATATACCAAAGTTTGGGTCTCAATACAATGGTTTCACACTGACGTCGCGCACAGGAAGAGAATTAATTTATGTGTGATTTTACATTGCTGACTTCCCGATTTCGCAGTTCATATCTACCATTTTGCGTGACAGACAAACAAACAGACAGACAGAGAATCGGCTATTAATATATAGATTAGCCGCCAAGGCGGCGTCACTCGCCGTTCATGTCCACCTGCTCTGTATCACTGTATCAATAAACGTCAAATTTCCTTATAAACGGCTCGTACAACTTGTGTTCAACCAGAAGCAGATTCGAAGTTACAACCTCTGGTAAAACCAATCTTTTATCAGCGTAACAATATACTCCAAACGTAGAGAGAGAAAACTTCAACTTTTTATTAACTTTTTATTAACTTTTCATGATATTCTTTTTTTACATATCGGTTTTTAAACATTTTGATTGCTCAAAAAAAAGTTTACCCGTCTCAGACAGTCGGGCAAGGATACGTTAGGATACACTGGCAAACATGCTGCCAAGTTCTGCCACTGCTGCTTTTTGTCCAAACTGTTTAATCAGTTAGTTTCTTTGTATTTAGTTGATGTATTGTTTTCAAAGCCAACGTAGTCAACGTAGTCCGTGGAATATAAAACTAACAATAATAATAAAAACAAAACGTTATTTCTATTAGTTGTTCAGCCAAAAAAAGTCACGTTCGATTGGGGTTGCAATGTATTTGCTTCGAACTCACGTCGCACACAAAAAAAGAAATAATTTCTCTCACAACTCAATGCAACATTTTGCGTGACTTACAAACAAACAAACAGACAGACAGACAGACAGAGAATCGGCTATTAATATATAGATGTATGATCAGATAAATATGAATTCACTTTTAACACTTTTATAGAGAAAAACTGTGGAACAAAGTTACTTCTTATAAGCATGTTCTCAAGTTAGTTTTTCTCAAGAATGTATGAAACACATGTGATTATTATACCAACTCCAGGGGAAAAACTTCTGGTTATCCCAAGCCAAAGGGGATTGACTAAGTCTATTCTTCCAGAAGAAACCGTATAGATAGGTAAAATAAACAATGCTCATTGGGACTTGCAAGAAATGGTAACTTTTAAAAAAAGGGTGGGGGATGTCACTGAATTATAAACAAAACTACTTGTGAACATGCGGCCATGTCTAACTTCCTAACTTTCTATTATCTCAATAAACATAGACCAATCTCTCAAGTGCAACGAAATATCAATCAATATATCAATAATACATTATAATATATAATATCTATATATCCTTCTTCACATTAAGCTGATATGTATTTTCTATTCTACGACTATACGCAAACTCTAAACATATGAAATTAAGTTGTGCTCACAACGTGAACTTGTGAAAAAATCTAACTGAATCTACTTTCAATTTGTTAGCGAAGGCTCAAGTTAGGAGGAGTATTTTCAAAAGATTTCCTACCCAAGTGTCTCAATCCAAAGCTACACAACATCCAAATTATGTGTAGAGGTTTACGCTTTGTCTCATTATCTAAAAAGGAAAAGAAAATCTGAGAGAACTGCAGGTACAAAAAATAGTAATGGACTATCAGGTTAAAAAAAGAAAAGAATTGTAAGCAAAACATTGATACCAATTTTTAAAAGAAACCATGCAGTTCAACATGTATGGCCATATGTTACTGTATAACAATGATAAAACTGCCTTTTCAATGACATCAGAATGTCAAAAAAAGAGAATAAATTACAATGTGTCACACATACAACGGCTTTTTGCCGCTTGCCTACTCTCCTCCACCCGGCTCCATGCCGCTTTCATACCCTCCTCCACCCGGCTCCATGCCGCTTCCATATTTTTCTATAATCTATTCAATCTTCAATCTACTCAAATTTCAAGGTAATCTAATCTAATGCTATATACTAATCATTTGGCATATTCAATCTACTCTATCTAATCTAATTTCTAGGTCATCTAATCTAATGCTATACTCATTCAATTCAATTCAATTCAATGTAATTCAATTCAATGTAATTCAATTCAATGTAATTCATTTTAATGTAATTCATTTCAATGTAATTCATTTCAATGTAAACTGTTTTAATTCAGTATTATTCAATTCAATGTATACCAATTTAATTTCTAGGGTAATGTAATGTAATGCCTCCTCATTAACCTTGCGTAAAGTTTTAATTCAAAATATTTAATATCAATTGCACGTATATTTTTGCAAGATAAAAATATTCATAGTACCTGTTGGTATACTACATTTCTAGTGTAGCATCTCTCTCTAACATAGCCTTGCTGTAAAGTTCTACAAACCTTTACTTTCACTGCTTCAAAGCTTCGTGTTCGTGAAAATGCAACATACAGTTGATTGTGACTGAAGCAAGGCCCATGCATATAAATACTAACCCGTTCAAAAGTCTGACCTTGACTTTTGTTAATGGTAATTGCATAGGACAAACGGAAAGGAAATTGTGTTCGTTTCAGCTGAAACGGAAGGTTGGTATCATTCGGACACAAGGTTACTCTAGGAATGAGCACCCAATTTCCAGCAGAGATACCGGTCAGCACTTCACAATCAAGGATATTCTCTCGGAGATTACGGATGACTAATCGTGTGCCGTTGCATAAGCAATCCTTCAATGATAAATTTCGCAGCAGCATCACTATACTGTTGACTTTCAAGTTCAACCGGTGTGGAGGCATTCCAGAAGGAGCAAGTGAATTGATGAACTCCATAGGATACAGATCAATCTCTTCTTGCTCATCAGAGACAGCAGAATCTACACTAAAGTATGTGACTGTTTCACCAGGCATTCCCTGAAGAATCCGTTCATTAATCACCAAAGCCTCGTCATTGGTCGGTGTCAGAATAACACGACTCGACATATCCTCTCCTCCAGCATCACTAAAAATAGAGTGGAAGATATCATTATTTTCATGCAAAACACATTCGTGCGGAATTTCGATGGAATCTTTAAATGGATCATCCACTTTTTTCGGTATCGCTCCGTTTCCTAATTCAAGTAGGAATTCCGCAAATTCCCTTTGCCCAGGAGCAGCTCTCATGTTAACATTCAGATGAAAGATTTGCGCTATTGGCCATAAGACAGAGCTCTTTATGCATGCTTCCACTATCTGAGCTGGTCTGCCTCTTTTCACTACCGGAAGAGTCTGTCTAAAATCACCACCTAAAAGACCAGCAAAAGGCACATCACTGTTACAGATATCTCTAAACATTCTATCAATAGCCTCAAATGCATGCTTAGGAATCATACTTGCCTCATCAAATATTACAATATGCTGGTTACGTAAAAAATCGGCGTGCCTACTATTAGGCTTGACATTGTACGTTGAATTGTCCAATACAGGAACAGGTAATTTGAAAAGAGAATGGACTGTCTTACCATTTTGTAACAGTGTTGCTGCAATTCTAGTCCACGCACACGTACTTACTGATAGGTTTCTTCCAATAACCTCGCGAATGATGTAATTGTACGTGAAAGTTTTACCTGTTACACCGGGTCCATCAAGGAAGAAAATTTTATTATCATTTGTTGCCACTGCATCTAGGACTGCGTCGGCAACAGCAAGCTGGTCAGCATTCAACGTGTTCCTCATCTTGATGGCCTCTTCCCTCATTTCATCAGCATTTGGTAGATTGTCAGCAATAGCTTGTTCAAAAGCTGGTAAATCAAAGTCAGCAACAAACCTACCAAATTGCTGAAGGACTTCCTGAATTTTACCAAGAGCTGACTGCTCTGCTTGTTCTTCCGGCTGGTGTCTCAAAAAATCTTCAACCATGTGAGCAAGGAATTTTTCCCACAACTCGGCCGGATTGTTTGGTTCTCCATGGATCAGAATGAAGGAGAAGGCTTTTCGAATTTTAGAGGGAGCTGCAGATGCGGCAAGTTCCTCCATGGTTCGAATCCACAAAGTATCATCATCCAATAGTCCAAGTGCAATACACGCTTCCCTAAAAGATCTATATAAAATCCCATTAACAGTTCTAAGGTATTCAAAGGTTGTCTCACCAGGAACATGTAACAACAGCACACGTAAGAAATACCTTTCACCTTGACGAATGCTGGCATTGTACATTCTACATACAAATTTTTCTGCTCCACGCTGCCGTGTCACCCACTTATGTTGTCGTGTTTAAAACACGTAATGGTGGGGGATATCGGGATATAAATATTGACGTGCCTGTTTGTCAACACGATTCAATTCGAACCAAGCAGTTAACTTGGTGTGCTCTTGTCCTCTTTTCAGTGCTGCTTGTTCCTGTCCTTCTCTGAAAAAAATCCGCTGTTCATTTGGAAGGTGAACAGGAAGTCGTAAAATAGCATGACTTTGAGTGTGCATTGGAAAAGAGCATAAACGCCACACAGCTTCTGGAGCAGATACATACCTTGCATCTATAAACTTTTTGATTTCATCGTGATCGATACGTTCATTGATTTCAATATGAGCAGTATCGTGTCATTTGTAAATGTATTTGTACAAATACTTGACAGGCTTCAAGGTTTATATGTACATTGTACTTTTTGCTGAGAAAAGGGTTGAATGGGACAATCCATCTGTTGTCAAGATCCATATTCCGAATTCGAACAGTTCTTCCATCATCGGTGGTGATATAAAGGATAGCCATTTTTATTTAAAACAGTTCCATTGTTGAACTGCTTTGGAAAATTTTGCTGCACTTACCATCTTGCATACACGGTGAAGACACATTCAAATGGCCACTGGGACCATGGATTATGCAGGATTTGATGATTTCGTAAAGTTCTGGTTCTTGTTCTCGATTTGGAATTTGTGCTGATAGCAACTTAAATTCGTGGGCAAGATGCAACAGCATGTGCACATGAGGCAAACCCCTTTTCTGAAATTCTATAACATCCACCTGTGCTACAGATACACCTAGAACAGAATCTTTTATAATATCGTTTTTAAGAGCTTCCAACTTCAATTTGAATACTCGTGTAACCAGATCTGGCCTATCTGATGCAGTTTGAGCAGGCAAAAGATTTTGAGCAATTTCAGGCCACTTAGGATTGCATGTAAAAGTTAAAAATAAATCTGGTTAACCTTTTTTCGAAACTAATGCCATAACATCTAGGTACAATTGGTGCATATTTCTCGGTGAACCTGAAAAGGTAGATGGCAATACAACGATAATACCCGCACGGAGGTTTCGTTTATGGGCAGCTTCCTCCAAATAGTCCATCAAGCCTGTGTAGCTATCCGCCCGTAATTGTTCTTGGTTCTGGCGTATGAAATCGAGTCTCGCTCACTCCACTTTGACATAGCTGTCAACAACAAACTGTTGAAATAGTTTTCCAGCTAAATGTAAATAATGAGAAATCTGACTCCTGAGATACTAGCAATGTGGAAACCGAAAATGAAGACCAATCGCCACCTGAGGAACAACCACAGAGTGGAGTTACCACGATTTCGAAAAATGTCGTACAAGAAATCTTTCGCTTACCGCTCATGTATATTATGGAACCAATTACCTAACCAATGTACTGATAATGAAATATTGTCCTTCTTTCAGAAAAAATTGAGCAAAAATATGGACAAAATTGTTTTCGATCGGGTTCGTGAAGATGAAAATTTTATTTATTACTAGAAATTGAGATTTATATTCACATTTTTATTTGATTTTGATTTTGTTAGGTTTTCACTTCGCTCTCTAATCCGATACATTTTGGTATTAATCCACAATCATCTCTTTATTTTCTTCTCCTAAAATTCATACTAGCTAACTTGAAATTTTGACTTTCAAAAATTATAATTCTTACTATTCACCTATTCAGATTTTATTACATTTCTATCAATTAACTTATTTTATAACTAACTTTATATTCAATTTTTTTATGTAGGTCCACATCAGTTGAAAACTGTAACTATTAACCTACGGAAAATAAATAATAAATAAAATAAATAAATAAATAAAGCAGAAAATTCACGTCTAATGGCAATGCGATAAATATAATACTGCAATTGTGTAATTTTATTTCGCCTTTCAGTTGCATGCTGTTGTATGTGATTCATGTTTGGACTCCATCCAGGATCATCTCTAGGAAAAATCATTGGATACATCATGGAGTCAATGTTTGTAGATGTATAAGGAATATTAGGCAAGGGCTGATCTCTTGGATAAACTACAATATTTCTTCCAGCAGTAGGTGCACCATCGTTAACAACAAAAATTGCTGCTTCTTCTCCGTGATGTGGAGCATTGTATCTCCTCCTGTCTTCACCTTCACGCATATACATACCCACTACCGAGGTTGGTCTATTTTCTAAAAATGCCCTTTCTTCTTCTTCTTGTTCGACCTGAGCCAAGTTACGATATGCTGCGGCATAAGGTGAAAATCTATTAATGACTGTTTGTATTTGCTCCATCAAGTCTCTGTTGCAATCCGCATTAGAAGGGTTTTGCATACGCATGTCACGCGAATTAGCAGCTTCGATAATATACAGTTGGCTAAACATAGGCACTTGGTTTTCATTAGCATGCAGTGCTCCATACCTATGTAGCAGTTGACCACATATCCTAAAACATGGAGGCCCATTTCCTGGGGGCGGACGTAGGCTAGCTGACAGAGAAGCAAAACTAAATGCATTATTATAAACTTTAATACCTTTACGGAAATGTTTATCCAGTACAGAATCATCAAGTAAAAGATTCCGTAACTCAGGCGGATGATCTAATAAATTCGGAAGTTGTACCTTACCATTTGTGCAACATTTAAAATTAGTTTCATGGTCAAATTTGATTGCTTCACAATGTTCACATAAAATGTTAAATTCACCTAAAAATGAATGTCAGGTAAATTATTGTTTTCAATATCAATCCGTGCAGCATTTAAAAAGGGAGCCCTGCGCACTCGTCTGTTTCGGACATATGCTCTTTGGTGTTGTTGAGCATTAGCTGCACGTCGAACAGCAGCTTGTTCCGGTTGCTCATTTTCTCTAAGCAATTGTTGACGTTGAGCTTGCAGTTCAAGTCGAACAGCAGCTTGTTCAGGTTGCTCATGATCTCTTAGCGACTATTTATATAAATATAAATAGCGACTGTTGTCAGAGGGCTTGTTCTTCAAGTCGAGCAGCTACTTGATCAGGTTGCTCATTATCTCTTAGCGCCTGTTGTCGGTGAGCTTGCGCTTCAAGTGAAACAGCAACTTGTTCCGGTTGCTCATTAGCCCGTCGCTGTTTGAAGTTGTGGATCCCTCTCCCTTTCAATTGAGCACGAATCTCACTTTGATTTGCGCGATATCTCCTTTGTCGTTCAGCATTTCTAATGTGACGACGTTGTTGAGGGTCATCAGCAGCGGGTTGTTGTTGTTGTTGATGTTGTTGCCGTGCATCAACTACATCTCTATCAAATTGTGATCTAGGCAATGCAAACCTTTGAGGGATTCCATAGTCATGATCAGAATTCATAACTCGTTGAGAAAAAACTTAAACAAAAGAACAATCTATACAGGAATGTATATAATTTTTATTATCACCACAAAAATAAAAACACAACAGGCCTTGTATTTTTTGTCAGTTCACCTAGCTAAATAGACAACAATAAACAAAAAAGCAAACACAACTTTCCTTTGTTGTCTTTAGGCAAACGAAATGATCGTTTTTCTCAACATTCTTCACTTTCTTTTCGCGCGAATATATATGAATCAAAAGGGTTCAAAGCAAACCTAATCAGTTTCCAATTGTTGCCATGACATTGAACGGGGGTTAACAAACGCTTAAAAGTAGATTCACTAAAGGTCATACTTAAGTGTTGTGGAAATTTTAAGTTATAAATATTCACTTATATTACTCATGTACATATATTTCAGTTAAAAATATTACAATTTCATGCAATTACCGCTGTTTTTCAGAAGCCATTTCTTTACGTTTATACCCCCTAATTTTCTTCAGACCTCCACTATTTCTCCGTTACAGATTCCCGATTTCTTTCGCAGTTCACATCTACCCTTTTGCGTGACTTACAAACAAACAAACAGACAGACAGAGAATCGGCTATTAATATATAGACTAGCCGCCCATGTTCAGCCTGCGTTGAGTTCACGAAAACCAAAATTAAAAAATTGATAAGTGTACCCATGTTGTAGAGCTCGAAAAACTGATCAAAAAAATGTAATTTATGTGTGTTCTTACATTGCTGACTTCCCGATTTCGCAGTTCATATCTACCATTTTGCTTGACAGACAAACAAACAGACAGACAGAGAATCGGCTATTAATATATAGACTAGCCGCCAAGGCGGCGTCGCTCGCCGCCCATGTTCAGCCTTGACTTTCTTGCTTTACACAATGCATTCCAAACGTGAATTTCATGTGGTTTTTATTTACGATTTAAACCAATCAAGTATCAGTTTAACAATACACTTAAAATTCCTAAGAAGTTTCGTTTTTGAAGCCAAGGTTTCGCCCAATGTCTTCGTTTCTGCAATAACTACGTTTGTTGCCGCAGGAGTCCATTACTGTAAAGTACTCTTTTATAATAGAACTTTTATAAAAATGTTGTAATCATAAATGATCTTGTAAACAGGCGTTCCAATCGTTTTTTTAAAGGATTAAAAAAATTATCATTTGTCATTTATCATTTTAAAATGATCCGTGTATTTCAGCCTTAACAGCACGACATGAAAAATCAGTAAACATGCCATTAAGCGTGGTTCACACAGCGCGCTAATGATGAGATAAGCACAGTGCGCATGAGAAGCTAGCCGATTTTTAGTTTTGATCTACAGGTACTTTCGATGTTCACACTGTGTTAAGGAAAAAGATAACAAAAACAAAATCAAAAATGTTTTTATTAGCGACTCGAAGTGACTTGATGTGTAAGGCAATGGCAAGTTTTATCGTTAAGAAAGCAAAAAATCAAAGAGGGAAAACGTGAACAAAGAAAGAGAAGCTCGTGGGTTCCCTGTCCCCTGTCTTTTTTGACTTTAGATGCCAAAATTGTTTCTTCTTCGATCGATAGTCTTTTTTGTTTGTCTGCCATTTTTATTTTTACTCTCTCATCAACACACGTCTTTCCTTTCATGTGAAAAATTCTTAAATCTTCATTAATCAAAACTTTACTCTCATTGAGGACATTTTGTCGGTTTCCTTTGAAGATTACAGAAATCATTCTTATCTCATCGAAAAAAATATCAAAAAGTTTTGATTTCAAAAAATCGGCTAACGATGAGAACGATGAGCTAGGGAGAAAGTTAAGCAGGTATTTTCACGTTCACACTATAAGATAAGGAAAAGGCTTATCATGCGCACTGTGCTTATCCCATCGCTAGCACACAGTGTGAACCATGCTTTACCACTCACGTAAAAAATCGTAAACAAGTAATTCAGCAAATACATTCCTAACAAGATTGAAAAATTAATCTTGTTATGAATGTTCTGACCATTGTAGATGGAGATCGTGAAAACCAGGTTCATAACATTAAAATGTTCGTGTTTCGATAGCACATAATTAATGCATTTATTTAATTAAGAGACTTTATGTTGAAACTTACCACGGAAAATACCTTTTCATTGCAAGGGATTTTACCGACAAACTGATGGTTTAATCATGGGTTTACCACTTTCCGTCACAGTATCCGATATATACATGACCACATGGTAGAGTTAAACCTGTTCAGCCACCTTTTTACAAACGATTCGTTGATGATAGTTTTAATCGAAACCCTCATCTGTGACTTTCTGACCTTTTTGAAACAATCAAGGCATTACCGATATCTTAATTAATGGATATTTTAATTTCGCACATAATCTTTTGTTATTTGTTGTTTTTTCTGCGCGCTTTTAGTAAGCATAAAAGTAATACACAACTTGAGAAATATTTTGAAAATAGAAAAATGGATTTTGACTCAAAAAAACGTCTATCTGTAAAAATTCAGATTTATCCTTTTCCTTATGATAAGGTGGAAACAAACAAAAATACCGAGTATAATGCTTGGAAAGCTGCTGAGGAAGCTCTCCAAATAACTAGGTTGTCATATCTTCTAAATAACCGACTGGTAGTCTTGTGGTAGAGTGTTTGCTTCCTGTTTGGGAGGTCGCGGGTTCAATCTCCGACCGAGTCATGCCAGCGACTATACTATACAGTGTGAATCACTTTTCTCTGCTTAACACTCAGCAAGAGAGTAGGAATGATGACTAGGGGTGGTTGTCTAGTTAAGCGATTTCTGTCATTACAGCTTCTGCAGCCCAAATGGGGGCTTTAAATGCTCTAGGACCTCCTTCACAGGACCCTCATTGATAACAGTACCTTAAGGAACTGAAGAGGCTATCCTGGGTAAACATTTGTAGATAATAGTAATAATAATCTATATATTAATAGCCGATTCTCCGTCTGTCTGTTTGTTTGTTTGTAAGTCACGCAAAATGGTAGATTGAGTTGTGAGCGAAATTATTTCTTTTTCTGTGTGCGACGTGAGTTCGAAACAAATACATTGCAACCCCAATCGAACGTGACTTTTTTTGGCTGATGAACCAATAGAAATAACGTTTTGTTTTTATTATTAATGTTAGTTTAATATTCCAAGCACCACCGTTGACTTGGCTTTGAAAACAATACATCAACTAAATACAAAGAAACAAACTGATTAAACATTTTGGACAAAAAGCAGCAGCGGCATAACGTGGCAGCATGTTTGCCAGTGTATCGTAAGGCATCCTTGCCTGACTGTCTGAGACGGGTAAACTTTTTTTTCGAGCAATCAAAATGTTTAAAAAGACCGATATGTAAAAAAAGAGTATCATGAAACAAAATATTTTTTTGCTTTTCTTTAATTTCTTTTTTTAATTGTTATGCGCTGCAGATCGAACGTTTTTTTAATTCACTTTATTCATTTAGCACGTGCCTTTTTTTCTCTCCTCCCGTGTGATCTTTTTAAGAAGAGAAACCATTTGCCCCTTACGTTTGATAGCACCCATGTTAGAGCGCGTAACTTTTTTAAAACAAAAGTTAATAAAACAAAAGTTAATAAAAAGTTTAAGTTTTCTCTCTATACGTTTTGAGTGTATTGTTAGACTGACAAATAATTGGTTTTACCAGAGGTTGTGACTTCGAATCTGCTTCTGGTTGAACACAAGTTGTACGAGCCGTTTATAAGGAAATTTGACGTTTATTGATACAGTGATACAGAGCAGGTGGACATGGGCGGCGAGTGACGCCGCCTTGGCGGCTAGTAATAACAAATAGCAAACCTGAAAGCATTTTCCTCCTTATTTTATTCATACCTGTTACACACTGTCACAAATCTTGAATGTTTTTCTTACATATATATATATAGTATAGTATAGTAGTATAGTATATTGAAAGCAATGGCTGAAGAGAACACATAAGGAACAAATATGGGCGATGATTTTTGGGCGAAGAAACTTTCATCGCTTTGGGTGACAAACTTCATCACCCAGTGGGAACCTGTGTTCTCAATTTCTTGTTCAACAAACCACTCAGCCTATTTTCTTTTCTTTCTCTTTCACTTCTCTTTGAGACATATATACTCCTCTACCGCACGTTACACGTTCACAAAATAAATCCATACATTTTCTTTGTGAACTTCTGACTCGGAAAAATTATTCAACGCAAAAAAATTTTCGAGAAAAGCAAGCATGCAAAAGTAAATGCAAGAAAAAATTTTTTTTTGAAATTTGCTCCTTATTTAAGTGAATCAGGTTAAAGAAGAAACATTCAAGTTTGTATATAAGGTAGCATAATGCTTCGAATAAACGCCCGGGGCGGAGTTTTTTGGGGGCGTTTATTGGAGGGATGAGTTTAAAATAGGGAGGCGTTCTTTAAATTTTGGAAAAATGGATAAAAAAGAATGCTCTAAAATTCTATGAAAATTATGCAACGTATGCTCCTAAATGATCAATCAAAGAGGAAGGATCTTTTTGAGCTGTAGCTTTCTTTCTTCTAAGTGAAAAACTACGTCTTGTCATGAACTTTTCACACCAGCCTCTGCTTGCCACAAAAGAATCTTGGACTACACAGGATCTTCATTCTTTTCATTGATCATTTTCCTACTAAAAGGAGCATATTCGTCCGTTGTTGGTAAACGCACAAACCAGGTCTTCTTCCAACTGCTCGTCGATACATTTTCTCCCGCTTCCTTGTAGTTTACTAAATAATTTACTTTTTCAAGGGGCGTTTATTCGAGGGGGTGTTTAAAAGAAGGGGGTGTTTATTCGAAGCTTTACGGTATTTGCGTTTTAATAAACTGTTCTGCATGTACAAAGAATGTTCGTGAAACATAGTACATAGTAAATAAATATGTCGTTGGTGAAGTTAGCATCAACTGACCAATTTATTAATTTGTGGCGGATAGAGGAGCTTTTATGGAATATTTCCTACAGAAATTACAAACACAGGGACCAAAGAGGAAAATGTAACTACCACGCATTACTGTGCAATGTTTCTCGATAGATGGGCTAAAGTTAAGATTAAACTTAACATCTCTTCAAACTTTTCCGGTTTCCAAGGTCTCGCCCAATGTCCACCCAGATACTCGTAAGGGAGTCAAAATGACTCACAAAAGGAGCTGCTACAGGCACTCTAAAATAACTTCCTTACATGTTTCCCATATTGGCTATACTAAAATTTTCAGTGGAGGAACGAAAGTATCCAATAATAGCATTATCAAATGTTTTATATATCATTCAAGTGTCAATCAATAGCTTTTGAACAGGGAAGTTTAAAAACATACTTTTATAGAAATATGAGAATTTGAGCAGTTAGTATAAACCACTCCTCGCATCCACATACTTAGCTGTTTACCCAACCATTTCTCTTGATAACAAGACGAGAGACGAGAAATTTGGAAGAAGTAAAAGAAAGGACTATGGCAGGAAAAGTTGTTCATCTCGTTCAAGTTTTGGCGATTCTCCTCTGGTGTCAAGGTAAAAACTAATCTATCAATCTGAATTTGCATCGAATCCTCATAACAATGAAAGTGTTTCAAAATGATAGAAACAGTGACAGAGCAGCAAATGTAACCTTCCGGTGGAAGATTGTTCTTGTCTTTTCTAATGACTGTTATATCTATTTTATTTTTGTAGAAGTATTATCAACATGCACCGTATCCTCTGATGGTTTGTTCTTTGAATGCGAGGACAATTTCCAGGGAAAGGATGTAAAGTTCTCGGCAAAAGTTGAATGTCACAACGACCCAATAGTTACAATTAAATTAAAAACTGCAAGCATCAATTTTGAAAAAACCTTTTTTGGTACATCCTTTCGAGTACCCATCCAAGGATGGTCAAGTGCTTATTTAAGTGTTACATTGGAAAAACGCAACGACGGAGATTTGATCCTAGAGGTAATGTTATCATCTATATAGCTATATAGACTGAAAAACTTATTCCAAGTGAATGATATAGGGATTTCTTGCGTTTTTTATTATAGGTAGAACTTTCAAATTCAATTACCATCCTAGATATACGGATTGTCAAAACAACATGCAACCGTAAGTAAATGAAAAGTATGAAACTAGGAATGACTATTAACTACGGGATTAAGGTTTTTAAATTGAATTGGTTTCGACATTAATTCGGTCACTTTCGATGCTTAGAATAAAATAAATATAGTTAAGTATAGTTTTTGATACTGCATCTCCTAAAAACGTATAAAACTGTTTTAAAAAAGTCGTTAGTTTTCTCTGTTCTCCTGAAACCCTGTTATGAAATAAATTCTTATCTCATTTAGCTTCCACAGGACTCCTGAAATGGTGGAATTCGCAGTCGCTGGCTATAAAGGCCGTCATTGCAGGCGGTGCTGGCTTATTGCTAGTGTTAATTACGTGTTTTTGTTGTTATTGTTGTCGTCGGAATCGATCTGGAATTTCTGGACTGGTCCCACCAACCACACTGGACGCCAAGAGCGGCTTGCAAATGCTATCAACAACCACACAGGACGCCAACAGCGGCTTGCAAATGTTATCAACAACCGCAAAGACCGCCAAGAGCGGCTTGAAAATGTTCTCAAACTTATCAGACATATATGAAAAGCATGTTGCTGACGAATAGTTACACGCATGAACCAGTGAATCATTAAGTTTTTTATGCATCGATAACTACTTACAAAAGTTTTTCGTCTTGTCACTATCGTGTAACGGTCCACAAAAGACGCATTCGAAACATGTTTTCGAGTGACTGTTCAGCAATCGAAATTCAATGTTCCACGGCTAGTCGTAGAGTAACCTTTCTAGAAATAATCTATTATTGTAAAAGTTCCTAACTAATTTTGTTCTAGATTTTTTCCTAGCTTTCCTGCTCTCTTCATGTTAATTGCACGATAGCATGACAAACTCTCTTCTATGCACCTAAAACAACATATACTTTGACTTAGTACATAGCACCTTGTTTTATTGTTTCATTGATTGTATGGTTTTATGACTTAGTAACTATCACTTCTAATTATCACTTCCAGTGTGTTATAAGCAGTGTTGAGGGGACGGGATATACTAGCATGCTTAAGAAATGGTTTACTAGCAAAAATTCGGGAAAAGTGTTGTAACCTTTTAATCTGCAGCAATTTTCAGATTGATGTTTTGAAGTACGGACGTATAACGTCTACAATTTTTACATTTTGATAGAGACGTATGATATAATCTTGCATTGCACGCTTTTTATCTTGTTAGCATCTATATCATTAGTTTTACTGTCTCTTATTTTTCCCTAATTGTGTGAGCGTATGTGTAATACCCTATGTGCGCGATCTGTGGGTGATCCAGAAAGGAGTAGGAGCACGGAAAACTACTTAACAGTTTAAAATATATATTACACTTTATCAGGAAATTCAGTTCGTCAGTCTGTTTCGCTGCTCTCCTACCATCTCTCCCTTCCCGCGCTTTTCGCCAATGCTAAAGTCCATGTCCCCCAAAAACAAAACAATCGTTTGAGTGTGATGGCGGCGGTGAAGGGAGACAGTTTACCTGTGATGCATGGTAAACATGATGCAACAATGAATCACTTAACATGAACCAAACATTTCCTTTTTAGCATTGGTAGGGCTATTCTTTCTTTTGAAAGAAACAAGTTCCATAAACATTAAATGATGAGAATGATCACTAAACATTCTTACCAATCGACATAGCAAGAACCGATTATTTTTCAGGCAAATGCTTTTGAACCTCGTTTGCAGGACCTTCATTGATAATAGTCTCATCAAAATGCAAGGGGAAGAGTACTTTTGAGGGAATCCTGGGTAAATTGTAATAAGAAATAGGAAGAAAACGGTCACAAACAAACAAGTATACAAATCATACTTTTAATGTTTTCACGCTTCACAAATCGAATGTTTCATTACCTGCGTGAATAACCAATAAACAATAAATATGATAAGAAACAATGGGTTTAAATCCTATGAAAAATGTTTGAACTGATTGGAACTTTTCACATAAGGTAAACACTCAAGTAAAAAAAGCCAAGAATGTGTCAAACCTAAATCTAAGGGTTCACTCAACCCCGTAGCTGAACCGCAGAAATGATTAGTTTCTACAGGGCAAAGTTATTTCACTTTGCCCTGTAGAAACTAAGCATCAGAATAATTATAAACCTGAACAATTCCCTACTTTTAACCTAAACATATCTTTATACCTAGAGCCAATCCACTATTCATGCATAGAAATCATATATGCATGTAGCCTCGTGTGTAAAAAGATTTGAAGTGTTCAAAATTACCTTCCATACTTGAGACGTGAAACATAACAATGAAACACTTAAAATTACATACTATTAACGGAAAAGATATTTTTAACATGGAGAAGATGAAATATGAATTTTCCATACTGCAAGCAATAATAGGACTCACAAAGGACATACAAAATTCTATAATAATTCTATATAATTTTGCATATGTCCGAGCTACCTTCTTTGGAATTTTAGCTTCCTCAAAGTACTGCTCCCAGGTTTTCCCTTGCAGCGCCATGTTGACGTGAGAGCCGTTTCACAACGATGTCACAACCATGAAAAAACCCAAGCAATTATACCCAAATCATATCATTGTATAATACCGGCTCATTTTTTTGACACAAGGGGAAACAATGATCTCATTGATGACGTTTACACTTTCATGTCCTTTGTATTTTCCTTCCGAGGTATCATGTCCCCAGTTGCAGACTGAATTCTTCTAAAATTACTTATTACCCTGGAAAGGTGAATCGCAACCAAACATCATAACACTTAAAATGCCAACCAATTGACGGAAATCATGTGGCAGCCAACGATAACATATTTTTGAGCTTCTTCACAGCTCTTACAAAATGAAAACACTCATATCTGCGGAAACATTTTTATTTCAAATCACATCTCCTTTACCTCACAAGACAACAATAAACCATAGACTCTAACCTTCAAAATAAATTAGTAAATTTTCTTGACTTTTCAGCTCAATCTTGTTACCATAAATATATACATAATAAAACGCCTTCTTCCTTTCTTCGCTTTCCACTGAAATTTACTCTCTCACAGCTCACATCTACAATTTTTACCAAACTTTCTTCACTTTTCTGCCAATATTCATACTGTAAACATTACTATAATATACTTTCTCCCACGCGTAAAATCGAGCTAAAAGGAAGGACAAATTCTGTACAAGCTCCAAGGCATGCTCCAAAAGAAATTTCGAATAGCGTTTCACCGGTAACCGTGATGTTTGTACCGAGTCGTAAATATGGCACCGCAAGTCGTGGAGTGCTTTATTACTTTTCTGGAAGCGAATCGATCATCGATCGGATCATATCTGCGATTTATCGTCAAATATCATGTCTCTCACGTTGTTTGTACTTGTTCATTTTTACATTGATGTGCTGCAATAAAAGCTGAGAATATCGCTGTAGCCCCTTTTAAATCTTGAAGTGATCTGATTTCGAGAACATTTTTATAAGAATAAAAGCTGGCGGCTGGCTGGGGGTAAAATGGAACACTGCACAGAAAACATGAGACATGAATGGGTGAAATGGGACCCTTGGCCAACAACATTTGTATCATGGATCAGTTGTGACAAACTTCATATTTTGTAATTTTGGGCATTTATTGCTTAAATATATATAATATTAATATTACGGATTACGGATAGCCTTCTTTGGTTATTACGGCGCTATTACACTTTCGTACCCCCTAATTTTATTGATGTTTCTTATGCAGAATTTCACGCTGATTAATATTCACATAAGAACTTGGGTCTGAAAATCAACAGAAAGGAAGTTATTCGCCATCAAAAATTTGGAAATATCTTCGGTCCATACCATAACTGTCGTCCGCCATTTTTAAAGTTTCTCGCAATATGATGAAACCTGGTTTACACTCAACTTTGATCCCCAGTTCGTGATTCTTTACTTTCCTATTTCGTGCGATTTAATTCTATTCATGAATGAAACAAATGAATCTATTTATTAGCTTCGGTTAATAAATATTATTGGTTGAAAATAATTTTTGATTGTTTTAAAACAAAGTCTGCTTTTTCAGTCTTTTTTATGATGGACTTATGAGATCATATACATATGATCATAATGCAGGTGGCATACTATGTTTGTCCTCTCTTGTACGCATTATGTGTATAAAAATTTGCTTTCAAAAAAACTTCAGAGGGGGAGTTTCTTGATTAATGGAGTGGATCTTCCAAAAATATGTTTTTCAAATATATGTGGCTTTAAAAAAAGCCGTTTTATTGCGAAGTCGTCTCATACTGGGTACAGCTGAGCAACTTGCGTCCAGAAGTGGAAGTAGGCATGCTCATTAAAACGTTGGTTCCACATGAATTCAGCCAGGTAGTCTGGAATGGTATCGCGGTTTGTTGGGCTAAACATAGATTTAAATTTGGCTTAAGCTCGCTGCCACATTGCCTCAACACGGTTCGTTGTCACCCCAGTGTTTGGGTCAACGAAGTTGTATGTGTGATTAACAGTACCGTGCTGAAAACCCTGGGCAGCAAGGCCGTTGTACGCAGCCCACATGTCGCTCCAAATTTCTGTGCCAGGTCTAACCCACTGCTGAATTATGGGCAGCAACGTGGCAGCATCACGGCGAGGAACTGGCACGAGAAACCCTTCTTTAGTATCAGGATCGTACCCTCCAAAGATCCACTGCTCCGGCACAATTCTCCCACGATTGTATTTTCTTCGTGAAAATAGCGATTCGTCGATTTCCACGATATGACCGGGACCACCAATTTGAACAAGGTTGTTCAAAAAGTATGTCACAGCCACGTCCCTGTAAAACTGGTTCCAATCCACTGGAGTACTTTTACTTCCGATTTGCAGTTCGTGCTGGATGTCAGAAATAGACATACCTCTGGATTTCCCTGCACTTCTGCACCACATGTACGTGAGTCCGAGAATCTGCCATAACTGTAAGTGAGATCCTTCGAAGAAGCTGCCCTGTCTGATACTGATACGCTTTTTACATGCTTTGACTGGACAACGCCAAGTCACCCCGTTAACTGCACGGTCGAGATTTTGCTCTGTACATGCTCGATTGCATGTAGGGCAAATCATCTGGACAGCAAGCAAGCCATACTGTCTACACCATCGGATGCATTCTTGGCGGTCGTCCATAAAGCGGGAACCAATCCGGACTAGAGAAATGCCGTCAAACACGACCTGATCGGGAGCACGAATAGCAGCCATGACGATCAGATGAATAAACGAAAACTTCTCATCAGAGATACATTGATTTTTTTCCCGCCAAATTGAGGGGCACGTGCATTGCAAAAAATGAAAAAAAGGTCGATTGTAAAAATATTGTAAAGAAAAGAATGCATAATGGACCTGTCATTCAAACTGAGTGATTTCTTACATCTTGCATGTTACTTGGTATGAAAAAAGTCCGGAAAGGAACTATTTAAGTGCAATGATGAACCTCTCATGGTTAAACATCAAAATTGAATAGTTTCGTAACGGCTTCTTTTAATTATCCTCTCAAGTTTATCAACACTGCCGGGGTTTAAATGTAAATGTAGAGCAGTTGAATGAAAATGATTTCTTCTTGTAGTCATAAACAAATGTCTTAACCCAGGTGGCAAAATCTGTGTCAAAACTTAATACATTGATTTATTAGATTTATTAGAATATATAACCTGTTACAGGATTTCTATTGCATAATTAATCACCAATAATACAGAAAGATGCACTCATCTAAACATCTTCCTAATGGCCAATTCACTTAAGGTAAAATAATTTTCGCTCCAAAATAAGTCAATCACTAGCGTCTATAAACTTACGTAAAGTGACAGGGACTTTATATAAGTGAGGGAAGCACCGCGAAGAAGAGAACAGACTGTATTGAAGAAAGTGAGAAAGAAGAGAAACCAGGTCTTCAGGATCAGCGAGACACGAGATGCGAAGCGATGGATTATGATTATGAAGTAAAAATGGCGGACGACAGTTATGGTATGGACCGAAGATATTTCCAAATTTTTGATGGCGAATAACTTCCTTTCTGTTGATTTTCAGACCCAAGTTCTTATGTGAATATTAATCAGCGTGAAATTCTGCATAAGAAACATCAATAAAATTAGGGGGGTACGAAAGTGTAATAGCGCCTAATATATAATTATGAATTTCTGAGAAATACATAATAAATTCTTCATTTCACTGACCCTCTCATCAACATCATGATTTAACCATGAGTTTCATTTCCTTAATGGTTTTTTAAATGCACCTTATTTTCTAACCTAACAAACAGAAAAAAAGATTTCAATACAAAAAAACAGTGAAAACATTACTATAATAACCATATTGAAGCAAACAAAACAAACACAAAATAGCTTTCAGACAGACAGAAAAAGCACCAAACATCATTAATCTACTAAACCAAATTAATTTCACAGGAAAAATCTATTAAAGATTATACAGGTATGTCGAGAAATTTGTGTAGGAGAGCATTAACATAATTTGTGAATTCAATCTATATTACCAATGGGTTTATTTGAACACTTTTCTTTTCTTTTTAAATTGCTATGCTATCGACATGCCTCTAGATCCGCCACTGATATAAGAAGCAAAAATATAATTTGTTTCTCTCTCTCTCTCTCCTCCTCGGCTCAGCTTTGATCTGCCATTATTGAAAGTTAAATTCTTGCAGTGTCAGCGGAAAAACATCGGAACTCAAATAGCGCCAAGTTTCCTTTTGGAGCACGCCTTGGAGCTCGGACAAAATTTGTCCAACTTTCTTCCTGTAAAATCATTTTCCACTAAAAGTCATAGAAATACTTTTCGCATACTTTTCGTATTTGGGTTTGTAAATCATACATTTCGTAATACAGATGTGAGAATTTAAGAAAAAATATCTATTGTTAGAAAAATCTTTTTATTTTCTCATGTTAATCGCACGATTTATTTTTATTTATTTATTTATTTGGTATTGTTTTACGTGGCTAGCCTCACTCAGTTGCTATTGCATCTGCTTTCCAGGAGGGGCCACGGCTTAGGTTGGAGGCTCCGAAGTATTTGATACTCTCCTCATGAGTGACACAAACCCAACCAAGGGCCTGTGCTCTTCTGGATGACCTCCTGCAACACCCGACGTATCATCTACCCAAGTTCCCTCACATGGCATGGGTCGACCCGGCGCTTTGGTACGTTCACTCGCGCATGGTGAATCGCCGCCAAGGGGAATTGAACCCCGATCTCTCGCATGAATTACGGGAGTGATAACCACTATACTACGGCGCCTATTGTTGCGAGACAAACTCTCTACTATGCATCTACACCTGTTAAAATAATATATTGACTTTGTACATAACACCTTGTTTTAATGGCATCATTGATGTTGTGGTTTTAAGTCATATACTCTGCATACCTAACGTACCACATTTGCTTTCTTAATATTTCGAATCAGACCTGTCAAGTTTATTTTTAAGCCGTTATTGCAAGCTCGTTATAACTTTAATGGAGAATTTGAATTAGCATAACCAACAGCTGTAAGACAATTTTATAAGGCATAAATTTCGAGTCAACTATTCCACATTGAACTTGCAATAGTTGCAGGAGGCCCATTAATAAGAAGTGTACTCTGAATTAATACTGATATGTCTGTACGTATCAACGTTTCAATCAAAGCGGCGTGAATAGCTGACTGTGATGAAATTGAAATTAAATTGAAATTAAGTGAGAGTGTGGTATAGTTCACACCTTTAATACAATCCAGTGGTTCTTCTATAATGTGGCTATGGTTCAGACTAGCAAGAATACCAGGCAACCCATCTTAGATCTGCACATGATGACAAGATCAGAAAAATTATCGGAAGGCATAATTCAGCGGGCAAAATCGTCAAAATGTCACAGTGATGAAGAGCGTTTTCATTGAAGTAGCGTGTATATTTCTATATATTTCTTGGTGTGCACAATTTCATTAAAAAACAAATCATTTCAATAGACATGATACAAGATAAATTAGAAATAAGTATTTCCAACAAGAAAAATCACGATTTTACTGCTGTTGATGCCAAATTTCAATTTCTATGCCATACAATATTAACAGTGCCTTGGAAATGAAATCCTTACAAACAGTTCTTCATTCTAACTCTCCTAAAAACAGAAAACTAAAACAATCTTTCATGTTAAGTGTTACATTTTTGCAACAGACCAAAATAAAAGCAAACCTCCGGCTAAAACACTTCACTTCTTCTTTCAGTCGTCACAAATTTTATGACGAAATTCTGAAAAAGACATTTGTTGTATTGACAGTCAGTTACTGTTTGCATATGAAACCAAACCACTCAGACAGATATAACATTTTTATTGCTCGGCATGTGTTATTGGAAGAATGCATTTGCTCTATCCTTTGCTATTACCCAAGCCTTTTGCTTATCATTTGTCCTTTTTGGATACAGATTTTGTAAAAGTTTAAAAGTAAAGAAGCCATTTCAACATGGCCTCGTGCTTTTATAAGTTCAAAAATTTATCATGTATATGGAAACAATTTGTTTTTAAATTTGTTTTTCTCTTCTTAATTTTCATTACAAATTACTCTAGTGTACCGAATAATCGTCCCGCCCCGATTATTAATTTTTGAAAATTTTTCCAACCCCCCGTTTTTATGTGAGAACAAGCTTAAAAGCACGACTGCCAAAATCCCTTTTTGTACTGAAAGCTAAGGCGTTTTATGAAGATTGGCTGCAACAACACCCTGGTACTCCTGATGAAGAAAAACTTCAATTTTCAAACCAATGGATCAAAGGCTGGGAATCGGAGTATGGAGTTTCATTACGAAAACCAAACAAAAGATATTCTATTTCCAAAGAAAACTGTATCATTCGCGTGCAAGATTACCTTAAGAATGTTTGGAGTTTGAGATACTATTTCATCAAAACTTTCGGTATTGATCCCCCTATAATAAATGGGGATCAAATGCCATTGCACCGAAACGAGTCAAGCGGACAGGCTACACTAAGTTTAAAAAAAAAAGAAGTTTTTATCAAAGAAAACCACCATTTATCTAGAGAACGTGTTACTGTATTTACACAAATAGCAACTGATGGAGTAGTGGGTTTACATCCTGAATTTGTGTTCAAAGGGACTGGCAAGACACCTGCGAAACTAACCACACCATCTAATATTCATTACCAATGGGCACCGAAAGATTCGTACCGCTTGGAACAGCTTTTGGAAACAATAAAACATCTGCCAAACCGATTCAACATTTTCAGCCATGCCAACTTTGCAATTTACGTGTTAGATGACTACGCCGTTCATCTGATACCTGAAGTAAGAAAGGCGCTTTGGAATCGAGGATATATTTTGGTAATTATTGGTGGAGGTATTACGGGATTCGTTCAAGTCAATGATATTCACTTTCACAAGAGTTGAAGAGTGAATACAGAAAAAAGGAGTCTGCTTTAATGCTTGAAAAACTTACCAAAGATCCGAAAAAAGTCCCGTCTCCTGATAGAAGTGAAATGATGAGCTTGCTTGTTGAGTCTGAAAAAGCAACCACGCTAGATCCCAGTGAAGCTTTCAAATCAGTTTGGGTTACTAATTCTCTGGATGGATCAGAAGACTATCTTGTCAGTGATAAAATCTTTGGTCTTGTTGGAGACAGTATGAGGGAATTTAGAAAAGAAATGAAAGCGAAACCACCCCCAAAAACTATCAAAGAAGTTATTGGGTCGATTATTCCACCAAAAGGTATAAAGCGAGGTAAAAATACGGAAGGAACTGAATTGTTTGATGGAGAAGAAATTGAAGAAGATGAAGAAGAAACAATCGAGGGAGAAGAAGAGGACGAAATTGACGCCGATCAACTTCTTGAGGCTCTCACTGGAGAAATACCAATCGAATTAGCGACAGAAAAAGAAACTGAAGAATGCAATGCGGTGATTGGAAGCTCAGTTTCTCTTGTCGATATCGCCAAATCAGATGAAATTAACAAGGATGCAAAATTTCTTGAAGAAATAAAGAAGGTTTTTGACGGATATGAGACATCAGTTCAGTTTAATGCAGCTCGAAACCAACTTGAAAATGCTTACAAATCTGCACGTACTTCGTTAAAAAAACGTATCAGGAACGAAGAAAAAAAATAACCCCTATTATTAATATTTGGAAAAACCCCTGATTATTCCAGACCCCCCCCCCCCCCCCCCCCCCCCCCCCCCCGATTATTCGGTACACTAGAGTACTTTTACTGTTTCCAAATCTTTAATTAGAGCACAAAACTTTATTTTGTCGGAATAACATATCCATAATTTCTGCTGGGAGTCACTTCTGTGACTGATCAATTTTTCTTGTTTATACATTGCATGTGGATAATCATTGAAATTAACTTGTGTTTTTCTATTAAACGTTTTCAAATTGTATTTGTTTGTTGTTTTTTTGTCATTGTTGGGCATTTGATTGCTTACTGGATATGAAAGAATGATCGTATCCTTGATGACTACATGCATGGTTTGGTTTATAAACATCTGTCTTTTCGATTCATTCACATGTATGATTTCTAATATGACCATGCCTGATTTCATTGTGTGCATCATGAAGAAAGAGGAACACCGATTCAATTCTGAGAAAAAACATTATTTGGCGTTCTTATAGCAAGGAACAGATTTAAAACAAGTATCATAAATCGAAGTGTAATGCTTCTCTAGAACTTCTGAAGGCGAAATTTTTAGGGTCTTGGCACCAGCCCCACCACACCCCCAGCTGATATTTTTTGTGCCTCTCCACTTCTGCAAAAGTATTTGGAAATTAGACATAAGCAATTGAACTCAATCAAAACTTAAGATTTGAGATAAACCTCTTAAAGTTTACAGAAGAAATTTCTTTTCTACGGTCTACGGAATTTTGTTAAAAATTAATGCTCCTTGGACAGTAAAGGATTTACTACCAGCTTCATTACGACAACTTGGGATGATCAATCGATTTCCGTTTCCCCTCGTGTGAATCTCGTGATCAAATCACTGGAAGGTGAGGATGTTGTTGTTTGGTCTAATGTCATGGAGATCCTTTAAGATTTTAATTGCGGTTCTTTGTTTTACGGTTCTTTATCGTTTGTTTTGCCGATGATTTTGAAAGCTCTTTTCTCGATCTGTTTCCCTTTAGTGAGATATTTTGGATGCCAGCATGTATTGGTGCGCAGTATAACATGATTGGCTCAATCATCGATTTTGTATATAGTTTTCGCTGCTTCTGGCGTAGTTGTGGACGAACTCTCTTTAGTAAATTCAATCTTTGGTTAACACGTTTGAATAGTTTCTTAGTATGGCTTGATAGAGTGAGGGTTTGGTTTAGAGTGATTCCAAGATATTCGCAATAGGTCGCGTAATTAATTGAAGAGCCGAGAATGGTTAGATCACACGATGGCCTTAACTTTTGACTAATTCCATAAATGACAAATTCCGTTTTCCAGCTTTGAGGTTCAGTAGAAGGTTATTTTCCTGAAACCGTCTGAACAGCCTTTCTTCTTCCAGTGATAATTGTTGCTCTATCATTTTTACGGAGTTATGTGAAAACAACAGTACCGTGTCATCAGCATGCATTAACATTTTGCATAGGTCCAAGCACTAGTTGCCATCGTTAATTAAAATCACAAAGAGGAGTGGACCAAGAATGGAGCCTTGTGGCACACCCAGTGTTATCGACTGCTTTTCAGAGTTTCTTTGGATGTGACACATATTGCTGCCTTTCAAAGAGATAACTACTTATCCATTTGTAAGAAAGCAAGAATGGTTGACGGTATCGATTTATTACATGAATCCCTCATGTAATAAAAGAGATGAATCCTTTGTATCTTGTATTTTAATGAAAGTAAGTACTTTAAGGGCAAAAAGTTTCGCGGGCAGAAAGTTTCACGAGGATGGAAATTCGCGAACAACAATTTTTGAAAAAATTTTACTGATAAAACTTTCATGAATCCTTCAAAAACTTTACTTTCTTGCAAAAAAACTGTCGGAATGTAAATAGATTTAGTTCAAGGAGGACTTGAAATTAAGTGCCGAGTTATGATAAATGTGTGGTCGACTATGCTTCAATCAAGACTGACAACGCGTTACTTGGAATTGGTTCACAGTATCTACACGGAGCCTGTGGAAGAAAAATTGATGAGGGAGCTTATTTTCAACTTTGTGATGACGCTACCCCCATTAATGAGCGTACCACCTTCCACTTCGACGAAAAAAAACAAAAGAAAGAAAATAACTACTTTTGACCCAGCTTCAAGTGGAAGTAGAGATATTCGTGAAATTTCGTGTTTTTGGGTAGTAGCAACAAGAGTATGAAGACACAACCAGAATATTGTGTAATTATTGATGAGTAACTCACTGTTAAAGAATCAAATAAATAAAAAACAAAAATAAAATTGTTCTCTCTCTTTCTCTCTCTCTGTGTTTGTATCTCGGGACATCCCTAAAAATTAATTAAAACCATTCCGTTCTTGGATTCCATGTTATTTGAACATTTTTTGTTATTCAAAAAACTTTCAAAACTAGCCGATCATTTTCCTCTTTTTACAACTTATTTGAACACTTGTCATGCTAGTATTTCCTTTACTTCTGAGTCTGGAATTAGTAATAGAATGAGTTTTTTAGATATTGAAATTTTTCGAGATATTATAACATATTATTTTCCACATCCGTTTATAGAAAGCCCACTTTTAGTGGCGTTTATACACACTATGATAGTTTCTTACCTCTACAGTGTTCAAATTTGGTATGATTTACACTATAATATACAGATGTTTTCAATTATGTTCTAGTTACAGTAACTTTCCTGAAAATCATAATTTGTTTACACGAAACTCTATTCGCTATGTATCTGCAGGGACGTTTATATAACTTGGTAGAGTTGTTCTTGAATATGTCCCCCAAAATCATTAGAAACCTCACGTGAACATTCGAAAAAAACGTGCAAAGTAATGATGTTTCTGTTGATACAAGTAAAGTTTTACATCTCAGAAGTAATTATTGAGTCTCATCAGTAATTATATTTTTTATTGACCAAACTAAGCGCCATTTTAAAGCCAGAATGAGTGAACACATGGGTGTTTCTGCATTTACTGACAAAACTATTTCTAGTGGATTTCTCACAGCTATCCGTGAACATGTGTCTAATTCTGGACACTCGGCTAATTGTGATGATTTTAGCATTCTTACTCATGCCAACAGTTCGTACTGCTCCACTGTATCTTCATAATTAACTTCTTTGTTTTTTCTTTTTTTTTTTTCTTTTTGTGTTTATTTAATTTAATTATACTCCTTTGAGATTATTTTGTATGTATTCTTTCCTTTTATGGAAAAGATTTTTCACTTCACGACACTTATATTTTTGTATGAATTAGCTATACCTTGTAAAAAAATTTTACTTGATAATAGGCGTTTGAACGCTCAAAACGTCGTAGTAATAAATTTGGATTTGTCGATGAAACTTTCTCGTTTTTTGTTTTTGTTGTTTTCAATTTATGTTCCTGGTTGCTTTACACCGTTATATATAAACATATAAATAAATATTTATTTATTTATTTATTTTTTTTTTTTTTTACGAAATAGGACTCCCTTGACAACAGGATTTGAATTTGTGAATAATAATAATAGCAATAAAAATTATTCAGTATCTCTATAAGGCAATGTCGTGTCTTCAAATTGAGCATTTCGCCAATTGGTTAGTAGAAATTGGTCACTGGGAATTACACATTAAAGCTACAGAAAAAATTATTCGTTGGTCTTTTGTTTACAATAGACCAAACTACTCATGCTTCTAGAGTCTCTATTGGGCAGATATGGTGTTACTACCGGACACACATCCAGAAATTTACAAATAGTTCATGTAAGCTTCATTTCAGAATTACCTTCATTATAGCAAGATACATAATGGAAACAATTATGGAAATTTTTCTGTGAAACGCGCCACTGAAAAGTTCAATAAAGTCCCGTCAGATCAAGCAATCGAGCAGACGATAAATCGCCATGAAAAGTGTCCTGGCGGAATTAAGGGGCACAGCACGTCTCCCGGTACGATTCAATGTTGGGTGTTTAAGTTACACTTTAGCATAATGCCAAGAAAAACTAAAAGATTATCTTTTGATAAACAAAAAATCAGAAAAGCCAAAGGATCCTGGAATATCAAGAAAAAAGTATAATCAGGAGGCCGTTGAAAGTGCGCTTGAAGTACTCGCCAGTTGGGGAAATCCAGTTGAATACAAGGAAGCATTGGTACATCTTTGTTCGGGGCTGGAGGCATCTACGAATGTTTGTTATGACTTGCTGAATTCTGAATCACTAGGGCAAGAACGCTTTTTCCACATTTCGCAAAGATCGGAAAACATCGGACATTTGTACAATGCACTCAAGCGAATGAATCTGAAAACACTTAAAAGTATGAAAGTTACAAAAGCTATGAAAGGAAAAGAATTATTTTACCACTGCAGCAGAGAGAAGTACCTTTGTGAGACTGCTTGTTATCGCAAAAAGTCGACAATCGCTATCGATGAAAGATGTATTGACGTTTTCGTTTAGTCCTATTCCATGGGCAATCGGAAGTATGGTCGAAACAGTAAAGCCAAACAATGCAACTGAACAATGTAATTTTATTTTATTTTCATTTTATTTTTATTATATTTTTATATTTTTTATATTTTTTATATTTTATATTTTATATTTTTATATTTTATTTTGAAAATATATTTCGAAGTATTGTACTTCAGGTACTGAAAACAAAAATACAAAAACAAAATATGCTGTTTGCTAAAATCGTATAAACAGCTATAAAAAATTCACACACATCCTCTTCTATAGATGAGTTTCTTAGTGACGTAATGTTTATAAACACCAGTGTTCTTTGCTCGATAATTACGGTATATTGCAACATAGAATATCATTAATCAAGTCATTTTCCTGTGAGTATGCGCACGCAGCCTCGCAGGAAATAAAAGTCTCTTTATACACTTCAAAATGTTGTCACTTTATTTGGTTCTCTGGAGTCCCCTTAAAGACAATCGACATTAGAAAGTTTCAATACACATTAGCACTTCCTATCTATTTTCATACATTGTATTGATTTTTAGTATGTACAAGGTATAAAAGTGTAATTAACATTGGAAACTCGTCTATACATTCTCTACAAATAAAGACCTAAAAACGAAATCAGAAAAGTATATCGTATTAAATAATTGGCTGTCACATGGGACGACATAGCACGATTGGCATCGTGAAAATGTGACTTTGTACAGTGTGTATCAAAATGTCTTATCCACCAACTTTCAAGGCGTATATCTCATTACATGTCTGATAAAATATAGATGAGTTTCTGATGTTAATTACCAGTTAAAGATCTGTTTAAACTAAAAATTTAATAAACTTCACAAAAATAGATTTTGAGTGCTAATGAGTATTATTTTTAATAATTTTTTTTGTCTTAAAAACGCCTCCTGAGAACCGGTTTAACCGACAGTGTGCAGAGAGCATCTAATTGCCAACCAAGATGCGTGCGCATATTGGTAGGAAATTGACTTGATCTATTAAGCATTTATGTTGAAACTCACAGCAATTATCGAGCAAAAAACACTAATGTTTATAAACATCACGTCACTTAGAAACTCATCTATTGGGAATTTTATATCACAAGAAAGAGCTTTTCGTGCTGTATCCATTAATATAAAATGTTTGCCAAAATATTTGTTTTTCGAAAAGATATGAAAGAAAAACTCAACGATTTGGCTCATTAAATTCTTAAAAGTCAATTAACTCATTTTACAATGAAGGCCATTTGTAAACACAATAAAAAAATTAAAAATCATCACACAGTAAAAACATTTTATTTGAAAGTTTTATGATTAGTTGTTATGGGAAATTGATACGCAAAGCTATACTTAAAGATAATGTGCGATGATAAGAGTCGCACGAAAAGATGACTCAGTTTTTGTACGGGAATCCCCACTCAAGAACCATGCTTTTAGTAAGATGATAGCCATAACTGTGGTTCTATGTCCTGTAGTCGCTGTGAAGTCCTACTATAAGTATTCTTATAAGTATTCCTTTTTTTCCATTGGTTTTTAAAATATAGCTACCAATAAGTTCAATATTCCCTCGTATGATGACTTTGAGATTAATGCAATTCAAAATGGTGATTTGCTTTTTCAGCAACGAAACAGTAACCTTTAAGTGAAATACCATCCTCTCATTCAAAGAGAAAGACGAACAAGAGATAGAAAAATAGATAACGTTATCGGGTTTTTTTCGTTTCTTTTTCCCAACTGAGGAAGCTAGGTAGTTTTTACTTGACTATACAGACAAAAACCATAATCTTGTTTATTTATATGTTCAAAAAAATTAACCTTTGAAAAATACAACTTTTTAAAAATCAATATTTCAATAAATCTATCTATGAAGACTAATCAATAAATCTTGATAAACACAATGAATTTATCGAAATATCAAATCCTTTTAAAACAGACTCTTTCTTAACAAATTATATATACGAAAGTCTACCATAAATCATGAAAAATTATGTTTGATAAACTAATTCTGTTGGCTTATTTGAAAATGGATTCTACATCATATGTTAACAATTTAATTCACTTTGCTAAAACAAGTGCAGCAGGTTCGACTCCTGTGCCAGGCTTTATTTTTGTGGTAAGTTTATTACCGGTGATAAAGTGACAGATCGTCTGGTAGTCACACACTTGTTTTATTGAAGTGACTGAAAATTGTTCATATCATATTTTTATAACTGCTTCTAAATCAAACAGAAAACAAAGAATAAAAACAACAGCTTTATTTAAAAAATTTTTAAATATCTCCCTGATTTTAAGGTAGCAATCAACTTGTCATTGTACAATATTTCTGGAGTTGAAGTTGACGATGATGAAGAAGAAAGAGAAGACGACGAGAATAACATTTTTCAAGTATATCAATTAATTATATTTCTTAATTCACTGAAAATTAAAGAGATATTGGTAAGAATAGTAAAACATAGTAAAAATAAATTTGATGATTAGTAATGAAAACAGTCTGGAAAGAAACATTGCAGTGAGAAGCGCATGCAAATGCAAAGGCAGATGTCTGAAGCAATGTCCTTACCGGGATAATAGCGTTCCTTGCCTTCACAACTTAGATCCAAATGTGAAAACAAAAGAAATATTCAGCTGAACAATGTAAACTTGATTAAATGGTTTTGGTCAAGACTAATTATACTAATTATGGGACAAATTTACCGGTTGTCAAATCATGTATGTCATAAAAAATGACAAAAAATGACGATTTTAAAGAATAAAATGGCACGTTTTGAATATTTGATGTATTTTTCTTAACAACAAGTATTGAAACGATTTTATGTGGAATAAACAAAAGCAATGAATGATGGCATGGAGATAAAACAGCACTAATGTATATTTCCAAACACAATGAAGCCAGGTAAGTCTGAAAAATCTGAAGGTGCACTACTTGATAAAGTTGTTATAATTCAGGTAGCAAGGAACAAAAAAAACATTCAGAAATCAAAATCAAAAATCAATTTCTGCAAATTATCTGAATTCATGATTTAATATTTTGTATTCAAAATTTTATTTTAGTTGTATTTGAAATTGTATATTAGTGAAAATATTCCAAAGAAGGCAAAGATATTCGAGCAACTAAACTGTTTCTGTACAATTTTACTATTTTAAAATCTTTTAATGAACTGAAAAGAAAAAGGTAATAATGTTCCTGATAAAAAATATTTTCTGATAAAAAATGAAAACAAATAATATTTTTGGTGAAAAAAATGAAAATGACAAAATCATTGAAAAAATGAAAAAAATGATGCACTTGACTGGCTGAATTTATCCTATGAACGAACTGTGTATAATCTATGCATTCATGTACCAAGCCCACAAAGAAACACATTCAACGTTCAGATCTTTGTCAATTGCAAAAAAGAGCAAATAAATAAATGCCAAAGCTGAGTGTGAGTTATCAAATTCTATATATATACATGAAAAAATTTAAAACAGAATTTCTTGTAAAGAAAATGTACACCTTTTTTTATAACAAACATGCATATAAGAAACACGAGGCTTAAACTCTTAAGATTTCAAGAACCTTGTAAGAAACAAAACATGCTTTGAGGCAGGAATGTTCTTCCTGTGAAGCCCTATTATGAAATAAAAAGGCAAAATCTACTACTTGTGCTGAACTCATTGACCACAAATAGGATCATTTTGAGATGAGTAAAAGCCACTCAAAACAACCGGAGTTTGTGTTAAAATTTCATCTTAAAACTTTGAACTTTTGAAGTAAATCATCTGCTTTTTTTGCGATGCCCGATTGCGAACTTTATTTGTCTACCACGCTTATTCGCCATTTTGATTTGAACTAAAACTCTGTCGCTCGTTCCAGACCTATTTTCTATTGTTCTAATGAGAGATTCCCACTGCTGACATCAGCACAGTGCACCCTGCAGCTCTACTTATAACAGTTCATTATCTTTAAAGTTTTCTAAAGACTTCATCAGCAGAACAAAAGAAAATTACACCATTAAAAATTCATTAACATGTCAGTTGATTGACTTTTAAGAATTCAATGAACCAAATCGTTGAGTTTTTCTTCAATATCTTATCGAAGAACAAATATTTTGGCAAACATTTTATATTAATGGATACAGCATGAAAAGCTCTTTCTTGTGATATAAAATTCCCAATATTTTATAAGACATGTAATGAGATATACGCCTTGAAAGTTGGTGGATAAGACATTTTGATACACACTGTATATTACGTGACTTTTAAAGGCTTTATCAACAGGTTGTTTTGAGGGTGAACGGATCGTTCGTACTTTCCTTATGGTGGAGATCAACTTGCATGGTGCGTTAATTTGTTTGAGCAAACGTGCAAAGTTATCAGTGATCTTTCCTCTGTACTGAACAAATAACAACTTTTGATCGCCAATAGATCCCTCTTCATCGCTATCCTTTTCTGTTTGTGGTTCACGTATTTTGTTGAGTGTTCTCGATTGTCGGGTTGTAAAATGACTACGGATATTGATTGTTTTCCAGGATACTTGTAGCTTTTTGAAGACTTTCGTGAAAATTCTTCCAATTGCTACAGGCAAAGTAAATACTGTACGCCATTTCCGTTACCACTTAGCTTTTATATTTGACCGGGGCTAAGGCATGAAAGTTCATTGTCAGTCCTGTGTCCGAATCTTTTGTGTACCATGTCGATGTCAGCATACTATTTGCGCGTGAAAACTTCATGTCGAGGAAAGGAATCTGTCCATCCTTCTCACGCTCCATGGTAAGGCGTAAGTTAGGGTCATAGTCATCAATTTCAATCAGCTTTTCATTCATTTTACATGACTTGATATTCCTTAAAATATCGTCCATGTATCTCGCATAGTAAAGTCAAAACTTTTAGGTAATAATGATAAAATTTTTGATGCACAATTTTCTTTAACTTCCACGGTTTTGTTTCTTTTAGTTTACGTAATTGATTATTGAAATTTGATCCATTTATTAGGTACAATTGAAAAATTGATTGTGACTGAATGTAACAATGATCTTTCTATTAATGCCTGAAAATATGATGGGATGGTTATCTTACAACAATAGGTTGGGATGGACTTGACAAGTTTTGGTGACGTTTCCCACTTTGTACTTAAGAGGATCATGAAAAATGCTCCAGTTGTCACAGATTGTCAAGACAATGGTTTCATAAAATCCTATGGAGTTTGAGGGTGTGGATTAAAGGATGTGACCAGTTGGTCATGAGGAATGCTGCCAACAAAACAGAATTGGTAGAATTCTTATTGCAAGATTTTTTAATCATTTTTATCCACTCAGCAACTTATTTGTAAACGTGGGAAAGACTTTTTTTAAACTAACAGTAAATGATGGTGTTGTTAACTGTACAGAAATAGAAGATCTCGAAAATTCTCAGGAGGAAGCTGACACAAACATATTTTTGTGTGGACAACATGCTGCTGTTGCTGGTTTATCGTCAGTTTGTATTGTTACTGTTGATTCAGATATTCCCATATTTTGAGGATAAAATAAATATCACAATGTTTGTTGAAATCGGTGTGGGAAATCACATGTGCATCCTGGACATTTCACACATTGCAATAGAACTTGGAAGTGATCTTTGTCGGGCTCTGCCCTCTTTACATTGCTTTACTGACAACGACTACACGAGTCCATTTTATGGCATTGGCAAGGCAAAGACGCTTACGCTATTAAGACGACCACCGGAATTTCAAGGAACTCTTGTAGAATTCGGTAATCATTTCTTATTTGAAGCAAATCTATTCCCGTCAGTTGAATCCGTTGTGTTCTATGGTGCAATTACTTGCAATGTGGACGAAGCCAGGTACAAGAAGTTCTGCGACTCAAAGAAAAAACCCCAACTACAACAACTACCACCCACCCGTGATTCACTCCTTTTCCAGCCGGTACAGGACGTAATTAGGACATTCCAAGTTAGTTCCAACTTGGTTACATTACTTTAGGACGTTATTACAACGTCCCATTGACGTTATATTCTCCACGTTTTTTCGGACGTCAATGGAACGTTTTATCAACGTTGTAAAAAAGTTGATAGGAACATAAGTGGTTCAAGATACGTTCTGGATATAACCAAATTGATTCCAAATTATTATTAGAAAACAACAATCCAATATATTCTGTGCACGTCTTTTAAGCATCACGGATTTTTCTTTGTTGAAAAGGTGTGGAATGTGACGGTTGTAATCAAATTAAAATACTTAACAAAAATTGTACTATATAAGTGTATGTGGCCCGTCAGCTACCGAAACAACCTTATCGGGCCTTAATAGTGGTAATTTTCATGTCTTTTTAAACTGAAGATTCCTGTAATGGTGCCACGTGTTTAATAGATTCTTGAGGTATTATTTGCTTCCCCCACAACCATCAAGGTACTCAGCAATAATCCATGTTTGTTACTTGACAGTAACTTTTAGTGCTCCAGTGTTGTGTATGCACAAAGATTTCAATGTACGCACAATGATTTCGTTGTACACACAATAATTTTGTGGGAAAGGTTTCTTCGTTTATTTCCGAAAGAGTGTGGCTATTATTTTAATTCACCGCTTCGGAATACGAACATGAAGGATTAGAAAGTTTCATTTTCATTGACAAAAGAGTTTCCTATGCTACAGCAGTCGTTAAGAAGTCACTTGAGCAGTTCCCTCGAATACCAAATTCCCATGATCATGGTTGGATAATAAAGAACGAGATTTTAAAAATCTAATGGATGTTGTGGAAGCCTACACTTGATGATGTCCTTGAGTTATTTTCATGTCAATATAAAAAATCAAACTGTTGCACTAACGCATGCATTTGTAAAATCTATGTCAACCAATTTGGTCAACATTTTTTATGATTTCTAAGTCAAAATAAATGATTTTAAAATAATTTTTGCATCGTCAAGAGCATCAAAAGCACAACATTAGCTATAAACGACATTTTTTGAAAAACCATTAAAATTTTAGCGTTAAAATTTGCGTTAGAAAAAAAGCAACTTTTTTCTAGTAAACTAAAAACGCTGAAACTTACACAGGAGCGAGATCAACCTTTCACAAACAAGTGTACAAAATTTTTGTTCTTTGTTCTATCGGAAGTTCTCAGCCCAAATATGGGATCCAGTAGAGCCCTAAAAATATCTGATATTTTTCCATAAACCGGGGGTTAGGATATTTGTTATGACTGCGTTTAATAATTACTTGGTCGTTTAAAGGCAATTAAATATTTCATAGATACATGTATCATGTATTTAAGATAGGCAAGGGAAATTTTTAGACAATTAGATGTACGGACTAGAAAAATAAAAATAAATGAATGACAAAACAATTTCAGTTTTTATTTTATTAAAATTATATTTATACAGGGTAACTGTCTTTGCGTATGACACTGAAGTTTTACTAATTCTAATCCAAAAAATCACTTTCATAATCAACATCATCGTCTGTGTCGCTGTCGTTAGATTCATTACCCAATTCAATAATGAATCTTTCCGTTGATTTACGTTTGCCGAAATCAAGTTTCCAAAATTCACTTTTAACTTTCATGGAATGTTTTTCAACATTTGCCCAATTTGAAGGTGTTACATTTTTCAATGTGTCTTTTATCAATTCCTGGACATCTTCCATTTTTCCTCTAGATTCCATTTTTTTGTGTAATCAAATGTCCACTGCATAATTTTTTTGGGTGTCCGCTAGACGCTTAAATGCTAGAGGTTTGAGCACTCATAAACAAAAGGGAATTAATAATAGGCAGTTAGAGAATTGACACCTCATGGTATATTTTTAATTACCATTAATTGTTAAATTCACGAATCGATTTTCTAAAACCTCAACATTTGATGTAAGCAGACACTCTAACCCCCGGTTTATGGAAAAATATCAGATATTTTTAGGTCTTTACCGGGTGCCATATTTGGGCTGAGAACTTTCGATAGAATAAAGATTTTGTTATAAAATTTTGCACACTTGTTTGTGAAAGGTTGATCTCGCTCCTGTGTAAGTTTCAGCGTTTTTGGTTTACTAAAAAAAAGTTGTTTTTTTTCTAACGCAAATTTTAACGCTAAAATTTTAATATTTTTCCCAAAAAGTCGTTTATAACATTGTGCTTTATTTGCTCTTGATGATGAAAAAAAATTATTTCAAAATCATCTATTTTGACTTACAAATCATAAAAAATGTTCGAACTGCCAAATCAGACATGGACTTTAGATCATAAGGCCTGTCATGTTCCGACCTATGTGGCCGTTCAGCAGAAGTTTGTGAAAACAGGGATGCCACCAAGGAATGTTCCTCTGCCTCTTCGTCAAGTGAGTCAGAGCTCTCCTCCGACAATGACGATGAATACAACGAAGACAGTTTTTGACTTTTAAGTTTGTATTTACGCCCTTATGTAGTCATAATGAGATTGTTAATGATTATAATAGGGTTCAAATCAGTTCAGAAAGTTTAATGATCAATTTTGATCTGATTTACCGGTTTTCTATAGTTTTATTTTTTTTATTCTGCATGACAAAAAGGCCTGCGATGAAGCACCGCAAAAGTAAAAATGAACAAGATGCCCTACCGGGCAGAAGTATTCCTGCGGATGACTGTAAGACTTTCTGGAGCCTTTTCAGAAATAAATGAGTGTTAGTTCACGCTTTAAAACCATATGCATAATGCGGAATGATGTTTGCAGTATTTTACATTTTACCTTTTAGCTACGATAACAATTAAACTTTGTTGTTTCATATAAAACTTCAGTCTTGCATCAATTTAGAGATTTTTTTAAAAAGATTTCCATTCGAAGTTGCACTCCCTAAAGCATCTTCAAGAAGCAATTAACTAATTAAAAGATTATCGCGTTAAGAATAATCTGTGCTTTAAAAGGTGAATGTTTGTTCACGGTTTAAAACAATATGCATAATGTGGTATGATGTTCTTTGTGTTTTACAGTTTATCTTGTAGCTGTGAAAGAAGTAATATTTGTTATTTCATATAAACTGCACTGTTTTGCATCATTTAGAGATTTTTTCAAAAAGTTTTTTATTCATAGTTATATTCCCTAAAGCATCTTCAAAAAGTAATTAAGTAATGAAAACTTAGTCACATTAAGTTTTGAATGGAAAATCTGTGGCGTAAATAGTAATAACTTCGAATTCATTTAATTACATTCCCGAGAGCATCATAAAAGTTAAAAGACTTTGAAAAATTTTGCCGGAGATCAAGCTTAAAATAGAACACCGTCAGTTTAAAAATCCATTAGAGAACACTCTTCCGTGGACGTTTCAAAATACTCCTTTTAAAACTATACCGTATGAAAATCTTTATGTTGTTTGTACCTGAACTTCATAATAAAAACTTTTACTTGGTCTTGCGAAATAATAAAAATATCTGTGTTTCCTTTTTATCGTCAGCTTGATAGTATACAAATTTTAGAATCATACAATATTTTAAATTCGACTAGTCAATTAAAAAAGTGGTCATCTATTGATTAATAAAATGGGTATAAGCTGATGAGGAAGATGAGCTGTGCTTCAAGATTGCAGAGCTTTATAAAAACAGGATAGCTTACCTAGGAACATGAAATAGAAAATTGTATTATATTTAGAAAAAGACTAATAGAAACCTTACGCATTTTTTTAAATCGATGTAAGCATACCGTTTTTGTAGTCGTTCATATCTGATTTGAAGCATGGAAAACTGCTTATTTATCACGAATAACTACTAAGAGTATTAGTTTCACGTAGATTATCAGTTTAGATCATAAATGTTCTTGATTCTTTTAAGTTTGACAGCCGTATAACCTCTTCTATATTCATATATTCAACCAAGAAATTTTCTCAGATCTACGCGTGCTTCTTCGCTTCCATTTTTAAAACAACTACGGAAAACGTAAGAACGTTGCATAAGACTCACATGAAACAACATTTCTACCTTGGCATCTGCGATTTAGCCATATGTTAATTATTCCTTTCACTAAAGCTTATATTTTACACTTTTAGAGTCTTTTCAAGCAAAGTACTTGTATACAATGAATATAGTGTGAGTTTAGACTGTTAAATAATAAAAAGAATGTAAGTTGGGAACATTAATTATTTGAGTGGCTATTTCCCATCGACAAAAATTGGTCTAGGTTTGGACAGTGAAAAAAAAGAAAACAAGATGCCCTACCGGGCAGAAGTATTCCTGCAGATGACTGGAAGACTTTCTGGAGGCTTTTCAGAAAGAAATGAATGTTAGTTCACGCTTTAAAACGATATGCATAATGCAGAATGATGTTTGCAGTATTTTACATTTTACCTTTTAACAACGATAACAATTAAACTTTGTTGTCTCATATAAAACTTCAGTCTTGCTTCAATTTAGAGATTTTTTAAAAAAGATTTTAATTCAAAGTTGTATTCCCTAAAGAACCTTCAAGAAGTAATTAAGTAATAAAAAGTTTGTCGCGTCAAGAAAAGTCTGTGCTTAAGAAGTTATAATTTCGAATTCATTTAATTACATTCCCGAGAGCATCATAAAAGTTAAGAGACTTTGAAAAATTTTGCCGGAGATCAAGCTTAAAAAGGAACACCGTCAGTTTAAAAATCCATTAGAGAACACTCTTCCGTGGACGTTTCAAAATACTCCTTTTAAAACTATACCGTTTGAAAATCTTTATGTTGTTTGTACCTGAACTTCATAATAAAAACTTTTACTTGGTCTTGCGAAATAATAAAAATATCTGTGTTTCCTTTTTATCGTCAGCTTGATAGTATACAAATTTTAGAATCATACAATATTTTAAATTCGACTAGTCAATAAAAAAGTGGTCATCCATTGATTAATAAAATGGGTATAAGCTGATGAGGAAGATGAGCTGTGCTTCAAGATTGCAGAGCTTTATAAAAACAGGATAGCTTACCTAGGAACATGAAATAGAAAGTTGTATTATATTTAGAAAAAGACTAATAGAAACCTTACGCATTTTTTTTAAATCGATGTAAGCATACCGTTTTTGTAGTCGTTCATATCTGATTTAAAGCATCAAAAACTGCTTATTTATCACGAATAACTACTAAGAGTATTAGTTTCACGTAGATTATCAGTTTGGATCATAAATGTTCTTGATTCTTTTAAGTTTGACAGCCGTATAACCTCTTCTATATCCATATATTCAACCAAGATATTTTCTCAGATCTACGCGTGCTTCTTCGCTTCCATTTTTAAAACAACTACGGAAAACGTAAGAACGTTGCATAAGACTCACATGAAACAACATTTCTACCTTGGAATCTGCGATTTAGCCATATGTTAATTATTCCTTTCACTAGAGCTTATATTTTACACTTTTAGAGTCTTTTCAAGCAAAGTACTTGTATACAATGAATATAGTGTGAGTTTAGACTGTTAAATCATAAAAAGAATGTAAGTTGGGAACATTAATGATTTGAGTGGCTATTTCCCATCGACAAAAATTGGTCTAGGTTTGGACAGTGAAAAAA
This sequence comes from Turritopsis dohrnii, assembly GCA_027922465.2. Taxonomy (NCBI): domain Eukaryota; kingdom Metazoa; phylum Cnidaria; class Hydrozoa; order Anthoathecata; family Oceaniidae; genus Turritopsis; species Turritopsis dohrnii. The sequence continues at coordinate 729,172 of BQMF02000076.1, read as the reverse complement.
AAAAAAAAAACAAGATGCCCTACCGGGCAGAAGTATTCCTGCAGATGACTGGAAGACTTTCTAGAAAGATTTCAGAAAGAACTGATATTAGTTCATGCTTTAAAAAGATATGCAGAATGCAGAATGATGTTTGCAGTATTTTACATTTTACCTTTTAACAACGATAACAATTAAACTTTGTTGTCTCATAAAACTTCAGTCTTATTTCAATTTAGAGATTTTTTAAAAAAGGTTTTAATTCAAAGTTGTATTTTCTAAAGAATCTTCAAGAAGTAATTAAGTAATAAAAAGTTTGTCGCGTCAAGAAAAGTCTGTGCTTAAGAAGTAATAACTTCGAATTCATTTAATTACATTCCCGAGAGCATCATAAAAGTTAAGAGACTTTGAAAAATTTTGCCGGAGATCAAGCTTAAAAAGGAACACCGTCAGTTTAAAAATCCATTAGAGAACACTCTTCCGTGGACGTTTCAAAATACTCCTTTTAAAACTATACAGTATGAAAATCTTTATGTTGTTTGTACCTGAACTTCATAATAAAAACTTTTACTTGGCCTTGCGAAATAATAAAAATATCTGTGTTTCCTTTTTATCGTCAGCTTGATAGTATACAAATTTTAGAATCATACAATATTTTAAATTCGACTAGACAATTAAAAAAGTGGTCATCAAATGATAAATAAAATAGGTAGAAGTTGATGAGGAAGATGAGCTATGCTTCATGATTCCAGAGCTTTATAAAAGCAGGGTAGCTTATCTAGGAACATGAATTAAACAATTGTATTATATTTAGAAAGACTACTAGAAACCTTACGCATTAAATCGATATAAACATACCCTATTGGTAGTCGTTCATATCTGTTTTGAAGCATCAGGAACTGCTTATTTATCAAGAATGACTACTAAGAATATTAGTTTCACGTAGATTATCAGTTTGGATCATAAATGTTCTTGATTCTTTTAAGTTTTACAGCCGTACTACAACCTCTTCTATATCCATATATTCAACAAAGAAACTTTCACAGATCTACGCATGCTTCTTCGCTTCCATTTTTAAAACAACTACGGAAAACGTTAGAACGTTGCATAAGACTCACATGAAACAACATTTCCACCTTGGCATCTGCGATTTAGCCATATGTTAATTATTCCTTTCACTAGAGCCTATATTTTACACTTTTAGAGTCTTTTCAAGCAAAGTACTTGTATATAATGAATATAGTGTGAGTTTAGACTGTTAAATCATAAAAAGAATGTAAGTTGGGAACATTAATGATTTGAGTGGCTATTTCCCATCGACAAAAATTGGTCTAGGTTTGGACAGTGAAAAAAAAAAAAAAAAAAAAACAAAAAAAACACGAACGGTTTCAAAGTATTCCTTGCTTACGCAGGAATACAAAAAAAAAAACACGAACGGTTTCAAAGTATTCCTTGCTTACGCAGGAATACAAAAAAAAAAACAAAACAAGATGCCCTAGCGGGCAGAAGTATTCCTGCGGATGACTGTAAGACTTTCTGGAGCCTTTTCAGAAAGAAATGAGTGTTAGTTCACGCTATAAAACCATATGCATAATGCGGAATGATGTTTGCAGTATTTTACATTTTACCTTTTAGCTACGATAACTATTAAACTTTGTTATCTCATATAAAACTTCAGTCTTGCTTCAATTTAGAGATTTTTTAAAAAAGACTTTAATTCAAAGTTGTATTCCCTAAAGAATCTTCAAGAAGTAATTAAGTAATAAAAAGAAAAGTCTGTGCTTATAAAGTAATAACTTCGAATTCATTTAATTACATTCCCGAGAGCATCATAAACGTTAAGAGACTTTGAAAAATTTTGCCGGAGATCAAGCTTAAAAAGGAACACCGTCAGTTTAAAAATCCATTAGAGAACACTCTTCCGTGGACGTTTCAAAATACTCCTTTTAAAACTATACAGTATGAAAATCTTTATGTTGTTTGTACCTGAACTTCATAATAAAAACTTTTACTTGGCCATGCGAAATAATAAAAATATCTGTGTTTCCTTTTTATCGTCAGCTTGATAGTATACAAATTTTAGAATCATACAATATTTTAAATTCGACTAGTCAATTAAAAAAGTGGTCATCTATTGATTAATAAAATGGGTATAAGCTGATGAGGAAGATGAGCTGTGCTTCAAGATTCCAGAGCTTTATAAAAACAGGATAGCTTACCTAGGAACATGAAATAGAAAATTGTATTATATTTAGAAAAAGACTAATAGAAACCTTACGTATTTTTTAAATCGATGTAAGCATACCGTTTTTGTAGTCGTTCATATCTGATTTGAAGCATCAAAAACTGCTTATTTATCATGAATAACTACTAAGAGTATTAGTTTCACGTAGATTATCAGTTTGGATCATAAATGTTCTTGATTCTTTTAAGTTTGACAGCCGTATAACCTCTTCTATATCCATATATTCAACCAAGAAATTTTTTCAGATCTACGCGTGCTTCTTCGCTTCCATTTTGAAAACAACTACGGAAAACGTATGAACGTTGCATAAGACTCACATGAAACAACATTCTACCTTGGCATCTGCGATTTAGCCATATGTTAATTATTCCTTTCACTAGAGCTTATATTTTACACTTTTAGAGTCTTTTCAAGCAAAGTACTTGTATACAATGAATATAGTGTGAGTTTAGACTGTTAAATCATAAAAAGAATGTAAGTTTGGAACATTAATGATTTGAGTGGCTATTTCCCATCGACAAAAATTGGTCTAGGTTTGGACAGTGAAAAAAAAAAAAAACAAGATGCCCTACCGGGCAGAAGTATTCCTGCGGATGACTGTAAGACTTTATGGAGCCTTTTCAGAAAGAAACGAGTGTTAGTTCACGCTTTAAAACCAATTGCATAATGCGGATTGATGTTTGCAGTATTTTACATTTTACCTTTTAGCTACGATAACTACTAAACTTTGTTGTTTCATATAAAACTTCAGTCTTGCATCAATTTAGAGATTTTTTAAAAAAGATTTCCATTCGAAGTTGCACTCCCTAAAGCATCTTCAAGGAGCAATTAACTAATTAAAAGATTATTGCGTTAAGAGTAATCTGTGCTTTAAAAGGTGAATGTTTGTTCACGCTTTAAAACAATATGCATAATGTGGTATGATGTTCTTTGTGTTTTACAGTTTATCTTGTAGCTGTGAAAGAAGTAATACTTGTTATTTCATATAAACTGCACTGTTTTCATCATTTAGAGATTTTTTCAAAAACTTTTTTATTCATAGTTATATTCCCTAAAGCATCTTCAAAAAGTAATTAAGTAATGAAAACTTTGTCACATTAAGTTTTGAAGGGAAAATCTGTGGCGTAAATAGTAATAACTTCTAATACATTTAATTACATTCCCGAGAGCATCATAAACGTTAAGAGACTTTGAAAAATTTTGCCGGAGATCAAGCTTAAAAAGGAACACCGTCAGTTTAAAAATCCATTAGAGAACACTCTTCCGTGGACGTTTCAAAATACTACTTTTAAAACTATACAGTATGAAAATCTTTATGTTGTTTGTACCTGAACTTCATAATAAAAACTTTTACTTGGCCTTGCGAAATAATAAAAATATCTGTGTTACCTTTTTATCGTCAGCTTGATAGTATACAAATTTTAAAATCATACAATGTTTTAAATTCGACTAGTCAATTAAAAAAGTGGTCATCTATTGATTAATAAAATGGGTATAAGCTGATGAGGAAGATAAGCTGTGCTTCAAGATTCCAGAGCTTTATAAAAACAGGGTAGCTTATCTAGGAACATGAATTAAAAAATTGTATTACATTTAGAAAGACTAACAGAAACCTTACGCATTAAATCGATATAAACATACCCTATTGGTAGTCGTTCATATCTGTTTTGAAGCATCAGGAACTGCTTATTTGTCAAGAATGACTACTAAGAATATTAGTTTCACGTAGATTATCAGCTAGGATCATAAATGTTCTTGATTCTTTTAAGTTTTACAGCCGTACTACAACCTCTTCTACATCCATATATTCAATAAAGAAACTTTCGCAGATCTACGCATGCTTCTTCGCTTCCATTTTTAAAACAACTACGGAAAACTTAAGAACGTTGCATAAGACTCACATGAAACAACATTTCTACCTGGCATCTGCGATTTAGCCATATGTTAGTTATTCCTTTCACTAGAGCTTATATTTTACACTTTTAGAGTCTTTTCAAGCAAAGTACTTGTATACAATGAATATAGTGTGAGTTTAGACTGTTAAATCATAAAAAGAATGTAAGTTTGGAACATTAATGATTTGAGTGGCTATTTCCCATCGACAAAAATTGGTCTAGGTTTGGACAGTGAAAAAAAAAGAGAAAAAAAACAAAAACAAGATGCCCTACCGGGCAGAAGTATTCCTGCAGATGACTAGAAGACGTTCTAGAAAGATTTCAGAAAGAACTGATATTAGTTCACGCTTTAAAAAGATATGCATAATGCAGAATGATGTTGCGGTATTTTACATTTTACCTTTTAACAACGATAACAATTAAACTTTGTTGTCTCATATAAAACTTCAGTCTTGCTTCAATTTAGAGATTTTTTAAAAAAGACTTTAATTCAAAGTTGTATTCCCTAAAAAATCTTCAAGATGCAATTAAGTAATAAAAAGAAAAGTCTGTGCTTAAAAAGTAATAACTTCGAATTCATTTAATTACATTCCCGAGAGCATCATAAAAGTTAAGAGACTTTGAAAAATTTTGCCGGAGATCAAACTTAAAAAAGAACACTGTCTGTTTAAAAATCCATTAGAGAACACTCTTCCGTGGACGTTTCAAAATACTACTTTTAAAACTATACAGTATGAAAATCTTTATGTTGTTTGTACCTGAACTTCATAATAAAAACTTTTACTTGGCCTTGCAAAATAATAAAAATATCTGTGTTTCCTTTTTATCGTCAGCTTGATAGTATACAAATTTTAGAATCATACAATATTTTAAATTCGACTAGTCAATTAAAAAAGTGGTCATCTATTGATTAATAAAATGGGTATGTATAAGCTGATGAGGAAGATGAGCTGTGCTTCAAGATTCCAGAGCTTTATAAAAACAGGGTAGCTTATCTAGGAACATGAATTAAAAAATTGTATTACATTTAGAAAGACTAATAGAAACCTTACGCATTAAATCGATATAAACATACCCTATTGGTAGTCGTTCATATCTGTTTTGAAGCATCAAGAACTGCTTATTTATCAAGAATGACTACTAAGAATATTAGTTTCACGTAGATTATCAGTTTGGATCATAAATGTTCTTGATTCTTTTAAGTTTTACAGCCGTACTACAACCACTTCTATATCCATATATTCAACAAATAAACTTTCACAGATCTACGCATGCTTCTGCGCTTCCATTTTTAAAACAACTACGGAAAACGTAAGAACGTTGCATAAGACTCACATGAAACAACATTTCTACCTTGGCATCTGCGATTTAGCCATATGTTAATTATTCCTTTCACTAAAGCTTATATTTTACACTTTTAGAGTCTTTTCAAGCAAAGTACTTGTATACAATGAATATAGTGTGAGTTTAGACTGTTAAATAATAAAAAGAATGTAAGTTGGGAACATTAATTATTTGAGTGGCTATTTCCCATCGACAAAAATTGGTCTAGGTTTGGACAGTGAAAAAAAAAAAAAACAAAAACAAGATGCCCTACCGGGCAGAAGTATTCCTGCAGATGACTGGAAGACTTTCTGGAGGCTTTTCAGAAAGAAATGAATTTTAGTTCACGCTTTAAAACGATATGCATAATGCAGAATGATGTTTGCAGTATTTTACATTTTACCTTTTAACAACGATAACAATTAAAGTTTGTTGTCTCATATAAAACTTCAGTCTTGCTTCAATTTAGAGATTTTTTAAAAAAGGTTTTAATTCAAAGTTGTATTCCCTAAAGAATCTTCAAGAAGTAATTAAGTAATAAAAAGTTTGTCGCGTCAAGAAAAGTCTGTGCTTAAGAAGTAATAACTTCGAATTCATTTAATTACATTCCCGAGAGCATCATAAAAGTTAAGAGACTTTGAAAAATTTTGCCGGAGATCAAGCTTAAAAAGGAACACCGTCAGTTTAAAAATCCATTAGAGAACACTCTTCCGTGGACCTTTCAAAATACTCCTTTTAAAACTATACAGTATGAAAATCTTTATGTTGTTTGTACCTGAACTTCATAATAAAAACTTTTACTTGGCCATGCGAAATAATAAAAATATCTGTGTTTCCTTTTTATCGTCAGCTTGATAGTATACAAATTTTAGAATCATACAATATTATAAATTCGACTAGTCAATTAAAAAAGTGGTCATCAAATGATAAATAAAATAGGTAGAAGTTGATGAGGAAGATGAGCTGTGCTTCATGATTCCAGAGCTTTATAAAAACAGAGTAGCTTATCTAGGAACATGAATTAAAAAATTGCATTATATTTAGAAAGACTAATAGAAACCTTACGCATTAAATCGATATATATATAAACATACCCTATTGGTAGTCGTTCATATCTGTTTTGAAGCATCAAGAACTGCTTATTTATCAAGAATGACTACTAAGAATATTAGTTTCACGTAGATTATCAGCTTGGATCATAAATGTTATTGATTCTTTTAAGTTTGACAGCCGTATAACCTCTTCTATATCCATATATTCAACAAAGAAACTTTCACAGATCTACGCATGCTTCTTCGCTTCCATTTTTAAAACAACTACGGAAAACGTAAGAACGTTGCATAAGACTCACATGAAACAACATTTCTACCTTGGCATCTGCGATTTAGCCATATGTTAATTATTCCTTTCACTAGAGCTTATATTTTACACTTTTAGAGTCTTTTCAAGCAAAGTACTTGTATACAATGAATATAGTGTGTGTTTAGACTGTTAAATCATAAAAAGAATGTAAGTTGGGAACATTAATGATTTGATTGGCTATTTCCCATCGACAAAAATTGGTCTAGGTTTGGACAGTGAAAAAAAAAGAAAAAACAAAAAAAACACGAACGGTTTCAAAGTATTCCTTGCTTACGCAGGAATACAAAAAACACGAACGGTTTCAAAGTATTTCTTGCTTACGCAGGAATACAAAAATGTTAGTTGAACAATATTGATTTATTATCACGATAGTTCAGTAACCTGGTTTCCATTACTTTCAATACGAATATTTTCAACACTGATTTAGAAAGAAAAAAATAGATAAAAAAGGGAAAGACAATACAAAGAAATTATCGATAGGAAAAAACTCATAAATCAAAAAGGCACACCTAATTAATTTATTATATCACACGAAGGAAGTTACTTTTACGCTTTCTCTTGATGTGTCTGTCTCGTTCTAGGCAGACAGAAAACATATTTTGAATCTAGGCCATCGTTCTCCACGACAGAAAATTAATTATGCATAGGTTTCTACCGCAATCATTATTACTTCATGGTGTGTCAAGAAACTCGTTAATAATATAGAAAGTATCCCAGAATAAGATATCTTCTTAATGCTGTTGCTAAGAAGAAACCGAAGAAAAAAACAGAAAAAAGTTACACGCAATTCACCGAGATTTTGGGTCAGAAATACAGTGTGTTTCGTAATGTTGGAAACGGAAATTTTAAAGTCGTTTTTACGTTTTTCCAAGACACTTTCCTTATTTTTACAAAAACCACTTTTTCATTTTTCACAAAAATATACTAGCGAAAAGAACTTGTAAATGGCTTTCCATCCATGTAAAAATTACTTTGAAATTCGGTATATTCATTTAAAAAAACAGTTTTAAAATTTCCATTTTCAACACTATGAAATACACTGTATAAACAGAACACTTTATTACACTTATTAAGGGTTCTTTAGTATTCTCCTGGCGGCCGTTTGCGACGTGAACTGTTACTTCACGCTTTTTGACTTAGGGCAGTGCGGTTCCAACAACGTCAGTGGTGTTCTGGCAAATTCAGAAAGGGAAAAATGTTTGAAGATGATTTCCTACATGTCTCAGTTGATAGTAAATTATTTGAAAGTCATGAGCAAACCTAACCATATTATCTACTTGCAGATGAGATATTCCCACTAATGAAGTGGTTGATGCGTCCAAACCCGGGTAAAAATACTAGCGAAGAAGAAAGGATTTACAGTCACTGCAGACCACGTATTGTTTACTACATCTTTCTATTTATATCCTTTGCACCGTTTGTCATATAAGACAGGGTATTTATTCTGCTAAAGTTTCTTATTCACATAAAGAAATTCCTGTTATCTTAACTTTTTTTACGACACACACACTGACAGTTTTCATCGAAACCTTTTCAACTCACTTATGTATGTCGTTATCCTTTGATGTTTTCTTATTTTATGAAATAACGTGAACTTGAAATCAAACATTTTTGATATCTAGTTGAGGTTCAGAATTCTCGAGTTACAAAACCGAGTTACAAAACCGAGTTACGCATTATGACGTCACAAACCGACAACCTCGTCCCCAGGGCTTCTTGCCTTTTTCGATATGCGGATGGCGGCGAAGGAAGCCCTGGTGCAGGCCGGTCAAAACCAACTGAAATACTGGTGGTTTTAATTTATGCAGTATTGACGTCATTTGTCTTTTCTGTCCATGTTTTTAAGATTGTCTTCATACGGGCAAGCGAGGTAAAGAACTACTTAAAAATTTTTCATTAAAACGTCGAGTGAAACAGAATTTGTAGATAAAAATAAACAAACGAAAATGGAGCAAGTGATTAATTTATTTTAGCAAATTGAGTACGCTTTAGATAAATGAAACAAGTTCAATGCTGGAATCAACTTTTAAAAGGCAACGATGCAGTTCTACCAACTGGTTTTGGTGAATCGTTGGTTTATCAACTGCTGCCTTTTCTATAATTCCTATAAAAAAGAGGAAGAGAAATAATTGTCATTGTTGTAAGTTGTAATATTTCTGGTACTGAAACTGATGATATGGAATTAGAAAATAGCCAATGAAGTTTTAGAAGGAGAAATCGATATTCTGTTTTCACATCCAAAGTCGTTATTGTGTGATGATGGAAGAAAAATATTAACATCCAAAAAATATATAGCTATGGAGATAATGTTGTGGCATATTGATGAAACACATATTGTGTTAAAATGTGGTATGTATATTACATACTAATAGTTTTTGGTAAATATAGTTTGACATCAAGCCTTGGCAGGTTAAAAAGTTCAGTATAAATATATAAATAAGACTGCAACACAATGTAGCTAAATTAAAAAAACTCATGTGTAATACACCTTTTTTTTATAAGCATAAACAGATATAAGCATAATTAGGCTGATAATTGCCAAAATTTAAGCATAAACTAAGCATACCTTTGACCCTGAAACAATTGTGTAAGCATAAAAACAATAGTCAAAAAATATTTTTGGGGGAGATATGAAACATCTCCATAGCAAAGAAAGGTTTTGCTGTGATATATATAAACAGTGTATGATTGAAGACATTGCAATGGTGGTTTGCTTGAAAAGTAATAACAAGCATAAAATAAGGCTGAATCTTAATATTTTTGGTCATTAGGTGTGGATAGACTACGCATGGATTAAGGCTCGATTCTCAAAATCTTTAAGCATAACTGAGGCTGAGCCAAATTTACCTGATGCTTATAAAAAAAGGTGTATTCATGTGTAATTAGTTTTTGAGTGCTTGAATAATATAAATAATGTAATATAAACACAACAATAAGTATATACATAGTTTCTGTATAACTTTTATGTGGACAAAACTATAAACAAAAGAGCTTGAAAATAGAATTAATACAAATCTGCTTTTTATAAGACACTGACGCATATATACAGGCCAAATTACCCAGATTTTGTAAGAATGTATGCATTGAACTTTGAATCAATTAATTGGAATTGCACAAATCAGTGCGTACTTCTGTTTCAATTCAGCTTGGGCTTCTTCAATATCAACTGTCTTTCCAGACACAGTATTAAAAATATCAATTATAAGTGGATGGTTTTCCTTCGGTTCTGAATAAACTTCATTTACACTGTACTCACTGGTCTCAACAAGATGGGTGATCTCGAGATCTGAGAAAAAACTATGTCACTCAAGTAAACTTCAAGTAAAGTAGGTACTCAGATAGTCCTGTGAAAGTGTTATCCAATAATACTGACTTATTTCCCTTTCTTTGACATAGTTTTTCACATGATGATGCTATTCCATTGCATAACAGACTTTTCAGTGCAAGATTGACTCCCACATATGTAGACAGTGATGTTGCTATAGCAAGTGGTTGTTTTGTTTTTAATGAGTTCTCAATTTTTTCAATATTTTCCAATGGTTTCGATACAATTTTGTCATAATCTTCAGTATGTATAGAGTTATGTTTTATTATGCAATTTTCATCTTGTTTAGGTTATTGTGCTATGTTCCTTACTTTTATTAGTTGTTGTGTTGTAAATTGTAACTGTTTACATGAACCTATACTGGAGCTTTCTCCATTAATTGCATATGATTGGATACTACTAGGTGGTAATTTTTTTATAGATAAGCTTTGTCTGTCTAAGTGTCACCTGTGTTTGTTGACAGGATTGTATGAATGTCAACATGTTCTCGACATGGCTCTAACACTTTCTACAAATTGTATGGGGAGGACAGTCATCCTCTCTTATGGTAATTCCACGTATACGTGCGATTTTCAGAGACAATCTTTTCTCCTTTCAAAAAACTGAAAATATCTTAAGTAATTGTTGTTCTTTTGCTCGATTGGATTGATTTCCTCCTTCTTTCCCTAAATACACTTTGTTTGGTGTATTGAGCCATTTACTCATGAACACTAAATATTCACACCAGTATTATAGTTTTTCATTTACAGGTAGGGAAGAAAATGTTTTCTCTGAAAAATTTTATGAACTTACTTCCACAATTTTGAGAAGCTACTAAGCTACTATTACACCTGCTTGGTATGAAATAATTATGAATGGTAAAGCATGAGAGGAAAAAGAAAAATATTTAGCTGATGTATCTGTAATCGCTGTCGTCAATTTTCTAGCCTCGTTACTATCTTTTATCAATAAAACAAATTCATAAGTACGAAAATTCAGTCATAGCCAATTATAATGTTATTTAATATTTATCCATCAGGTCTTGTCTTCTGAATTGGTGAAATATTTTCAATCTTTTTTTATTCCAATTTCTGGCTTTGAAACTTCTCCTCGCATTGATTTTTTTTAAAATCTCACTCGACGCCGAGGGCAATATTTTCTTAATTATTTAATTCTCAACAACCAATCACAAGTGAGAAACGACCGGCCTGCACCAGGGCTTTCTTCGCCGCCATCCGCATATCGTAAAAGGCAAGAAGCCCTGGGAACGAGGTTGCACAAACCGAGTTACTAACTTGGAAAGTTTTAAATTTTAATTTTTCTCGAGTTACTAACTTGGAAATTTTTTTTGTTTTATTTTTTCCGAGTTACTAACTCGGAAATTTTATTCTCGTAAAATTTCCCTGAGTTACTAACTCGGAAATTTTATTTTATTTTATTTTTTCCGAGTTACTAACTCGGGAATTTTATTTTGTTTTATTTTTCCCGAGTTACTAGCTCGGAAATTTTATCTGCTATACGTTTTTAATTTTTAGTTTGCTTTTTGTTTTTCGAGTTAGTGACTAAAAACTAAATCACAAATTGACTTGAAACGAAAGTGAAATTAAAAGAGAATTTCGGACCAAATATTTAAACAATTCATTATGAGCCTAATTTTTCAAAAAAAAATTTGAAAATTCTACATATATTAATTTGACTATGCTGATTACAAATTTGCTATTTGGGCCTGAGGTACACTTAATTTTCAAATTAGTGCTTCAGCTTCAAATTCGCACTTGTATTGACTTGGCTATGTGTAGCATAACTACAAATGGGGACCTATATCACCGAAGTGATATGTCATCATATTATATGTTATCACCAAATTGAACGTGAAAAAAAATCAAATAAAAAGTATTTTGGCACTGAAACTTAAACCACAATGGAAGGATAACACTATAAGATCACCAAATGATGCATACACTATAACGTATTAAAAGTTATTAGTGGATAAAGATCTAATCTAATAGTGGCACTAATAGTTTGGGTGAAATAAAGCAAGTAGAACAATGTTACTTTGATTTTGAAAACTTGTTTTTCGCCTAAATGCTGTCCAGCAAAAACATTTTTGATTTTTAATGTAAATTTAATCAATTGTGTTGCTGTTTAGGAAAAGTATTTCCGGATCATGATCAACAATATACGACATAAATGCAATCAGTATTATTGAATATAAATTTTCATGAAAATATTTCTATATATTTAAATTAAAAATGCACATAAGAAGAACGACATGGTCTGGCAACATTTCAGTCGGTCACTAAAATCCTCGCTTATACTTCCGGAGCACAATTTTGAGCAAAGTGTAAAAATTGACCCACATCAAAATTGTCACCATTGATTTAAACTTAGTTTCCACTATCGAAGCACTTTTAGAATTTAGTGTCACTTTTTCCTAAAATGCACATTTTCACGAACGTCGAAGCACCTTTATAATTTGCTCCTTTTTTGACTAAAAAAATTGCCAAAAAGCTGCACGATAACATCATCATGGAAATTGCTTATTATTGACGTAATCTGAAGACTTACAAAAGTGTTTGGTAAATCTTCTTTCTTAGCTAACAAAAAGCAATGATTGAAAAGAGAGACATAAGTAAACCACAGTGGAGTTTATTTCCACCATCAATCAAATCTAACGAAAAGCTAACAAAAGCTAAATGTTACTGTTATTGAGTTACTCCAAATTTTAATTAACTAAAAAAATAACTCTTAATACACAACAGTGTATACATCATTTAAAAACGTGTAGCAGATAAAATTCTCCGAGTTATTAACTCGGGAAAATTCTACAAGAATACAATTTCCGAGTTAGTAACTCGGAAAAAATAAAACAAAAAAAAAGGTCCGAGTTAGTAACTCGAGAAAGATTAAAATTTAAAAATTTCCGAGTTAGTAACTCGGTTTGTGATTTTGTAACTCGGGAATTCCGAACCTCTATCTAGTTCACGTTATTTCATGAAATTAAGATATTCACCGATCACATTGCATATTTGGAGGCTGTTACTGATGTTTTAAGACTGAGAGTTAAGATAAAAAAGGCATAAAAAAGGCATAATTGCATTTGCTTTCTCAACACTTCAAATCAAGCCTGTCGAAATCGTCAAAATAAATCAATGAAGAGCATTTTTATTGAAAAAATGTGTAAAATTCTATAAAAATGCACTCCCTCGCAGATATTTTTCAGCAAATTTGTCCACTGGGATTGATGTGAGGACAATGGTTGAAATGCAGAACTGAGTTCTTTTAGTTCTTGGTGTACAAAAATTCATTTAAAAAAATTGATTAACCATAAACTTTTTGTCATATCTATTTTAAAATTATCTCCTCTTTGGTTTGACTTTGGTTTGACTTGTACGTACAGTGTGTTTCGTAATCTTGGAAATGGAAATTTTAAAGCTGTTTTTTTAAATGAATATACCGAATTTCGAAATAATTTTTACACCGTTGGAAAGCCATTTTCAAGTTCTTTCAGATAATATGTTTTTGTGAAAAATGATAAAGTGGTTTTTGAAAAAATTAGGAAAATGTCTTGGAAAAATGTCATTAAATTTTTAATGGTCGATTAACACGTAGCTTAATTACATCGTGCTTATTGTTTCAAAGCACTGAATCCATTCAAATTCTTTATTAACTTTATGTTTGCACTGAGACCCCAACTTGATCTTTAAAAACATAAAAGTTATTTCAAAAAATCTTTTCTTTTCATTTACATCTTAATCGACCATTAAAAATTTAATGACATTTTTCCAAGACATTTTCGTTGTTTTTTCAAAATCCACTGTTTCATTTTCCACAAAAACATACTAACCGAAAGAACTGGAAAATGGCTTTCCAACCGTATAAAAATTATTTCGAAATTTGGTATATTCACTTAAAAAAACAGCTTTAAAATTTCCATTTCCAACATTACGAAACACACTGTATTTAGCTAATTCTCGTTAAAGAAGTATCTACTTTTCATGAAGTGCTTATAAGAAAAACTGAAAGTTTTTTTCAAACTTTGAGAACTTTTTTGACTTTTCAAAATTGACTTTTAAAAGTTGGAATATGTCGGACGTACACTTCTTGCTTTTTTGCACTTTTATGGTCCTCATAATTTAACATTTCAAAGCGATAGCAGGCTTTAAAAACCTATCGGACGTACGAACAATGCAAACTTGGATTCGTATTACCTTTTTGTTAAACGAAGTTAACCTACGTTTGACATATTTAGAATTGATATCATCTCTATGGTGAAAGTCTATTCCAGGTTTCCTGAGAATTGGCTCGTACTGAAGTAAATAAAGGTGTATATCTGATAAAACAGGCCTGTATAAGCTAAATTGGAAGTTATTATTTCCAATAAGAAAAATCAGATTTTTACTGTTATTGATGTTATTCTACTCCTTTTCTCAAATTCTTCGTCACAGCGGCGGATCTAGAGGGTAGTCGCAACTTGTGAAGAAGCGCAAAAACATTATTTGTGAATTCAATTTATATAACAAATGGGATTAATTGAACATTTTTCCTTTACAGTAGAGTTGCTTACACTCTACTACACGAATTACGACTTACCTCTAGATCCGCCACTGCGTCACACATTATTAAGAGTAACTTAGCTGAAAGCAGTCAAAAACGTTTTTCTGGTTTCTCGGTAAACACCATCTTTGTTTACATTACATTTTCGCGGGTACACGATAATGCAAAAACCTACAGGACGAAACACTACGGAAACATTGCAAGTCACAAATATTATGAAACGAAGGAATGTCTTTGCAAAACTAAAGTAGGAAAATGTTTGGTACTGTGCAAACATCTTCTTTCCTATCGTAAATCATTTATGATCGTCTAGTTTCTGCATAGGTTCAGGTAATACTTCATATAAACACTACAGCTTCATATGTATGTAGAAACTATGTTTTTGCAAAGTCATGTACAAATAAAACAAAACTATCATTCAATAAAAAAATCCATAAATGTTTTAAATGTCACTTAAGTCTCTATCAATATGAACATTGAAGTTAAAAACGTATTTTTTTTTAGCAATGTGAAAACAGATAATATAAACCATTTCTGGCATCGAGATCCTCAGCTTTTTTTTTTACCAAACTATTTTATTGAACGAGAAATTTTGAAGTAACCGAAGAAAAGGGTATGGAAGTAACAGTTATTTATCTTGTTCAAGTTTTGGGGATTCTTTTTTGGTGTCAAGGTAAAAACTAATCTCATCAATCTGAATTTTCATCAAATCCTAATAACAATGAAATTGTTGTGTTACAAAATGATAAAAACAGTGATAGAGCAGCAAATGTAACCTTCTGGCAGACGATTTTCCTTGTCTTTTGTAATGACTGTTTCAGCTATATCTATTTTGTTTCTGTAGGAGTATTAACAACATGCACCGTGTCTTCTGATGGTTTATCCTTTGAATGCGAGGATAATTTCCAAGGAACGGATGTAGAGTTATCGATAAAAGTTGATGTATGCCGGGACGATCCCAAGGTTACAATTAAATCTGAATCTATAGGCATTGATATTGAAAAATACTTTGATTCAGCAACTAAAGTATTTTACCCAAGATTGTCAGTTTATGTAAGTGTTGTCTTAGAAAAACACCCCGACGGAGACTTGAACCTAGAGGTAATGTTATCATATCTATATATGGATTGATAAGTTTATTCCAAGTGAATGATATAAGAATGCCTCACGTTTTTTATTATAGGTAGAAATTTCAAATAATGATATTTTGAATTATTTCTCACAAACAATCCTAAATGAAAGGATTGGCAAAACAAAATGCAACGGTAAGTAAAAGAAAAGTTTGAAACTAGGAATGCTTATTAACAACGGGATTAAGGTTTTTGAATGACTGCAAAAATATGGAAAAAAGTATGCTTCGAAACCCTTCTCATGGTAAAATATGAAATAAAAAGATGGAATGCGGTTTTACAATGTAACAAACGTTAAAAGATGGTGTCGAAATGCAGTCTAAAGATTCCACAGTAATTACGTCACTTTCGAAATTTCACTTTCGTTTTTGAAATGAAATAAAATGTTTGCTTTGAAATAGTTCTTTATGCAGCCTCTCTTAAAAACATCGAACCTAGTAAAAGATTTTATTCAAAACAACAAATTAGATATAAGCTAAGGAAAGATCACAATTAGACATAAAATCAAATCAAAATAAAAGTCAATGATGACCTGTCTCGTTTATCACTATTGATTTAGTTTATTTCTTCTTGTCAAAAGTAGTGTTCGATATTTTTTTAGAGCTATTTCTATATTCATATGAGAACAAGATGCCCTAACAGGCAAAAGGATTTCTGCAAAATCTGCTTAAGTATGAAAAACAAAAGAACATGTGACTTGAAATGTGAAAGAGATTATATATATATGATTTCCAAAATAAAACATCACATTTCTAATCATGTACTCCCATGTGTCAAAGGACAATTTGACACTATCTGAGATTTATAATGTATATACTGCCAATAAACTGGATTACATCTGAATTACATTCTTTATTTTGCTGGTACGAAACAATATCAAGGATATATTGATCCTTGCAGATATCACAATGAATGAGCACATAACTCATCAACTCTAAAAGATATGAATTTCTGAATTTGATAACTTTGTGTCAGTCTTCCTAAATCACAAGCACAAGAAAGCACACAGATTTTCATGCAAAATACATCTACATAGACCAAAATCAACATATATAATCAGACATTTTTGTTTTAGTTTGATTAATGATATGGCATACACTCAAAAACATTCTTAATCTAAGTTGACATTCATGGCCTGTTTATAAAAATTCTTTAAGAAATTTGAAAAGAAAGTTGAATGATTTTTACAATACAGCATTGCATTTCTGATTTCATAGGCAACATAGGGCATTGTGAAAGTGTAATTGACGCTGTGTGATGACATAAACATCCTTTAGATCACAGTAATTTCGTATGTAAATCGTAATCTTTAAACATTTGATATGTACCGTCAATCTTCTTAATTATGAATGGATTTTTCAATATTGAAAACAAAAAAATTAAACAAAGATCTTGAAAGTATACTTATACGTACGTATACTTATATGTATGCTCAAGCACACACATATATAAATTATATAACTGAAAGAAAAGTTTTGTATTGTGTTTCATGATGTGCAGTCTATATATTAACAGCCGATTCTCCGTCTGTCTGTCTGTTTGTTTGTTTGTTTGTTTGTTTGTCTGTAAGTCACGCAAAATGGTAGATTTAGTTGTGAGAGCAAATACTTTATTTTATTTTGTGCGACGTCAGTGTTAAACCATTGTATTGAGACCTTAATCGAATGCGACGTTTTGGGAAAATTATCTCCGTAACGAATAGGGATAACTGACGTTTTTTGGGGTCCGCGATACAGGCGATAGGGTGACGAGAATGTTGGGTCTAATTTTTTGGGGGGACGGGTTTATGACGTCATCAAAATTTTTGATCAACAATGTCTTTGTAACGGTTGGACGTAGCAAAACGATCCCATACATTTTTTGATCAGTTTTTCGAGCTCTACGACATGGGCGCACTTATTATTTCCAATTCCTTAATTTTATTTTTCATGAACTCAACGCAGGCTGAACATGGGCGGCGAGCGACGCCGCCTTGGCGGCTAGTGTTCTGAATTTACAGACAGTTTGAAGATGCTTTAATTCGCTGATTAGGAAAGCCATTCATAATAAGGGTCATTATAGACAGTGTATAACTTAAAAACTGATATAAAATATTAAAAACATTAAAACATAAAACATTAAAAGTAAGTGGTGCAGGGAGTAGACAAACATTTTTGATGTTGGAACTTAACAGGAAACCAAGCTGAGCTTAAGTATCCAGAGCTTAAAATGCATAACAGCCTTATACGAAAGAAACAAAGATGTTTTCAGGCTTTTAAAGACATCTCAAGGCATGTTTCCACTAAAAACAAACAAGTATATACCTTTTTGAATCTTCCATTTACAAAAGGTTGAGATTTTTGTTTAAGTTAGAAAAGAACGATCACAATTCAAGATAAATTATAAGTTTCTTCTATATATTTTTGTTTTTCATCTTAAAAATCCACTTGTGTAAATCTAAAAGGGTTTCTTCCCGCTGACATGCATGGAACGTTGCTTTGGTTTCATGTAACCGCATTTTTAAAAAACCGCTAGGTTTGGACAGTAAGAAAAAGAAGAAAAAGAAGAAAAACAGAGCCGGTTTTAATGTATTTCTTGCTTTCGCAGAAATCAAAAAAGCAAGGGTTCTTTATTATTATTATTAGTATTATGAAATCATATATTATTATGAAATCAACATCGCTATTGTCACGAATTTGAAATTCAGAAAATGTATGAGCGCTCTCCAAACTACATTAAAACAAGACATCAAGACGATCCAAAATTCAGAAACTCATTTTATAAATATCAATTCATTACTTGATAATTTAAACTCCAGATTAATGAACTTTTCAAATAGTTTTCCTGTAGTGAAATATTTTTATTTTATCTCTTTGCTCATGGCTTATAAATTTGAATGACAATTCAAATGATGAATGGGGAAATAGGATTCAAAGAAAAACTCAATAGTTCTTTTATTTTCCTGAAGTACTATTACCACATAAATTTTTATCTCATTTCATTTTTTTCATAGCAATCACGAAATGGTCGTATTCGCAATCGATTGCTTTAAAGTGGGGGCTTAAAGGAGGCTTATTCGTATTGTTTTTAATTAAAGGTTTTATTTGTTGTTATTGTTGCAAGCAGACTCCATCTGCACCTGCTACACTGGTTCTCACACCAACCACGCAGAACAGCAACAACGCCTTGGAAATGGTACCACCACCTTATCACCAAACATATATCCCTGTATATACGAATGTTAATGACGTAAAATTATAAGCATGAACCAGTGAATCATTAAATTTTTGTATGCACCGATAACTACTTGCAATAGATGAAGTTTGTCTTGTCACCATGGGTCAAAAGACGCATTCGAAACATGTTTCCGTGCGAAATTCGATGTTCCACGGCAAGTCGTAGAGTAACCTTTCTAGAAACAGAATAATGTATTATTCTAACAGTTTCCAAGTAAATGTGTTCTAGGTTTTTCCCAGTTTCAACTAGAATGACAGTTTGTTGGCTTTATTCAACAGTTATGTTTAACCTATACTATCAGATATCATAAGTTTTCGTGAGAGTATAGAAATGAAATCTCAAATCGTAGTGAAATAAATTTCCATAATGTTTCACTTTGAGGTAAGCACGTATGCATCAGTCCCCTCGCTCTGTTTACATGACTTCAGTTTCTATGCATATGAAGTTTCACCAGTCATAAATTCAAAAAGATAGTTCATCAGTGATTCTCACTATGAGATAAGTACGTAGCGATGAAAGCCCTTTCTTACTGATCTTATTCCGAAAAAAGTGAACCACTCATGTTAATCACATGATTGTTGCCAGACAAACTCTCTACAATACACCTACTCCGAATTCTGTGTATATACAGTTCCCACTCGTTGAACTTTCGAGGGACTGAAGAAAGTGGTTCCACTTAGCGAATGTTCGGTTCCACATAGAGCGGTAACTGTATTTTAACTTAGTACATAGAACCTTGTTTTATTGCTTCATTGATTGTGGTTTTATGATCTAGTCATCATTTGCTATCTCTAAAACTTCCAGTATGTTATAAGCAGTGTTGAAAGGGGGCGGGATGTACTAATGTGGTTAAGTTAATAACAGAAATTTGGGAAAGGTGTCGTATCGTAAGGCCTTTTATAATCTGCAACAATTTTCAGATGACAGCTTTTAAGCACAGACGCATAATGTCTATGATTTTTACTTTTTGATAAAGGCGTATCATATAATCTTGTATAACCACACATAAACTTGTTTTCTGCAAAGCATTTAGTAGAAACGACTTATATCAATAATTTTCTTCTTCAATTTTTCCCTACGTTTCTGAGCATGTGATTACCAATCCTACATTGTAATCATAGTACAACTTGCTACAACTTGCTACAACATCGTACAACGTGGAACAACGTGATGCAACAATAAACCACTGAACATGCTCGTCTTCAGCATTATCTTCTCTGCGATTAATTCCGCTAATCTTGCATAAAATGTGGCACATTTGTGCCCTATTGCACCATTTGTTGAGAAAACAAGTGGGGTGAAAGTCCCGTTTTTCACCTGCAGCACACGTTCATTGTAGCATCGTTTTTTCTCGTTCTCGTTCCTTGAGAAGCATTTGACAAGTTCTAGGTTCCTGTATCTTTGCGCGTTTTGGTCAAAGACACTTATGTCAAAAATTGCTCGTTGCAAAGCAACCCAGAAACCTACCGCGCTCGCATCAAGTCTTGCTTCTTGGCTGGTGTTTACCGTCCTCGCTTGTAGTCTCTCGCCATCCATTTCAGCAAGCATTGGTTCCACTTTGACATCGGTACACACTTCATCCAAAAGCTCGGCAGTCACATCTCGTACTTCGTTATGGCGGAGAGTTATGAGTCCACCTTTCTTACAGGATAGGGCGTGAGCAATATCAAATCGTGCTCCACAAGCGTCGGCATTCTCTCCATGGACCAGTCGTACCTGATTCGAATCAAGTCTCTGAATTCCTGCTTTGAAAGGTCAAAATCGTATTCCTTGATTGGGAGCGACGTGATCCAGTCGGAAACGTCTTTTTGAGTGTTTGCGTCTGCTGTTCGTTTTTCATTGGGTGCATTTGCTCCAGGAGCGTGTTCAGAGTTTGTTGTTGCTTGCGTTAACTTGAGCTTTTTATTTGCGATTTTGTTTTTGTATCACCATCGTCCGGTATGTTCAAAATTTGGTTTTGAAGGCTTTATGTTATGGCTTGCGAATTGTTGAATTCTTCATCAGCACATTCACTGTTGGTATCCACTGACGAAGCACGCATAGGCCGCTTGGAGTTGTGACAGGAGGGTGATTTCTTCGATCCATTCATCAACAGTCTTCCGAAAGTAAGTTGTCTTGTTCGCATCCGTTCCAATCACTGTGCCCAAGTGTTTTTGTCCATCTGCGGATATCTTGACATTGGTTCCGTTGAATGCTCTGGTCGCGCCCTCCATTCGATCAGGTTTGACGATGAGCCACGACTTTGAAGGTTATGGTGTGTATCCGAATTGAGGTCCGTTTATCAGCAGAGCGTCCCACCAAATACGTAGTGCTTCAAACGTTCCAGCTACCGTTATCGTCTGCAAATGCAACGTCTTCCTCATTGGTCGTGACATCGGACATCCGGTCGAGCAAGGAGTCATAAGTGCATATACGGTCATCTCTACTGGGTTCCCTTTCGTTGTTCCTTCGTGAGATTTTATTTCCACGCCACCAAATACGAAAAGGCGTGCTGGAACAGAGTAGCAGCTTCTGATATAGGTAGCTACCACAGGACAAATGATTCTAATGTTGTGCTGGAATACTTTACGATTCAGACTGTTGAAGTCATTTGCCCCGTTCACCAAGAGTACAGCATCAGGTTGTTTTTTCCGTGAACATTTTCTTCATCGCGTTGATGGCTGCTTCACTTCCTGCTTTGCGTCCACACATCTGGTTTTTCGAGCATGAATTCACTACGTTTGCTTTGGTTACGCTCATGACGACTTTCCCCATGATCTTCCGCAGAACTTCACCTATTTCCAATTGTTCTCGAGTCGTGAAGCCATCAGTGTTGCGAGGGAGTTGTCGGTTACTTCCGGTTACTTCCATTAGGGAGCATATCACGGCCGCAATGGTCATTCGAAGATCACTTCCAGCAACCCCGTAGTCTCGAGAAGTCAGCATCCTTCCAGATGGACCAGACGCACCTTTTGTTAGTTGCCCTCCTTTGACGGTTGGTTCGGCACCTCACAATAGCGAATCTTCGTTTGAGTCCTTGGCTGGTGGGTGTTTAGCCTTAAATGAGCTGATTGTTTCGTCGTTCAAGGGCAACATGCCTCCGTGTATGTTGTTCGTTAGCAGCTTTATAACCCCATTTGCGTTTCCGTTCAGCATTAAGTCACGGAACTTTCTGGATAGCGTAGTCAGGTCTTTTTTCGTTGTTGTTTTAGGCAGTCGCGTCTGTAGTGTATCAGCTTCTCGAAGAAGTTGCATGAATTCACCGTCGTTCCATAATTTGAGGCGTTTCTTGAGTGCCGCTACATGATCTTTGCTCTTCGAGGATTTAGATGGCACCTCACAATAGCGAATCTTCGTTTGAGTCCTTGGCTGGTGGGTGTTTAGCCTTAAATGAGCTGATTGTTTCGTCGTCCAAGGGCAACATGCCTCCGTGTATGTTGTTCGTTAGCAGCTTTATAACCCCATTTGCGTTTCCGTTCAGCATTAAGTCACGGAACTTTCTGGATAGCGTAGTCAGGTCTTTTTTCGTTGTTGTTTTAGGCAGTCGCGTCTGTAGTGTATCAGCTTCTCGAAGAAGTTGCATGAATTCACCGTCGTTCCATAATTTGAGGCGTTTCTTGAGTGCCGCTACATGATCTTTGCTCTTCGAGGATTTAGATGGCGTTTGGAGCAGCAGTGCTGGCATGATGCTGATTGCAGTCATTGCAATTTCACGTAACGGTGTCTTTTCGATCCACATGTGTAACAATCAGGTGATTTCTCGAATGTATTTCCTGTGAAACTTTTCCGCAGACGGTTGATTGCCATCGGCCAGCTCTACAGCTACCGGTGGTGGTCTCCCAACTTCATCCGGTGGAGGTCTTTCTTGTAAACAGAAACACTGGTGTTGCGTGAGTCCTCTTTGACTTTCAAAAATTCTTTAACAATTCGTGCATTTAACCTCGTTATTGTTTTGTAAAGAAACACCTGGATTGGATTGGATTGGATTGCATTTTCATTGTGCTGAGGCGTGTTTTGGCGATTGCTGTTTTCTTCAGGTGCGGTAGCTGCGTTATCTTCTTCCGTAATTCACTTGATTTTTAACAGCAAGTTGGTGCGCTGGAGAGTTTTTTACAATGTTTGTATTCAGTATGAGTTGTATTTCGTTCATATAGTTCAATTTGCTTTTCTTTAATTTCTCTGGAGAAATTTTACGCAATCTACCATCTTTAACCGTCCATACGTTTCACGCACTCGTTTCCGTTCCTGCATTAATGGGGTTATTCTTTCAGTTGACAGAAACAAGTTCCATAAACTTGCTTTATGTACATTAAATGATGAAAATGATCACTAAAAATTCTTACCAAACGACATAGCAAGAACTGATTCCGTAAAACGAAGTTTTCACTACGCAAATATCCTTATGCAAGAGGCTATTGCGATGGTAACTTAAAATGATGCAAAAAGATTCAAGCAGAAATTTTATTATGCTTTAACGGAACTCATACGCCAGGAATATAGGTTGGGTACCACGATAGAGACCTGTGTTTGAGGAAATTTTTCAAAACCACTAATTCTCAGAGAACAGTAGAAATATTTACATGAAGGATTTTATCGTTGATTGCATGTGTAAACTAATCCCAAAGCAATCCGAAAGTGTGGGGAATGACCGCTAATGATCTTATATTCTATACTTAGCAGTTTGGAAAATTTCTAAATTTGGCCGTCGCATGTCAATTAATTAATAAGTGAAATGTTTCGTTATCTGTTTAAATACAAAATTACGTTTTGTTGTATGTATTCGTTTCTCAACAAACTTCGACACACAAAAAACTCGTCGTAAGATGTGAATAGATTTATTTCTTGATTTATTGATTGATTCATTTATTAAAGTACGTTTCAAATGAACTTGCACAGTTTTTATAAATGCTTGGCAAATTTGGAGATTATGAGATATTTCAAAAATTCTTTTTGCGCTGTGTCAAGCTTACAAAGCACTTTTTCATGATATAGAAAATTTGGAAGAATAATGAAAATGGAAGAAGAAAAACGAAGATGAAAAAAACAAGCTTTTTATAGAAAAGAGAAAAACAGCTCAATTTTTGGTGAGACAAACTTCAATCTTTGATCCTTCAAAAGGCGAAATAATTTTTCAAAAAAATAAAATAGATCGCAAGACATAATCCTTTAAAGTCATTTAGGTCACATGTTTAATTTATGTTTTAACATCAAAATTCGCAGTGACGCACACTTTGTCTGCAGATTTTAAAACAAACTGCTAAGCATAGAATATAAGAATAATGTCTATAAAACAGATTACCGTAAATGACCGATTAAGCGCCCAGGACTCAATTAAGCACCCCGTCCGATTAAGCGCCCAGGCTTAGAGGAAAAATTTGTAATAAGCACCCAGGTTCCGATTAAGCGCCCTGGTGCAAAACTAAATCTGGGCGCTTATTTGGCAAAAACATAAAATATTGAGAAAAACATCGTTTTTAGTTGAACATATATTTCACCATAAAGAAGGAAACCCTAAAAAACGCAGAAATGAATTATTTTCATCTGAAAGTGAGAGTATTTATCGAGTAGTTCTTTTGTCAGTATTCAGTGAAAAGATAAACTGTATTGGAGGTTTTAGTGATTTTTTATTAACCGCCCAGGACCCAATTAAGCGCCCCGTCCGTAAAAGCGCCCACCATAAAATTTATAATCGCTCAGGGCGCTTAATTGGTCATTTAAGGTATAGATTGTTATTGCCACATTTTCCTGTTTTTTATACAACAAAACAAAGTTTTCAGTTTCAAATTCGTTATTGTGAAGTTACATGTGACATGTAAATATCCGGACGTCGTTTATATTTTTTGCAAACAGTCTGTTGACGATCATATATACCACCTACTAAAACCTGCTGGATACTCGTCAAGTAAATCATGAACGTTTTGCATGATGAGAGATTGATGAGAAAATGTTCTTCAGTCCCATGAATGTATCCCAATTAATCTGATGTGTCGCTGTTTTTGATTTGTTTTGATACAAAGAACGAAATGCTTTTCGGAAGTTATAAAATATTGTTTGAAACGCTACGAAATACAGACAGGGAGAACTTTTTTAAGTATTCAAAATATTACTATTTTTTAAAGAAAGGAAAAATTACATAATTAATAAATGCTCGAAAACAACTTTTAACGAGGATATTCTTGTTTCAGGTATTGCAGGATGTCACCAGAACGTTTTGACGTTCTTTTACGACAAATGGAGCCACATATTTACAAGAAAGACACACAATTTCGTGAATCAGTTCCTAGTGGTACAAGTCTTGCAGACACCTGAGATACCTCGCATCTGGTGAGTCACAACTTTCCATCTGGGCAGGACAATGGTGTCAAAAATAATTAGAGAGACTTGTGAAGCGATTTGGAAAGTCCTGTCCCCAACTTACTTATGCTCGCCATCGAATAAGCAAGAATGGAAAAAGATCAGTGATGAATTTGAAGAAATATTGAATTTGCCCCATTGCATTGGAGTAATTGACGAGAAACACATTGCAATTGAATGTCCCAAAAAATCTGAATCGAATTATTATAACTATAAAGGCTTTTTTTAGCCTTGTCCTTTTGGAAATCTGTAATGCCAAATACTGTTTACCTTTGTAGATATTGGACAGTATGGCAGTGACAACGATAGTGGGGTTCTTAAAATAAGCAATGTGGGTAAATGCTTTGAAGACGGTAGGTTCATTGAATGTACCAGATAATAGTAAAATGCTAGGAATGGATGTAGTTACCGTACATTTTAGTGGGTGATGAGGTCTTTCCTTTAAAGACCTGGCTGATGAGGCCGTACCCTGGTACACTCGTTGAGACACAACGTATCTATAATTACATAGTTTCAAGAGCTAGAATGACAATTGAGAATGTATTCGGAATATTGGCTGTAAGATAACGTATTTTCCGTAAAGCTATTCGAGCAGATATCAATACCGTTGAAGTGATTGTCCAAACATCTGTTTGTTTGCACAACTTTTTGAAAATTAACGGCAAAATCTGCATATTCTCCGCAAGAATTTATTGACTCAGAGATGGAGGATGGGCCTATCTGCCTAGGAGACTGGCGCAGTTTGGTTGCTAATGTGCAAACTTGTTTTTGTTGTCTACCAAAAGCCAAAGGCGGAAGAAAGAAAACCAAGGCCAAATATACCCAAGATGCTCTTAAGTATTACTTGAATACGACAGTAGGTTCTGTTGAGTGGCAATGGGAATATGTCAATCGACTAGGACCAGTACTAACAGGGGAAATGACAAAATATTTAACAACATTGTATTTTACTTTATTTTATAACATCCTTTTCAAATAATCCCTATGACTACAACGAAATAAAACTGTTTTTAGAGACTTAAAAGAGCTGAAAATGTCCCTTATTCTGACTTCACATATTGGGCCGAACAGGGCAACAAATTTGTGAAATGACCATGATTCTGATTCTGGACTTGGGTGTTTTGTGTGACTTGCTGGGCAGGTATCAAATTATTTTGAGGTATACCAAACGCTTGGCTGCTGTTGGATTCTGATTCTGAATACATCATGTACCTGAAAAGATTTTGATTAATTTTACATTGACAAGAAAACTTGAGACTTTTAGACAAATTCCTAATATGTGACAAGACTAAATTAGCAAAGGCAGTATCTAGGTCAGTAGCATTCGTTTGATAATTTTCTGTAACATTAGTCTGTCCAACCATTTCAGTTACAGCCGACATAAACTCCAGGTTTTTTGGGTTCTTTTCCTTTCTTTTTCCATTTTGGTCTGCCAGTAACCTGAGATATTTTTCAAGATAGTTCCTCGGTTATGGAATTTTCATCTAATGAGGTTGAAATTTCCAGGTCGTTTTTTGACAGGTTTAATTTTTCTTCAGCATTTCCTTCATCGCTGTCATCGTCGAACTCGTCTCCCAAATCAAACTTCTTAGCAAAATCTCCTAGAAGAAAACAAGAGGCAAACGTTGACTAATGTACCCACTACTTAACGCCATATGTACCCACTACAGGTGGTGTTAAGCACAACACGCAGACATAACCAGAGTTGCAATGTTTTCTTTGTCTTTCTTAGTCTTTTTTTAAAAGCAGTTTCTGTAGATGTTAACAAAGTTAACCTTTATGTTTTGAAGTTTTTCAAGGCCATGTTGAGAAAGCTATTTAGATTTAAATATTGTGTTACTGACCATAAAGCTATTATTAAATGACCTTTAAACACAAACCGTTGCGTAAAGTTTCTGGTTGAAATGACTCAGGTTAGAATGAAATGACTCAGGTTAGAATGAAATGACTCAGGTTAGAATGAAAAACACAAAATGTTCATCATTACGACAACCATGGTGGGGATCAGCTGCTATGGCAACCTACAACCCAGGGGCTCCCTCCTTTTCGATATAGATCTCCATTGGACAGCAATCGAATCAATATCTTTCGTTTGCCATATAGGATCCTTTAAATTCTATGAAACCTCGTCCTGCCCCTATTGATAATAGCCTCATCAAAACTGAAGAGGAAGAATTCTTTTCAGGGTACCATGGGTAAATGAGAAGAAAAAATAAGAAAAAAAGGATCACAAGGAAATTTGCATGTGCTTCATACACTTTATGTATACACGCTTAACAAATCCAATGTTTCATTACCTGCGTACCTGCGTGAATAAACAATAAATATGGATTTTCGTTATATGCGTCCATTTCTCAAGCATAGCATTTCCATGTTAATCACACGATTGTCACAAGACAAACGCTCTACTATAGACCTTTTCCAAATCCTGTTAAAACAACATATTTTGACTTAGTATATGGCACCTTGTTTTATTGCATCATTGATGTTGTGACTTTAAGCCATAAATTACATATGCTTTCTTAACACTTCAAATCAAGCCTGTCGAAATCAAAAAGATGAATCGATGAAGAACATTTTCATTGAAGTAATGTGTGTAATTCAACGAAAATGCACTCCCTTGCAGAGATTTTTCAGCAACTTTGTCCACTGGGATTGATGTGAGGACAATGGTTGAAATGCAGAGCTGAGTTCTTTTAGTTTTCATTTCAATAAATTTTTCTTCATATGGACTTGCTTTTTAATTTCAAAAATCTGTCGGACGTACGTTCGATGCTTGAATGTCAAATTAAATTTGATTGGGTTGTAAAAACAAAACAAGAAAGACTGAAAGTCTCGATCACCTGCTGCTGACATTGCTGAAAAATGTAGTGAAAACGCGCGATATAACTTTCAAATACACAATGTGAGTAGTGACGTAAAAGTAGTGAAAATTTTACGAATCGGATCGGACACCAGCTCTTTCTAAACACTGCTATCGCTTACGCGCAGCAGGTGAAAGAGACTTTTATCAGCTTAGAGGAACATGTAAACATTTCTTAAACTTGAAACAAATACTTGAATCAAAAACTAGTTACATGTTGATAAGTAAGCCTGTCGGACGTACATCGATAGAATTTCGTATTTTTAAATTCTAACTTTCATCAGCGGGTCTATCAAAATGAAAAACAAATTCTCATGTATCGATTTGAAATAATACTTAAAACTACATATTAGCTATTTGAAAGCAGATACTTCTATCTTCCTATCGATTATTAGAAAAGACAAATGGTAAATAGAAGGCCTCTGACTGAAAAAAAATATGTCGGAGGTACGTTGTCGGACGTACGAATTTTGCCAATGAAAATTTAAATTCTCCAATTAATCCGAACTAAAGGTTACTGAATTCAATTTTCCAACCGTTAATTAAAAATCAAGCTCTGATAAATTTATCACAAACTCGATCTATTGCAGATTATTTTCGTACATCCGGCAGATTTCAAATGAAAAATTAGGCACTGGATTCATATCGTCCGAAAGCATTTTAATGTACATGATCAACCAGAATGTTGTCGCAACTTAATTTCTATATCAGAACAAATGATTAAGTGATACACAAGTCAGAAATAGTCTTGAAATATTACTTGTCTTAGTGATAGCGTACGTCCGACATATTTTTTATAAATACATGATCTATGCTTAAAGAGGCATTGGCCGGCTTAAGACAAAAGAATGTGAGTTACTCTTGGTTATTCAAATCTGCCACGTGATTTGAGGATTAAAAAATTAGAATGATCGAGACAACTTTTAAACATCATGGCGAAGAGGAAGATTTTCATTGCTGTCAGAATTTTTTTCAATGTCTTGTCTATGGGCGTGAATTGTAATATGGTACTAAATATTGGTACGAAGTTATCATGAATTTATTAAGGAATATTTCAGTGCTAGTTATTGAATGAGAGTATTTGTTATTTTAAAGATATACAAGGATTCGTGAGTGCCGGGTAGAACCTCTACATTCACATCTATACAAAATAAGTTTAAATTTGCTATTATATATAACTTGCATTACTGCTTTTGATTTTGCTGAGTCCTACCTCACAGATAATTTAGAGGAAGACGGAAAGGTCGTTTGGATTGCTTTCTTGGGTAGCATTTTTTGTTGTTAGCTTGCTAGGTATTCCTACCTGAAGATCATAAATATTTTTGAAATTATTTTCATTTATGTGGCATGTTTTGTGGCCATGGTCCATTAGTTTTGATTTTGAGTTATTTCATGAGAACTTATTTTGCTTTTCCTCTCTAGAAAACCAAAACAAAATGTAAAAGAAAATCCATTTGCTTTTTGGCAATCACAGAAAAATATATCCTAGTGAATAATAACATTACTGGCATGAATTCAATTGCAAGCTATACAATTTTTGAATCTACTTTGACATATTCGTACACTGTAGCTGGAATAAGTTTCAACATTAAACACTGTATAAGGAATTAATTTGTTTTTAAATAGTTTTTCTCTCCTTAATTTTCATTACGCTTACTTTTTTTCTGTTTCCAAAATTTTAATAAAAATACAAATCTTGATTATTTCTGCCTCCTGGAGTCACTTCTGTGGCTGATCAATTTTTCGTGTTTATACATTATTGCATCTGGATAATCATTGCTAATAACTTTTGTTTTTTATTAAACATATGACATTGTATTTTTTTGTTTTTTGTCATTTTTGGGCATTTGGTTGCTTACTGGATACGACTTCATGCATGGTTTAGTTTATATACATCTGCCTTTTCGATTCATTCACATGTTATGATTTCTAATATGGCCATGACATCGTGAAGAAAGAAGAACACTGATTCAATCTGAGAAAA
Organism: Turritopsis dohrnii; assembly: GCA_027922465.2. Lineage (NCBI taxonomy): Eukaryota > Metazoa > Cnidaria > Hydrozoa > Anthoathecata > Oceaniidae > Turritopsis > Turritopsis dohrnii. Next base: position 698,984 of record BQMF02000076.1, on the reverse strand, counting down.
ACATTATTTGGCAAATTGAAATGTTGTTGTTATCTTGTCTCTTCCCGTCCCCACACTGCTGTATTCTTATAGAAAGGAACAGAATTATAAAAATTGAAGTTTAATGCTTGTGTAAAATATCATTTCTGTCTTCACATTGAATCATATGTCACAAGATACATGTGTCAGGTGTATTTCTATTATTAAAAGCCATGTGTTTCTATTATTTTATTATTTTATTTTCTCACTTCACGCTTCAGTAAACGATGTTCAAAGCGATCGCGATCTTCGCGGCATATTTGTTTTGATTTTGATTGTTTTGATCACGTGAGAATAATATTTACATTTAATCCGGCCAATGCCTCTTTAAAATAAAAAAACGAAACTGTTTCTAAATATGAAAACATGTTTAGTGAAACCAGCTTTGGCAAACTGGGCATTGAAGGCATTCTTCTCGCTCGTTTTCTTTCAATTTTAAGAGACAATTCTCACGTGTATTTTAGGCAATGTCATCCTTTTTCGCATAGCGGCAGACGGCTTGATAATATTGTGTAAAATGGGGTGCTTCATTGAACAGCTTTGAAAATTCCATCAATTGACGTTTAAACTTCGTTTGATTTTTGTGAACTTGAAGCTTCTCAAGAATCTTCAGTGCCTTTTCAATATCATGAGTTTCTGCCATTATCTCGGAGAAGGGCAAAGAAATTGAACTGATAGATGGCACCAACGTCTGCAGCACAATTGCGAACTCCTCGGACTTGACACTCAACCGACGTGACTTGACTTCTTGAAATATTTTGTTTTTGATGGTGGTACCAACGCCGCCATGGACCCCTTTCTGTGACGGACCTTCATGTAGTGCCAATCTAAATCGATGCTACGCTCAAATGTAGTGAAAAGCTTAAAAGCAAAGCTAAATTGTGCTGACACACCATCACTCCACGCATAAATCTCTCTTAAAAGTTTTTTCGTTTCAAAGGAAACGTTTTCTGCTACTTTGTGGAAACAAGTGAACGCGGCAATACTGAAATGGTCTGGAAATTCACTAATGATATTAACTGTGTGCTCCATGATCTTTTCATCTTCCATGTAGCATTCACATGCAGCGGAATTGCTAAAACTGCTGTGGCCAAAATAGGCACTTTGAATTTCATCTTGATCTCGATCCTTATAGTTTTCACTATAATCGCATTGGATGAATGCCTTGCTGTCTTTTAAGCAGGATTTTTGTTGATTTTATTTTGCTGCCTGGATTCTCTTTGAATGGCGATGCTTTTAAAGTTCAGTAAATCGCTTCTTTCCAAAGATCACCAACAAATCATCCTCCAAATCAACAGTTAGCGTTACTTTCCATCGAAAACATTCCCTTTTACGATACTATTTTGATACGTGTGTATACCCAATGGACATTTCAGTATGAAGTAATCGCCCTCTACCATAATTATGACGGATGAATGGTAGGATTTCTATTTTAAAATTATCTCCTCTTTGGTTTGACTTTGGTTTGACTTGTACGTACTTAGCTAATTCTTGTTAAAGAAATATCTAGCTTTCATGAAGTGCTTAAAAGAATCTTTGAAAACCTGTCGGACGTACGAACAGTGCAAACTTGGATTCGTATTATCTTTTTGCTAAACGAAGTTAACCTATGTTTGACATATTTAGAATTGATATCATTGTTATGATAAAAGTCTATTCCAGGTTTCCTCAGAATTGGCTGGTACTGAGGTAAATTCTTAATCATAAGGTGCACATCTGACAGATTGAAGTCAATCAATACCTCCGAAATCTTTTAAATAACATTGGGACAAATTCAGTTTTAACAGAAAGTTAAATGTTTCCAGAAAGTAAAGTAAAAGTTTGTAAAAATGTATACCCAAACATGTAACATCAAAACAAAAATTTCGATTACAAGGTTGATCAATTACAAAACAGGCCTGTATAAGCTAAGTTGGAAGTTATTATTTCCAATAAGAAAAATGAGATTTTTACTGTTGTTGATGCTATTCCACTCCTTATTTCAAATTCTTCGTCATAGCGACAAATCTAGAGGGTAGTCACAACTTGTGGAGAAGTGCATTGACATTATTTGTGAATTCAATTTATATAACCAATGGGATTATTTGAACGTGTTTCTTTTATTGTTAAGTTGCTAACACTCTCCTATACAAATTGCGAGTTACCTCTAGACTGGCTCATACACTATTAAGAGTGCCTTGGAAGTCAAAAAAACTTTCTCGCTTTCTCGATAAACACCATCTTTATTTACACTACATTTTCGCGCGTACACAATAATGCAAAAACCTAAAGCGGGACGAAACGCTGCGGAAACATTATAACAGCAAGTTTATCCGTCTGTAGAAGACTTAAAGTCGCAATAGACCTTTCCCGAATTTCTGTTTAAACACTGAATTGTGGCCGAGTTTCGTATCTAACCTCGTTTTTATGCAATTCATTGTTCCACTGATTTCATTACTTTATAACTTAATGATAGTCTCTATTATTCCTAATTCCCATTCCAATAATTAGAAGTAGTTAGAATATTAAAAGTGAGGTTAGACACGACAACTCAGCCACAATGCATCGTTTAAACATGAATTCGGGAAAGGTCCTATTACTTTGAAACGAAGGAATGTCTTAGCTAAGTGAAAGTAAAAAAATATTTGCTTATCCTTAAATAATATCTATTTCTGCAAGTACCACAAAAGAACCCTTGGCTTTTTGTATTACTCCAGTAAAGTTGTTTTCATCACAAATACTCAAGTCAATGGTAAGGTAAACATAGTTCTTGCAATTGTCAAAATAAAAAAAAAGGCTGTGTAAATATCTCCTTTCTTTTTTGTTACCGCAAATCATTTATGATCGTCTGGTTTCTGCATAGGTTCAGGTAATACTTCACATAATACCACAGCTTGATATGTATGTGAAAATATATTTTTACAAAATCCTTTATAGATGAAACAAAAGTATCATTCAATAAAAGTACTATTAAATGTTTTAAATATCATTAAATTCTTAATCAATAGATTATGAACATTGAAGTTAAAAACTTTTTTTTTAAGCAATGTGAGAACAGATAATATAAACCACCCCTTAGCTTGGAGATAATCAGGTTTTTTTTACCAAACCATTTCTCTTAAGAACAAGACGAGTGACGATAAATTTTGAAGTTACCAAAGAAAAGAATATGGAAGGAAAAGTTATTCATTTTGTTCAAGTTTTGGTGATTCTTTTGTGCTGTCAAGGTAAAAACTAATGTCATCAATCTGACTTTCCATCAAATCCTGATAACAATGAAAGGTTTACAAAAAGATAAAAATAGTGATAGAGCAGCAAATGTAACCTTCCGGTAGAAGATTGTCCATCTTTTTTAATGACTGTGTTTAAGTTATATCCATTTAATTTTTGTAGGAGTATTATCCAAATGCACTGTATCTTCTGATCGTTTGTCCTTTAAATGCGAGGACAATTTTCAAGGAATGGATGTAGAGTTCTCGATAAAACTTGATGTATGCCGGGACAATCCCAAGGTTACAATCAAATTAAAAGCTATAGGTATTGATTTTGAAAAAGACTTTGATTCAACAACTAAAGTACCTATCCCAGGATTGTCAGTTGGGCAACTTGGAGGAGCTTATTTAAGTGTTGGCTTAGAAAAACATCACGACGGAGATTTAAACCTAAAGGTATTGTTATCATTTCTATATGCGAATTGATAAGCTTTATCCAATGATATAAGGATATCTCGCGTTCTTTATTATAGATAGAACTTTCAGTTAAAGCTATTGTTAATCTTTTCTCAATCACCATCCTAAATGAAAGGATTGGCAAAACGAAATGCAACGGTAAGTAAAAGAAAAATGTGAAACTAGAAGTGTTTTTTAACTACGAGATCAAAGTTTTTGAATGTTTTTTGAAAAAAATATGAAAAAAGTATGCTTCATAACATATTTTCAGCTACCCTTCCTATAGTAAAATATTAGCGATGGTATGCAGTTTTAAAATGCAACAACCACGTTTTAAGATGGTGTCGAATTGCAGTGTAGAGATTGAATTCCACAGTAATTACGTCACTTTCAATCTTTGAAAAGAAATAAATTATCTACTTTGAAATAGTTCTTCGTACAGCCTTTGATAGTATTAAATAGTTCTTTTGAAACATAAAACTGGAACAGTCTTTCATGTTAAGTGTTGCATTTTTGCAGTAGAAAACTATGAAATAATAAAAGGAAACCTTTCGACTAAAACACTTCACTTTTATATTTTGTTTGTTTACAAGCATGATTGGATGGAATACTAAGTTTAATATTTTATTTATAATTTCAATTCAGAATTTCATCTTTGAATCGTCACTTAAAAATGCTATGAAGAAATTCTGAAAAATTTTTGTTTTAACAGTCAGGTAATGTTTGCATGTGAAACTCATACAGCCTTGAATTTGTCAGGCAGAAAGCTATAAAACTTTTGTTGATGGGCATCTCTTTTTGAAAGGATGGCAGTTAACTCAGATCATTCGCTAATTCGAACTAGTAAAAAATGAGACATTTTATTCAAAACAACAAATTACAAAGGTATGAACGCTCTCCAAGCCAAATTGAAACAAGACATCAAGACATCAGGACATCAAGGCGATCGAAAATTCAGAAATTCACTTTTAAATATTAATTCATTACTTGATAATTTAAGTTCGAGATTAATGACAAATAGTTTTTCTTTATTGAAACATTTTTCTTTTATCTATTTGATCGCGGCTTAAAAATTTGAATGGGGAAATAGGATGCAAAGAAAAGCTCAATAGTTTTATACTTTACTCATTTCATTTTTTTCGTAGCAATCCTGAAATGGTGGAATTCGCAATCACTGGCTATGAAGTGCGTAATTGGAGGAGGTGGTGGCTTACTCGTAGTGTTGTTGGTTGCAGGTTTTTGTTGTTGTTGTTATCGTTGCAAGAATACTCCTACTGCACCTGCTACACTGGTTCTCACACCAACCACACAGAACCCCAACAACGCGTTGCAAATGGTACCACCACCTTATCACCAAACAAACATCCCTTATAAAAAGCATGTTAATGACGTATAGTTACATACATGCAACAGTGAATCATTAAGTTTTTTTATGCATCGATAACTACTTACAGTAGTTGAAGTTTCTCTTCTTGTCACTATCGTGTAACGGTATTTAAAAGATACCTTCGAAACATGTTTTCGTGTAACTGTTCAGCAATCGAAATTCAATGTTCCGCGGCTAGTCGTAGAGTAACCTTTCTAGAAATAATTCATTATTGTAATAGTATATGTTCTAGATTTTTTCCTAGTTTTCACTAGAATGACAGTTTTTTGGCTTTATTCACCGCTTATGATATCGGATTCACCGCTTATGATATCGGATTCAATAAGTTTTCATGAAAGCTTGGAAATGAAATCTCAAACTAAAGAGAAAGACATAATGGTTCCCTATGAAGAAAGGGCATATGCGCTGAAACACTCCCCTAGCTCAGTTTACATGATTTCAATTTCTATGCATATGACGTTTCACCAGTCATAAAGTTGAAAGGGTAAATCATCAATGATTTTCACTACGAGATAAGTATGTAGCGATGAAAGCCCTTTCTTACTGATCTTATTCCGAAAAAAGTGAACCACTCATGTTAATCACATGATAGTTGCCAGACAAACTCTTTACTATACACCTATTCCGAATTCTGCGTACATACAGTTCTCACTGGTTGAACTTTCGAGGGACCGAAGAAAGTGGTTTCACTTAGCGAATGTTCCCCTTATCCGCGGTTCCAGATATATAACGCCAACTGTATTGTAACTTAGTACATAGAACCTTGTATTATTGGTTCAATGGTTGTCGTTTAATGACTTAGTAATTATTTACTATCTCTAAAACTTTCAGTATGATAAAAGCAGTGTTGAAAAGAGATGGGATGTACTAATATGGTTAAGTTATTAACAGAAGTTTGGGAAAGGTGTCGTATTGTAAGGCCTGTTATAATCTACCACAATTTTCAAATCGCTGTTTTTGAGCATAGAAGTAGACGTCTATAATTTCTACTTTTTGATGAAGACCTATCATATAATCTTTTATAACCAATAGACGCCAAGGCAGCGTCACTCGCCGCCCATGTTCAGCCTGTGTTGACTTCACGAAAAATAAAGTTAAGGAATTGGCAACTGAAAGTGTACCAATGTTGTGGAGCTCCAAATGTCGAACAAAAAAATGTATGGGATCGTTCCGTTACGACCAACCGTTTCGGAGATATCGTCGATCAAAAGTTTTGATGACGTCACAGTCCCATCCCCAAAAGAAATTAGACCCAAATTTTTCATCACCCCCATCGCCTGTATCGCGGACCCCAAAAAACGTCAGTTATTCCTATTGGTTACCGAGAAAATTTTCCCTAAACGTCGCGTTCTGATAGGGTCTCAATAAAATGGTTTCACACTGACGTCCCACAAAATATAATAAAGCAATCACTCTTACAACTCAATCTACCATTTTGCGTGATAGACAAACAAACAAACAGACAAACAGAGAGTCGGCTATTAATATATAGATATATAAACATGTTACCTTTTTAGCATTTAGTAGTAACTAGCCGCCAAGGCGGCGTCGCTCGCCGCCCATATCCACCTGCTCTGTATCACTGTATCAATAAACGTCAAATTTCCTTATAAACGGCTCGTACAACTTGTGCTCAACCAGAAGCAGATTCAAAGTCACAACCTCTGGTAAAACCAATCTTTTATCAGTGTAACAATACACTCAAAACGTAGAGAGAGAAAACTTCAACTTTTTATTAGCTTTTGTTTTAAAAAAGTTACGCGCTCTAACATGGGTGCTATCAAACAAGGGGAAAATGGTTTCTTTTCTTAAAAAGTTCACACGGAGGAGAGAAAAAAGGCACGTGCTAAATGAATAAATAGAATAAAAAAACGTTCGATCAGAACGCTCAACAATTAAAAGAAGAAATTAATTTATTAAAAGAAAAGCAAAAAAAAAAACATTTTGTTTTGATATGATACTCTTTTTTTACCTATCGGTTTTTAAACATTTTGATTGCTCAAAAAAAAAGTTCACCCGTCTCAGACAGTCAGGCAAGAGTTAGTGGCAAACCGAACATGCTGCCACGTTCTGCCACTGCTGCTTTTTGTCCAAAATGTTTAATCAGTTAGTTTCTTTGTATTTAGTTGATGTACTGTTTTCAAAGCCAAGTCAACGTGAAATATAAAACTAACAATAATGATAAAAACAAAACGTTATTCCTATTAGTTCATCAGCCAAAAAAGTCACCTTCGATTGGGGTTGCAATGTATTTGCTTCGAACTCACGTCGCACACAAAAAAAGAAATAATTTCGCTCACAACTTAATCTACCATTTTGCGTGACTTACAAACAAACAGACGGAGAATCGGCTATTAATATATCGACGATTTATGTCAATAATTTTCCTGTCTTTTTTTTTTTCCTACGTTGATGAGAATAACCTAAGTTCTTAACTGGTAGAACTGAAGCTTGCATTATGCTGATATCAGCAAATCCCACATAAGAGCTTTAAGGAAATGGTCTGGGGAAAACAAATTTCTGAGAAATATCAAGTTATCAAACAAAATGAGTGAATAATTGATTGGCTTTCTTGCAGATATTCCTTTGTTGAAAACTACCAACTTCAGTTCTCACAACATTTGTAACAGTTTTTTTTTTTTAAGCAAGGTTTATATCATTAAAACATTCTTGATTATTCACATACTTGTGTGTCAGCAATATCTTCTTGGACGTTGTGATTCCACGTTGCCATGGAGATCATGTTTTTGAAGCATGTTCCATAGACATGCTTCATGTACATTATCGTCGATTGCTTGTGTTACATAAACCAATCCGAAAACCATCCGAAACGACCGTCCCCATAACCCTGTTCCTTGATGTATTGTATAACTACCATAATGTCTCATTTCAAAAGGGTAGAAGTATGACGGAGGTAATTGCAAATATATGACTGAATTATGGGAAGGGTTTGTCAGTGGTAATGCAATCTGATGTAAGATGCGTTAAACAGATATTTAAATAAGGTAAACTGCCAATTGTTAGCGCAATTTTGGTTAAATCTTTAAAACTTAGATCTAGATTAGAAATGAGACCCTTTTGATTGTTCTTTATACAAATTTGTTTATGGAAATTGGAGAACTTCTAAATTTGGTCCACGCATGTCAATTAACAAGTGAAATGTTTTGTTACCTGCTTGAATAAAACATTATAGTTTGTTGTATGTATTCGTTTCTGCTACAAACTTTGTCACATAAAAAAATTTATTTGCAAGATGCAAATAAATTTATTTATTGATTTATTGATTGATTCATTTATTCTTTTATGTTTAAATATCAAAATTCAGTGACGCACGTTTTGTCTGCAGATTTCGACACAAACTGTTAAGTATAGAATATAAAAATAATGTCTATTCAGCAGATTATTTGCCACACTTTCCTGTTTTTTATACAACAAAACAAAGTATGCAGTTTTAAATTGGTTATTTTGAAATTGCATGTGACATATTTTGTCTACCTGCCGTCACTGTCGTCATTTAAACATCCGGACATCGTCTATGACTTTTGCAGACAGTTTGTTGACGATGATATCTACAATCTAATAAAACCTGCTGGATACTAGTCAAGTAAATCATGAACGTTTGACATGATGAGAAATTGACGAGAAAATCTTCCCATGGAATTTTTCAGTCCCATCAATCGCATGGGCGCTATATCCTAATTAATCCGATGGGCGCTATATGCCGCTGCGTTTGATTTTTATAAGGCAAAGTGATCCATTCGATGTGGCGCAAACCACACCTTCAAAATAAACTCAAATTTCGAGGAATGTACCCAGCATCCGAATCCTATACTTCTAAGCAAGTTTCGATTCATTTCTTAAGTGCCTGATGCTCAAAAGCATTCATAACGTCATCTTTGTAAAAAAACAATTTTCTTGCATGTGACGTGTATGGTCACTCAATCGAGTATCGTTTGCGTAGCTTTACAATCCATAATCAATAGGTATTCTGTATTTCATATTAAACATTTATTGTATATGATTATGAGATATACTGGATTCTCTAATACCATCTATATGAAGCTTAACTGAAAGATTACCTTCCTTAATAAGATGGATTACGTCAAGAAACTTGGTAATCAACACGTAATAATACAACATCTGTATATATACTGAACATATCGTAGGTGTTTGTCAACAAATAAAAAAAACAAACAAACAACAAACAATAATTAATAAACATCAAAAACAACAACAACAAGATGAAGATCAAGACTCGTTATCAACGAAGTTTCAGTCATGGACACTTAGTAAATATTAATTCTGAATGCAGTGATTGTCAAGATATCTTGCATTGTCAAAACAAGGAAAAGAGTTATATCAAGGAGATATTGGCAAATAAACGGAGATATTCGGCATTTTCGTTACCAGTACTCGATAAAGAAATATTAAGAAATCTTAAAAATGGCGAGATTAAACAGAATTCAGAAGAAGAGAAAAAATTTGAAGTTGATGACAAAAAGTTGAGATTCAATGACACGAATGGTTCATTCGGCAAGAATCGGTGGTTATACGGAGAATTTCGCCATTCAACTGATAGCAGTACGGACGATATTGCCACAGGATGCTTTGTCGCAAGAATTAACGAGAATGGCGATGTATTGTGCAGTCTTTTCGCAAAAGTTGACGGCAACATAAAAGAACTCGATCTGCCATTTTCTAATGGCGAATATTGCTTAGACTTTTCAGACGAAAATCAACCACGCTTTTCAACATTGAAATCTCTGATAGCTTACCTTATTAACAATAAATTTTTAGAAGAAGTCACGTTGTCATGGTTACTATCGAATGGTCTTGTATTTTAAAAGGTCACGCATTGTAAAACATTTTATGTAAATAGTTGTAAAATAGAAAAAACGACAGCAGATCAACATATTATTAAATTACCAATGTATTATCTGTGATGGCTTCTCCAACTAGATTGCTTCTGAAGTACTAAGCTCTTGTAGCAACTGAATAAGAAAGACAAGACTCTTTCCAAACCCTTCTTCAAATGAAACTACTATACAAGAGGGTTTTGCAGCCACCCAAGTTTCATCAGCCACCCAAGATTCATCTCGAAGAAATCTTTCACGAGAGTGCAAGATAACATCGCCATTTTCGCCAATCTTACGCCACAAGCCACCTTTCCACATTGTTATCAATTCTTTGATGAAACGATCCATATAAACACAAGTGGAAATATTTGTTACAACTTAAAACATGTTTACCTGCCGCTCGTATTCAAGGCTGTTTGTCTTCTTTTGATGTAAGGATTGGAAACGAGAAGGCCTTGGCATGGCAAGACAACGTTGCTATGTCATGCCATATAATGCTAACTGAAGCAAGCCTACTTGTATAGAACTTCATGACTTGGTACGACTGGTACTTGCACAAAAATTTCAATTGGCCAATTTGCTTGTTCACATTTTCTTACTAAGTGCATTTTTATGTTTTCCTGATATATACGGTTGGAAAATACATCTTAACTCTTAACTTTGTAAGAAAGTAACCTGTGAACACTTTGTCGTAGAATTTCTGAGGTAAATTTATTTTTATTAATATTATTTTTTACATTGAAAACCTTAATAAAACATGCTTTCTCCATAAAAACCCTGCGGAAGAGTACACACACAATAACTGGAAAAGTATATTTATTGCTAGACGTTCAATTTGATTTCCAAGCTTCTTTTATTTAACAGTGATTAGTTTTCTATTGTTACTATAGTAACCCATGTACTATATGCATAATATCCACGAGTCTGCATACAATCCAGATCCTATGTAAGCAGGGAGTTTTTTTAAAAAATCTAACGCTCAGGGTAACCGAAACTTTTATTGGTGATTTTGAAAAAACATGTGTAGAGGGACAAAGTTTTCAGCTATCGACAACGGTGCATTGGAAAACAGCGGTTCTTCTACGTGTACGTACCAGCAGTTTATTAGAAAAAGATTCTCACACTACAGGCGTTTCTTCAAAAACTTGTCTTCGGAAAAACAATTCAGAATTACTCGTATTAAAGTAAAAAGAGTCATGTTAAAATTTCTATTCATTTTCTGCATCAAATTAGCGTCTAAACATAATTTTTCATATATCCGGGGGTCGTCATTTGAGTAAAATTGGAGAATATATTGCCTAGTTTACCTAATATGTTTTAAACTAGCCGCCAAGGCGGCGTCGCTCGCCGCCCATGTCCACTTGCTCTGTATCACTGTATCAATAAACGTCAAATTTCCTTATAAATGGCTTGTACAACTTTTGTTCAACCAGAAACAGATTCGAAGTCACAACTTCTGGTAAAACCAATCTTTCATCAGTGTAACAATACACTCAAAACGTAGGAAGAAAAAACTTCAACTTTTTATTAGCTTTTGTTTTAAAAAAGTTACACGCTCTAACATGGGTGCTATCAAACGTAAGGGGGAAATGGTTTCTCTTCTTAAAAAGATCACACGGGAGGAGAGAAAAAAAGGCAAGTGCTAAATGAATAAAGTGAATAAAAAAAACGTTCGATCTGAAGCGCATAACAATGAAAAAAAGAAATTAAATTATTAAAAGAAAAGAAAAAAAAAATTTTGTTTCATAATTTTTTTTATTTTTTTTTTTACCTACAGTTTTTAAACATTTTGATTGCTCGAAAAAAAGTTTACCCGTCTCAGACAGTCAGGCAAGGATACGTTAAGATACACTGGCAAACATGCTGCCACCTTCTGCCACTGCTGCTTTTTGTCCAAACTGTAATCAGTTAGTTTCTTTGTATTTAGTTGACGTATTGTTTTCAAAGCCAACGTAGTCAAAGTAGTCCTTGGAATATAAAACTAACAATAAAAACAAAACGTTATTCCTATTAGTTCATCAGCCAAAAAAGTCACGTTCGATTGGGGTTGCAATGTATTTGCTTCGAACTCACGTCGCACACAAAAAAAAGAAATAATTTCGCTCACAACTCAATCTACCATTTTGCGTGACTTACAGACAAACAAGCAAACAAACAGACAGACGGAGAATCGGCTATTAATATATAGATTTAGTTATCGAAGTATAATAAAATGTCATTTTAAACAGAAAATTCTATGCTATTTTATAAAACTGTTATGTATCATATAAAATACAAAAATAATCATTTTATTTCCAATATTTTACGCCCTAGATGTCTAAAACTTTGAAGGAATATATCTTTTGAACTCTACATTTTCAAATCAAGGTTTTTTACATCAAATCTGCATAGCTTTTCAAAGGCTTCCCAAAAATATACTTGGAATTGAATTTCGTTGACATTATTTTTTTGCACTTACGTCACTTATTTTTTAGAAATGTCCCCTCTCGAAATTTTGTTCCTCTGTTTAATGCATCTTCTTACCAAAAAGAGAGAAACGGCTCTAGGAATGGATCGGTCCTTGCGAATAATAAGGATAAACGCAAGAATGAAAGAGAAGAGATATTAAAAGACGTGGACTCTCATGTTTACTATACTGCGGTTCATGGCACAGATGACAGAAGTTGTGGCAATATTACGAATTCATGTCGATCTATCCAATACACTTACCATCAGAAGATAGAAGCTCGTGACACGATCGTGTTGTTGAATAATGCTTGCGATGAATTTACTGTTGAAGAAACAATCGATCTTTCTGTATCGGCTTTGGAAATCAAAGGAACATCATTTAACGGCTGTCGGCCATCCCTAACGGGTAACGGGAGTTTTCCTTTATTCAGTGGACTTTACGGAAGTTTTTTATTATATACTTTCCCATAGGGCGAAATATATGTTAGAATCGGCGTTTTCCTTCTCCTCCTCCTCCTCTTCCTTCTCCGTTCACTTTTATAGCCGCAGTTCAGTATTGAGCTCTGGCCTAGCCAAGGTAGATAAAAATAGAGGCTAGTTTTCAGTAATGTTGTACGCCATCTTTTTTTAGTCAGTGCAGTTAGACAGTGGAAGATTTTTGCTTTCTGCTAGCTTTTCTGAGATGATTCAAAACGTTAAATGGTGGAAATAAATTGTTTAAGTGTTGTGCTAAAAAGTTTTGTAAAAAAATTTTAATGGACATGTGAAAACAAAGAAAAAATGTGATATCAATGTCATGGATGTTTTGTTTGGTTTTGCTGATAACAATGTATCTATACCTATACAATGATTGGTAATTAAATGCTTGGAAAGCATTGAAGCTGTGATTTTAGTGCAAAGGCGAAAATTCATTATTAAAAAGCCAGGCTGAAGATTTATTTTTATGAAAACATGCACACAATCATCATGATGAAGAAGTAAACCCTTTCTTCTTTGTGGAGAACAACACCAAATCGAAAACTGCATGTGGAAACGTGATGTTGTATATGCCAAAAGAAGTTTAGAAAACCAACAAGATGGAAAAAACATAATTGTCACTATGCAAAACTTGATTAACTAATAAACTTGATTATATCTTAATGACATAATGTTCTTTATTTTGTTGGTACGAAATGATATTAAGGATTCAGTGATCAATTCAGATAAGACAATGAGTATGCATGTAAGTCAATGTAAATGTTATGAATTTTTAATGTCTTGTCAATCTTCTTAACAGAATTCCTTATTGACAAGGACAAAGAGGAAAGCGTAGATTTTAATGATATTAAATACATCTAATATACATACAAACTCAACATACATAACTGAAAACGGAAATTTGTGCTTTAATTCGAGTAACAATATGTCATTGCCACCTTTTTAATTTAAAAACATGTATTATCTGAACTACATTTCATGAAAAGATCATAAAAATTGATTCAGAAACTTAAAAAGCAATAAATTTTTAATTACGTATACACGCCAGGGAATTATGAAAGCATAACTGACACAATACGAACCCAACATTAACTCCTAATAAACTTAACGAACAAATTAACATCAAATTTCTTTCAGATATCACTGTGATTACGTATGTACGGTCAATCTTCCTAATTATGAAAAGACTTCCCAAACACAAAAAGTAAACAAAGATTAGGATTATGAAAAATATGACCTAAACTATAACTGAAAACAGAAATTTGCGTTAAAAGATGTCCAGTATTTAGAATTTATATACAGACAATCAAGGTAAGTTTCAATTTGCTATCGTAAATAGTAAGTTCCCATTCCTAACTCAGGACATTGATAATACAGCCAAAAACTATACAAGTATATAAGCTGAAATAGCTAGAAAAACATCAAACATAAAATGAGATGCACAGGCAGAGAGTAGACAAGACATTCCTTGTATGTTGTTGGAGCTGAAGAGGAAACTGAGCTGAGCTGTATGTATCCAGAGCTTAAAAAGCACTACAGCCCACACATGAAACAAACGGTATTTTGTATTTAGAAAGGCTTAAAAGAATCCCAGACATTTTCCAAAAAATAAAAGTTGCACACACTGATTTTACAAAACATTGAGAACTTGTTTTTAAAAACGAATGAACGCAGTAGAATCATTGTAAGATAATTATAAATTTCTACCCTTTACTTTTGGTTTTGAAAGTGTAAATCTTCTTTTAAATCTATTCAGTATTGATCAATCAATGTGGAAGTCTATGTGGGTTTCTTCGGTTTCTTCTGCCATTATGCAAACGGCGTGCAAACCTAAAGTCGAAAAATACCCGGATGATCACATGGCGGAAATCAAGCCAATAAACTGCCGCTATTGAAGTTAAGGTGGCTATATTAGCACCCTTTCGTAGAAATCGGGCATCATGCATCAATCACGATTGAGACGGCTATTTTATGAACCACTGAAATTCGAGAAACAAATATGCGCCGGTTTGGACAGGATGAAAAAAAAAAATTAGAAAAACACGGACGATCGTAAAGTATTTCTTGCTTACGCAGAAATCCAATTATGTATAATACTTTAGAAAAAACAAGTATGTTTCCTGGATACCTAGTCGTTCAACCTAACAACAGAAACAGTTTGCTATGAATGAATTCCATGATCACGTATATACTGTTTTGATATTATATACACCTTATGAACAACGAATGTAAATCAAAACACATTCTAATAAATAACAGTCTGTAAACTAAATCAAGCAAGGACGCAAACTTCTACTTTTCAGCTATGTAGTATTATTTCTCACAAATTTATATTTTCACAACATAAATCTGTTTTTTCATTTGGGATTTAAAATAAAGATCTCTTTATCACCAAATAAATAATGTGTGAGCATATTTTTTTGAAAAAGACATGTTTATTCTGAATATATATATGCTTTGTTTTGTAAGAACAGTTTTATAAGAACACAAGCCTCAGATTTAGCCAAAAATAAAAACAACATTAAGAACAACCTGAGACTCAAGTCACTGTTCCAAAAATCAAGAACAGCCTGAGCCTGAATTTTGTGTAAAATAAGAACTGTTCAGGATGTGAATTTTTTCTCGAGCAGTCGTAAATAGTTTCGAAGTTTATTATTTTCATATTCAGGCTGGAAAAGCCTCAAAAACAAGAGCAGCCAGCCTCAGGTCAGATTTTACTGATTCTTATAAAGAAAGGATGTACTTGAATTTAATTTTATAAATTGTCATTTTAAGCCCTTCTTTTTTGTGAAAATACTCTTCCTTCGTAATATTTTGTTAGCAGAGATTGGGTTCTGATTGCCTTTGATAGTTATTTGTTTATATGTCTATCTCAAAGTATTTTTAATATTTATTGTCATTAGGTTTTCTTTTCTTCTTTTGTAAACCTGTATACAAATTGGATTGTATGTTTAAGTTTTATCCGAATTACAAAAAGCAATTGTTATTTTGAATTACATTGTTTCCTTTGATTTTATGGCATAAAGGATAAGGAACTTGTCAAGAGTCAGCAAGAATAAAGACTTATTATGACAGAATTGCTTTACACAATGTAATTTCAGTCATAGTTTTTACCTGTGCCCATAATAACTTCACAGTCACTTTTTAACTTCTCCGCAAAAATTGTAAGAACAGCTGTGGATATTTTTATCTGAGATTCAGGCTTATGAGTTATATCATAGTTATTATTTAATGATACATTTTCTTATGGTTATCAATGCTTACAATAATTGACAAAATTTTCGTAACTTAGGGGAAATACATAGTCGCATTTTTGCGAATCTTGTTTATATTTTATTTTGTGGTTTCAAAAATTATTTCTAATTCTCATCTAATGAATGAAATATCATGATTCCGTTGTTTAACAGCATGTACGATTTAATTACCAACTTATGACTAGTTGTTAGAAACGGGAAAGGTTGATTTGATCGAAATACAATGTTAAAATTGTAACTCGGGAAATGTTTGTAAATTACACAAATTCATTGTTAAAATTAACAACCAACTATTTTTATAGAAAACAATCAAAATGACACCGGTAACCTTGGTAACCTACGCAGATTTTTACATCGTATTGTCACCACGCCAAAAAATTTCTTGAGTTGAATAAGCCAGACAATCTTTAATATGCTCGATACTGTTCTAAGGAGAGAAGTAACAAACATCTTTATTTTTATGTGGCTCTTTTCAATTTTTCAAAATTGATATCCATCCTATTTGATGTTCCATACTACGGTGGCCCACAAGTGTCACGGCAAAAAAAAAAACCTCGCGGCAAAAAACAAAACTTCACGGCAAGAAGCAAAACTTCGCGGCTTAAAAGAAAACCTCGCGGCTTAAAAGAAAACCTCGCGGCAAAAAAGAAAACCTCGCGGCAAAACTAAAGAGAAATCAGAGAAAGTTGATGTATACAGACTGAGGCAGCTTCTTCTGATTCGTCTATAAAGTGGAACAGATATGCTCTATCATGTGGATTTTGACGTTGTATTAAGAAGATAATCTGTTGAAATTTCAAATTGTGTTTTCGCTTATGTATGGTATCAAAGTGGAAGTTCTGCTATGGGTAATGGATAACTTTGCTAACAAATGTATTTTTATGTATAGAAAATAATTTATATATACGAAGAAAGGAAGAGGAAAGCTTTTTATCTTATATTATTATTATTATCATTTCTTTCTTACTTACACTAACATAAGATTTAATTTCATTCCTGTTATACTGAATGTTCATTGTAGATAATGACTGCAGTGAATCCGAAGATGAACTTGATGAAAAACAGTGGATTACATATTACTTTGACCATGGATACGAATATAAAGAAATATAAAATAAAGAAATTTTGCATGAAATAAGTAAAAGCACCTTATTGCGCATCAGGTCCAGGTCCAGGATCATCTGATGGTTATAGAACGGTCTGGCATTCATTACAAATCAACGGGCTACATGTTCCTCGTTATATTGTACAAAATCTACTTAAAGAAATTGATCCACTTGAATGTGAAACTAGACGCAAGCATCGACTTCGTCGCAGAATTTACAGCAATCCAGGCCCAAATTATGCATGGCATATGGACGGCCATGATAAATTGAAGCCATTCCGTTTTCCTATACATGCCGCTATAGATGGGTATAGTAGAAAACTTCTTTGGCTGGTCGTTTTACGCTCAAATAATTGCCCTCACAAGATCGCAAACCAATTTCTAAACGCTGTAAAAGAATTTGATGGCTGCCCAGTAAAATTGATAACTGACTTGGGAACAGAAAATAGCCTGGCTGCTTCAATACATTCATTTTTTTGGAATGATACAGATGTTCATAAGTATGTATCATCGCCTAGAAATCAGCGAATTGAGAATTGGTGGTCTCATTTTATGAGATCAAGAGGCAGCTGGTGGAGAAATTTTTTTCTTGACTTGGAGTCGAATGAGATTATTGATTTGAGTGTACAATTTGAAAAAGAATGCCTATGGTATTGTTTTTCTAATATTATACAAAAAGATTTGGATGCCATTAAAAACTTGTGGAACACTCACAAAATACGCAAATCTCGCTTTGGCACTATTTCTGGAAGGCCTGATACTCTTTTTTTCCTGCCTGATTGCAGTGATGGTGAAGAAAACTTGAAATTAAAGGTTCCTCAACATGAACTTAATAGGGTTGGCTCGTATATTTCTGTCAATGCAGAAGAAAATATATATCATGAGTATTTCAAATATGTTCAGGATACCTTAGGGTTAGAAGACGCATCGAATTATGAAGATTCTTTATCAATGTTTAATCGTTTGAAAGAGGCATCTTGTAACAGAATATGAAACATTTCTTTTAATGTAGAAGAAAAATGCAGCCAAAGGCTAATCTAGTGTTAGGTAAAAAAATATCTGATGTTTCTTTCTACTATAGATGTTCCATGTTATTTATTTTCAACTTACTGTGTTACACGATTTCTGCATAAACGTCAAGATTAACCTTTTTCTTTTTTCGAAAGCATAAATATAGTCAAGTAAAAATATAGTCAAGTGAAAATATAGGCAAGTAAAAATATAGTCAAGTAAAAATATAGTCAAGTAAAAATACAAACATCTACAATGAAACCTAAGAGAGTAACCAAAAATCCTGATGGCAGTCGCTTTTAAATGACCAATCTCAGAAAGTGTTTTTCTAACATTTTTAGACCACCAAACCTCTCAGTAAAAATCCTTATAAAAGCGTTTAAAAGAATGCATGATCTTGGATCAATTGCTCACTAAGTCCAATTAATTTATCAGGATTTTAACCATAAAGTTTTCATGGTCTGAAAGTGTTTTCATAAACTATACATTTGGAGTTTCACTGTAATATAAAACTCAAACAATGTGTAACAGAAGTTATTAACAGAAGACTAATGAAAAGTGAAAACAAACAAACAAACTTTTCAAACCAATTAACTAATCAACTAACGATTGAAGAAATAAAACAAAACTAGCTCTTAACAGTTCAACTTCATGGTACACTTTTATGGCATATACTCTTTTTCACAAAATAAACAAAAACACAAAATGTAAAAAATGTAAATAGATAGACACTGGATAAAAAACTAGTTCTTAACATTTTCCAAAGCCAGCACTCTCCAATAAAGATGCAAGAAGTAACTCTGAAAGCTCTTTTTCATCTTTCACTTGTCGAGGTAGATAAATAGCCAATGAGCACAGTGGAAGCGTATGGTAGTCGTTTCACACCATCCTCAAAATCATAAAAGCAAATTTTTATTGGTTCTGGAAATCCAAATCCAAGTGAGCAGGTCCTTGCAAGTGATATTGGGCAACTGTCCTTCAAAAATGTCAAGCAAAATCATTTCAAAGTAGTAGTGTACGTTATTTTCTAATAACCTTCTGTTGGTTCCATCTTCTGAATAGTTCACCTGACAAATGGATTTGAAATATGTAAATGTTAATAGGTTATTTGATTTACCAAGAATAATTTTAAATAGCTCAGTATGTGTTTTAGTCATATCACCTAACTTTCCAATTTCATTCATCCCATCAAAAAATTGCTGAATTTCAGCATAAACCTTATAGACAAATTCTTGTTTGAGTATGACCTTCAAAACAACATCTTTATCTTGGAAGTTAGCAGTGTATATTCCAGGGTAACCACTATCAGCTATAGAGTCACCATAATTTTCCTTGAATTTTTCAAAATGTTCATTTGACTTGCAATCATAAAGTGCAGACAAAAGAACTTGAAACTGTGGTTCTGCAACTGAAATAATACTTTGAACATCAAAGGGTGCATCAGTCAATAAAGCAAACATGTCAACACTCAATTTACCAAGGCAAGGTCCACCCTGCAAAATGCTCCAAGCAGTGATCCTGCCAGCAAGTTCATAATCACTACTTTGAAGGACGGCTGTATTATGCGAAAACCAACAAGATGTAAATAACTGACTTTCACTGATTTCTCTCGTGAGCAGCCTAAAATATTCTCTGCATGGTCCACCTTGATCTAAAGCTTCTTCACCACAGAAGTGGATGTTCAAAGGTTTAAAGTACGAAAACGAATCTCTCTTCATTGCCCGTAAACTTGATTTATACAAGGCCTGTCGGTTTATAATGACACTCAATGGCTCTCCATGCTCAAGCAGATTGTCGTTTATAAAACGCTGTAGTAAAATAGTGGGGTTTTCATTTTGCTGATGATTGAGTTCCTTTAAGCTTTTTTTGATAGCTTGGTTTAAATCATCATCTGCATCAATGATCTCATTATTGTACAATGACAAATATGTGTCATATGAATTTTGTGTACCACCTGTAACAAAAACATGGAGAAATTCTTCAAGCATATAACAAAGAATATTTTTAAAAGAGCATTAGGAAAAAAATTGTTATATACATACTTGATGTTGATGGTATTTCTGGATTACAAATACTTGAGAAAAGTTCTGTATCTGACCAGTTGGTGATATCATCATATTGAAATAAATCATTATCTTCAAGTTTTGGCAATTTAGCAATTGGTTCAGGAGAACTAGAACCAGTAAACATTTCCAATGTTTTGATATCAGACTTTCTACACAAATATAAAACTATGCGTTTATAGTCTTTTCCAATTTCCTCTCGATATTTGTGAAGTACGAAAGTTTCATTTGAACCAGGCATAGCATTAGCTTCAACACCACTTTCATATAAAAGACAGTATTCATCATTGTCATCGTATAAATCTGGGTGATACTGCCTCCATTTATTTTCAGCGTTTATCAGTATCGCTGCTCTTGTGTCTGTATTGAGGACTTTCAAGGCAATGCGCTTTCCTCTTCTAACTTTCAACTGACCATCCTGCTCTCTCCATTCCATCAAACCAATATTAATTGAAACATCCTCTTGCTTAACAGTGTTCTTAGCAACTTTTCCTTTTTTCTTCACTCTTTCAGTCCTCTGGTGGCCCTTTTCCTTCCTGAACGTTTTAAAAGACTTGACAGAGGAAGTAGCACGATGAGAACTTTCACATTTCTGCAAATCTGCAAACAAAAAATGCGCTTCTACTACCTTCTTCTATATATTCATGATATGCATAAACAACGAATAAAAAATACTAACTCTTCTATTTTAAATGTTCTCTAACTAACCTTTTCCACATTTGAAGCAAAAGTTAGCTCCTTCAGGAGAATTACATCCACATTGCATACAAAACATGTCCAGAAATCTTAACCAGTGCACGTGTTATCGCAATTGAAGTTACCATTATGTTGCAATGATGTGGTGCCATTTTGATTAAAAAGGTCGTGATTGCGGCGCGCGGTTTTTTTAGCCGTGAGGTTTTCTTTTAAGCCGCGAAGTTTTGCTTCTTGCCGTGAAGTTTTGCTTCTTGCCGTGAAGTTTTGTTTTTTGCCGCAAGGTTTTCTTTCTTGCCGTGACACTTGTGGGCCACCGTACCATACCCTACATATAAAGGCAAAATATCTTTTGAACAGAATAGCAATCAAAATTTGATTGATTGATTTATTTCTCATTAATTTAAACAAAAAACATTTTCGAATGCCAATCACGTGATATATATATTTATATATTCGAAAGTTTTTGGTCAGCGCGTTAAGCAGCTGATCTTTCATTAGCGTTTGTCCTTCCGCCGGTTATTCCAGACTTTTTGTCCGCAGTTCTAGCCTAGATTCCTGATTGAAGGCTGATACCACTTAAAAATAAGGGTGGAATAGAGGCTGTTTGTTAATCGTGGCTTAGTTTAGATTTTTCAGATAATTTATAATTACAGCTATTTTATCAGGGTGAGTGCGGCCTCAAATTAAAACATGGGTTTAATGGTTTTAATTCCGTCACACAGATATCGTTTTGGAAATAAAAGCTAAAGGAAGGGTTATTTTTCACCAGAGAGAAGTAAAACGATGGTAAAGTTATCACCGTATATTATAACTCTTGAACCTGTTTTATTACTGTTGAGTTAGATTTTGTGTTTTGTGCTATATTGGTCAGACCTGGAAATAGAGAGAGCTCTGCTGCCTCCCAAAACGACCTCCTACATTACATCGGATATGTAATGTTATTTTTTATGTATTCATACAAATGTGTCCATCAATATAGTCGAGTTTTCAATGTTACTTTACCCTTTCTAAAATAAAAATTATAAGATGTTATGCACATAAAAATAGAAAGTGTGGAAATTTATCTAGTCATCCACAAAAATAAACAGACATCTTGAAGTTTATAAAGGTAAAGCATTTAAATACCCAAGTAAGTGTATGGTGTACTATAATCTGAAACGACTTTATCAATGATATTCTGTGGGTTTTTTTTCATTTTCAGTGAAGAAAGGCAAAAATGTATGAATGGCATTACCACCCATACAAGCACTTGCACATCAGTTAGTCATTCTTTTGCAAAATCCATCTTTGGAATGGGTGTGAGACATTTGCTTTTGAATTCTTTGTTATCATTACAATAAAGGTCTGCATGAAAGGTACTTCAGAAGTATACTGTTAGCTTTTTTAAGGAATTGGTTACTTCTTTTGATTTTAATGCAAGCCTGTTTTATTCGCAATCCATTTTTATTCAATTCACTTCAAAGGTAATCATATTTGTTTCATTGTAAAGACGTCCTTAGATATAGCATACATAAAACTCTACACAAAGTCAAACGAGACATTGATAAGTGTTTGATATGTTTTGTATCTTTGAACATCTAATTAAGTTTTGTTAGTGACACTGGTACATGGACACAATTTTGAGAGCACATTGAATTGAATTATCATTGAATGTCTTTTTCCCACTATTACTTCACTATTACTTCAGTTATCACTCATGAATTCCTATTTTGACCTTCTTGGAACAAAAACGTGATTATTCCATTCTGCTTCATAGTCGAACATTTTTCAACTTTGGCGAAAGCTTCAGGCCTCCTTGGCCTCTTGTTTTGTTTTTGTTTTGGTGTGCACACTAAACGAAAACATTATTGCGCCGCTGCGCATATTGCGTAAAAACTGTTTTGCTCACAGCTTGATAGCAGAAAAACTTCTCGTACCCAGTCTAGTTAAATCAGCACAGATGATTGTCGGTTAATATTTTTCGACGATTAGTATAAGGAAAGATACCTTACACCGCATTTTTATTGATCAAGAAACGATAAACAACAACGAAAGTATTGCACAAGGATTTATTAATGTTTTTAGGTTAAGTACGTTTTTGAATGTTTTTGTTTTTTTGTTTTGTTTTACCTATAGTATGGTTTCTGCGTCATTACTTTTGCTTTAGAGAAGACCCATAAAACAATAATACGCGATTAAAGAAATGCTCTTGGCTTAGTTCCCTTGATACGATGTATGCTTAGTGAAGATAACGAGACAAATCTTGTTCCTTTTGCTGATGATTTGACAAGTGCAGGTTCGGAACAGCATTTTAGAGAATGGTGGGATAAAATTATTGAGGTTGGACTGAAATATGGCTACAACCCAAAGCCGTCGAAGTCATATATTGTGGTAAAAGGAGATAAATTTGAAGAAGCAAGGATTGCATTCTCCAGCACTAATGTAAACATAACATCGACTGGCAAGAGACATTTGAGAGCGGTGATTGGAAGCCAGGATTACAAAGATGAATATGTGAGTCAACTTGTTACAAATTGGCCGAAGGAAATACAGCTATTGTCAAGGATTGCTGAGATGCAACCACAAGGTGCTTACTCTACACATGCTCATGGCTATCGGGGAAAATTCACATATTTCTTAAAAACTATTCAAACACTGCTGACTGTCTACAATCAATAGAAAATGTAATGCGAAACAGCTTCATCCCAGCTATTACTGGAGGACATCAATGTTCCGACAACGAAAGGCATCTCCTTGCACTTCCTGTCAGGCTTGGTGGTCTTGGTTTAGACATTCTTAACAACATTTCGACAAGAGAATATGAAAGTTCTAGAAAAATAACAAAACCATTGGTGAAATCTGTCATTAGACAAGAAAAAGTATATGACGAAAACAAGAAAAGCACGTTGAAAGCTTACGTAAAGAACAATCGAAAAGATTACTATCAACGAAATTTTGAAGACAGTTTTTGTCTGATGGACAGAGACGACAAAATGATTTGGCTCAAGAACCTGGACCTTCATATTGGTTGAACACCGTTCTGCTAAAAGATCATGGCTACACACTAAATAAACAAGAGTTTTGGGATGCCATTAGAATACAATACAATTGGCCGTTGCCAGATTTGCCTACAAGATGTGCTTGTGGGATGAAATTTGACGTAGATCATTCCATGTGTTGTAAAAAGGCCGGCTTCATTACACTTAGACACAATGAGTTGAGAGACATCACGGCAAAACTTCTAAATGAGGTGTGTAAGGACGTCGAAGTTGAACCTGTCTTGACAACATTAACAGGCGAAGAATTCACCCAAAGCACTGCAAAATGTCAGGATGGTGCAAGATTAGACGTAAGCGTTAGGAGCTTCTGAGTCAAGGGTCAAAAATCATTTCTCGACATCAGAGTTTTTGACCCTAATGCTCTGTTGTGAACAATGCTGCTTTGCGTACGTGGTTCTAGAAGCATGTATGCCAAAAATGCCACAAATCTCGAGTTTCAAGACATCGAAATAGCAGAGAGCATTTCTAAACCGATTGTTTAAATTTTTTAGTTTTCTCAAGGACATATAAAAAGAGAAGACTCGCAACTGCTATTGAGCTATTGAAATAAAGCGTGTCTCAGTCGACAGGTATCATATTCAAAGATTTAAAGAGACATTTTGAAATCTCCCGCGGGCAGACGATGTATTGTTAAGTAACTTATTTTGATTGGTTCACGCGCGCATTAATAACCAATCAGATGCGTAGTTTGCATTATTTTCGTAGGCTGACAAATATGGCGGAGCAAAATTTCGATACACATAACCTTACAGATTTTCACATTGATTTTTCTGTCATGTAACAAAAAAATAAGATAGAGATCAGATTTTTTTAAAAAAATGAACGTAAATGTCATTGACCTTCCAAAAATAATGAAAGGATTCATTACATCATCCCTATAAGCTCTACAAAAATTATATAAAACACTCTGCTTTTAAACGCTGGAATAAACAACAAGAGCTCAGCCTATTTATTTGAGTTTAGAATTCATCAAATAATCATTTCCCAATTAAACCCACTAAAATTAACTAGCAGTTTTTAGGCATTCATAATTAAATGAAAAATTTCTGTAACAAACAATTACAATCCAATTTTTTTTTCTTGGCTAATTTTCTCAAGTCATCTATATATTAATAGCCGATTCTCTGTCTGTTTGTTTGTTTGTTTGTTTGTTTGTTTGTAAGTCACGCAAAATGGTAGATTGAGTTGTGAGCGAAATTATTTCTTTTTTTGTGTGCGACGTGAGTTCGAAGCAAATACATTGCAACCCCAATCGAACGTGACTTTTTTTGGCTGATGAACTAATAGGAATAACGTTTCGTTTTTATTATTTTGTTAGTTTTATATTCCACGTTGACTTGGCTTTGAAAACAATACATCAACTAAATACAAAGAAACTAACTGATAAAACATTTTGGACAAAAAGCAGCCGTGGCAGAACGTGGTAGCATCTCGGTTTGCCAGTGTATCCTAACGTATCCTTGCCTGACTGTCTGAGACGGGTGAACTTTTTTTTCGAGTAACGAAAATGTTTAAAAACCTATAGGTAAAAAAAAATATCATAAAACAAAATATTTTTTTTTTGCTTTTGTCATAATAGTTGTCTTTAATCGATTTCTTTTAATCTATTTTATTTTATATCAGATCGAACGTTTTTTTTATTCACTTGATTCATTTAGCACGTGCCTTTTCTTCTCTCCTCCCGTGTGATCTTTTTAAGAAGAGAATCCATTTTCCCCTTACGTTTGATAGCACCCATGTTAGAGCGCGTAACTTTTTTTAAACAAAAGTTAATAAAAAGTTGAAGTTTTCTCTCTCTACATTTTGAGTATATTGTTACACTGATAAAAGATTGGTTTTACCAGAGGTTGTGACTTCGAATCTGCTTCTGGTTGTACGAGCCGTTTATAAGGAAATTTGACGTTTATTGATACAGTGATACAGAGCAGTTGGACATGGGCGGCAAGCGACGCCGCCTTGGCAGCTATCTATATATTAATAGCCGATTCTCTGTCTGTCTGTTTGTTTGTTTGTTTGTTTGTTTGTAAGTCACGCAAAATGGTAGATTGAGTTGTGAGCGAAATTATTTCTTTTTTTGTGTGCGACGTGAGTTCGAAGCAAATACATTGCAGCCCCAATCGAACGTGACTTTTTTTGGCTGATGAACTAATAGGAATAACGTTTTGTTTTTATCATTATTGTTAGTTTTATATTCCACATTATTGACTTGGCTTTGAAAACAATACATCAACTAAATACAAAGTCACTAACTGATTAAATATTTTGGACAAAAAGCAGCAGTGGCAGAACGTGGCAGCATATGTTCGGTTTGCCACTAACTCTTGCCTGACTGTCTGAGACGGGTGAACTTTTTTTTTTGAGCAATCAAAATGTTTAAAAACCGATAGGTAAAAAAAGAGTATCATATCAAAAGAAAATGTTTTAATTTTTTTTTTGCTTTTCTTTTAATAATTTAATTTGTTCTTTTAATTATTAAGCGTTCTAATCGAACGTTTTTTTATTCTATTTATTCATTTAGCACGTGCCTTTTTTCTCTCCTCCGTGTGAACTTTTTAAGAAGAGAAACCATTTTTCCCCGGTTTGATAGCACCCATGTTAGAGCGCGTAACGTTTTTAAAACAAAAGCTAATAAAAAGTTTTTTTCTCTCTACGTTTTGAGTGCAAATAAATAACACATGAAATTTGGGGTTTTTTGGAACCATTGTTTAAACTGATATTTGATATTTGATTTCGAATCTGTCGCTAGGATAACTGACGTTTTTTCGGGTCTGCGATACAGGCGATGGGGTGACAAAAAATTTGGGTCTAACTTTTTTGGGAGGGGTCTGTGACGTCATCAAAATCTTTGAAGAATGATATCTCTGTAACGGTTGATCGTAGCGGAACGATCCCACACATTTTTTTAATCAGTTTTTCGAGCTCTACAACATGGTAACACTTTCGGTTGCCAATTCCTTAATTTTATTTTTCGTGAAGTCAACGCATGCTGAACATGGGCGGCGAGCGACGCCGCCTTGGCGGCTAGTCTATATATTAATAGCCGATTCTCTGTTTGTTTGTTTGTTTGTTTGTGCGTTTGTTTGTTTGTTTGTAAGTCACGCAAAATGGTAGATTGAGTTGTGAGCGAAATTATTTCTTTTTTTGTGTGCGACGTGGGTTCGAAGCAAATACATTGCAACCCCAATCGAACGTGACTTTTTTTGGCTGATGAACTAATAGGAATAACGTTTCGTTTTTATTATTTTGTTAGTTTTATATTCCACGTTGACTTGGCTTTGAAAACAATACATCAACTAAATACAAAGAAACTAACTGATAAAACATTGGGAGAACGTGGTAGCATCTCGGTTTGCCAGTGTATCCTAACGTATCCTTGCCTGACTGTCTGAGACGAGTGAACTTTTTTTTCGAGTAATGAAAATGTTTAAAAACCTATAGGTAAAAAAAAAATATCATAAAACAAAATATTTTTTTTTGCTTTTGTCATAATAGTTGTCTTTAATCGATTTCTTTTAATCTATTTTATTTTATATCAGATCGAACGTTTTTTTATTCACTTGATTCATTTAGCACGTGCCTTTTCTTCTCTCCTCCCGTGTGATCTTTTTAAGAAGAGAATCCATTTTCCCCTTACGTTTGATAGCACCCATGTAGAGCGCGTAACTTTTTTTAAACAAAAGTTAATAAAAAGTTGAAGTTTTCTCTCTATACGTTTTGAGTGTATTGTTACACTGATAAAAGATTGGTTTTACCAGAGGTTGTGACTTCGAATCTGCTTCTGGTTGTACGAGCCGTTTATAAGGAAATTTGACATTTATTGATACAGTGATACAGAGCAGGTGGACATGGGCGGCGAGCGACGCCGCCTTGGCGGCTAGTCTATATATTAATAGCCGATTCTCCGTCTGTCTGTTTGTTTGTTTGTAAGTCACGCAAAATGGTAGATTGAGTTGTGAGCGAAATTATTTCTTTTTTTGTGCGCGACGTGAGTTCGAAACAAATACATTGCAACCCCAATCGAACGTGACTTTTTTTGGGTGATGAACTAATAGGAATAACGTTTTGTTTTTATCATTATTGTTAGTTTTATATTCCACGTTGACTTGGCTTTGAAAACAGTACATCAACTAAATACAAAGAAACTAACTGATTAAACATTTTGGACAAAAAGCAGCAGTGGCAGAACGTGGCAGCATGTGCGGTTTGCCACTATCTCTTTCCTGACTGTCTGAGACGGGTGAACTTTTTTTTTGAGCAATCAAAATGTTTAAAAACCGATAGGTAAAAAAAGAGTATTATATCAAAACAAATTTTTTTTTGTTTTTTTTTTTTTTTTGCTTTTCTTTTAACAAATTAATTTCTTCTTTTAATTGTTAAGCGTTCTGATCGAACGTTTTTTATTCTATTTATTCATTTAGCACGTGCCTTTTTTCTCTCCTCCGTCGTGATGTTTTTAAGAAGAGAAACTATTTCCCCCTTACGTTTGATAGCACCCATGTTAGAGTGCGTAACTTTTTTAAAACAAAAGCTAATAAAAAGTTGAAGTTTTCTCTTTCTACATTTTGAGTGTATTGTTACACTGATAAAAGATTGGTTTTATCAGAGGTTGTGACTTCGAATATGCTTCTGGTTGAACACAAGTTGTACGAGCCGTTTATAAGGAAATTTGACGTTTATTGATACAGTGATACAGAGCAGGTGAACATCGGCGGCGAGCGACGCCGCCTTGGCGGCTAGTCTATATATTAATAGCCGATTCTCTGTCTGTCTGTTTGTCTGTCATGCAAAATGGTAGATTGAGTTGTGAGCGAAATTATTTCTTTTTTTGTGTGCGACGTGAGTTCGAAACAAATACACTGCAACCCCAATCGAACGTGACTTTTTTTGGCTGGTGAACCAATAGAGATAACGTTTTGTTTTTATTATGATTGTTAGTTTTATATTCCAAGGACCACCGTTGACTTGGCTTTGAAAACAATACATCAACTAAATACAAAGAAACTAACTGATTAAACATTTTGGACAAAAAGCAGCAGTGGCAGAACGTGGCAGCATGTTCGGTTTGCCAGTGTATCCTAACGCTTTCGTGACTGTCTGAGACGGGTGAACTTTTTTTTTTGAGCAGTCAAAATATTTAAAAACCGATAAAAAAAGAGAATCATGAAACAAAATATTTTTTTTTTTGCTTTTGCCTTAATAGTTGTCTTAATTTCTTTTAATCGATTTCTTTTAATCTATTTTAATCTGATCGAACGTTTTCTATTCAATTCATTCATTTAGCACGTGCATTTTTTTCTCCTCCCGTGTGATCTTTTTAAAAAGAAAAGCCATTTTTTCACCTACTTCTGACAGCACCCATGTTAGAGCGCGTAAAACAAAAGCTAATAATAACTTGAAAAGTTTTTTCTCTCTGCGTTTTGAGTGTATTGTTAAACTGATATTTGATTGGTTTAAAATCGTAAATAAAAACCACGTGAAGTTCACGTTCGGAATGCATTGTGTAAAGCAAGAAAGTCTACTAACATTTAAAATGCGACCGTGACAATGAACGGCTGAGTTAAGAACATGCAAGATTTGAAACACCAGGAACGTATTTCTCTTCACGTGCAAACGAGCTTTATTAAGCGATAAAGCCAGCAGCAAAGGAAGTCTTATCGCAGGTTTTAAGTGCAATAATTTGGAGCAGGTGGTGATACAACGCAAGCTGAACATGGGCGGCGAGCGACGCCGCCTTGGCGGCTAGTCTATATATTAATAGCCGATTCTCTGTTTGTCTGTTACGCAAAATGGTAGATTAAGTTGTGAGCGAAATTATTTCTTTTTGTGTGCAACGTCAGTGCAAAACAAATTGCAACCCCAATCGAACGTGACTTTTTTTGACTGGTGAACCAATAGGAATAATGTTTTTTTATTAAAATTATTATTAATTTTATATTCCAAGGACTACTGTTGACTTGGCTTTGAAAACAGTACATCAACTAGATACAAAGAAACCTACTGATTAAACATTCTGGACAACAAACAGTGGTGGCATAAGCGTGTTCGGTTTGCCAGTGTTGTGGCTGATTGCCTGAGATCGGTGAACCTTTTTTTCGAGCAATCAAAATGTTTAAAAACCGAAGCTTTCCTTGCACGAAAAAAGAGTATTATGAAATAAAATATTTTTTTGCTTTTGTATTATTAATTTAATTTCTTTGTTATGCGCTTCTGATCGAACATATTTTTATTCACTTTTTATTCATTTAGCACGTGCCTTTTTTCTCTCCTCCCGTGGGATCTTTTTAAGAAGAGAAACCATTTCCCCCCTACGTTTAATAGCACCCATGTTAGAGCGCGTAAATTTTTTAAAACGAAAGCTGATAATAAGTCAAAGTTTTTTCTCAATACGTTTTGAGTGTATTGTTATACTGATAGACGATTGGTTTTAAAAAATAAAGAAGTAACACATCATGAAAAACCTGAAAAATTGATGCAAAACTGATATAACACTGCATACCAGAGGTTGTGATTTTGAATCTGCTTTGGCTGAACACAAGTTGTACGAGCCGTTTATAAGGAAATTTGACATTTATTGATACAGTGATACAGAGCAGGTGGACATGGGCGGCGAGCGACGCCGCCTTGGCGGCTAGTCTATTTATTAATAGCCGATTCTCCGTCTGTTTGTTTGTTTGTTTGTAAGTCACGCAAAATGGTAGATTGAGTTGTGAGCAAAATTATTTTTTTTGTGTGTGCGATGTGAGTTCGAAGCAAATACATAGCAACATGGCTGATGAACTAATAGGAATAACGTTTTGTTTTTATTATTATTGTTAGTTTTATATTCCACGTTGATTTGGCTTTGAAAAAAATACATCAACTAAATACAAAGAAACTAACTGATTAAACGTTTTGGACATAAAGCAGCAGTGGCAGAACATGGCAGCATCTGCGGTTTACCAGTGTATCCTAACGTATCCTTGCCTGACTGTCTGAGACGGGTGAACTTTTTTTCGAGCAATCAAAATGTTTAAAAACCGATAGGTAAAAAAAGAGTATCATGATACAAAATTTTTTTTTTGCTTTTGTCTTTTGTTTTAGTTGTCTTAATTTGTTTTAATTAATTTCTTTTAATCTATTTTAATCAAATCGAACGTTTTTTTATTCACTTTATTCATTTAGCACGTGCCTTTTTTTTCTCCTCCCGTGTGATCCTTTTAAGAAGAGAAACCATTTCCCCCTTACGTTTGATAGCACCCATTTTAGAGCGTGTAACTTTTTTAAAACAAAAGTTAATAAAAAGTTGAAGTTTTCTCTCTATACGTTTTGAGTGTATTGTTACACTGATA
Organism: Turritopsis dohrnii; assembly: GCA_027922465.2. Lineage (NCBI taxonomy): Eukaryota > Metazoa > Cnidaria > Hydrozoa > Anthoathecata > Oceaniidae > Turritopsis > Turritopsis dohrnii. The sequence goes on along the minus strand of BQMF02000076.1, from coordinate 667,656 downwards.
AAAGATTGGTTTTACCAGAGGTTGTGACTTCGAATCTGCTTCCGGTTAAACACAAGTTGTACGAGCCGTTTATAAGGAAATTTGACGTTTATTGATAGAGTGATACAGAGCAGTTGGACATGGGCGGCGAGCGACGCCGCCTTGGCGGCTAGTCTATATATTAATAGCCGATTCTCTGTTTGTTTGTTTGCAAGTCACGCAAAATGGTAGATTGAGTTGTGAGCGAAATTATTTCTTTTTTTGTGTGCGATGTGAGTTCAAAGCAAATACATTGCAACCCCAATCGAGCGTGACTTTTTTTGGCTGATGAACGAATAGGAATAACGTTTTGTTTTTATCATTATTGTTAGTTTTATATTCCACGTTGACTTGGCTTTGAAAACAGTACATCAACTAAATACAAAGAAACTAACTGATTAAACATTTTGGACAAAAAGCAGCAGTGGCAGAACGTGGCAGCATGTTCGGTTTGCCACTAACCCTTGCCTGACTGTCTGAGACGGGTGAACTTTTTTTTGAGCAATCAGAATGTTTAAAAGCCGATAGGTAAAAAAAGAGTATCATATCAAAACAAAATTATTTTTTTTTTTGCTTTTCTTTTAATAAATTAATTTCTTCTTTTAATTGTTAAGCGTTCTGATCGAACGTTTTTTTATTCTATTTATTCATTTAGCACGTGCCTTTTTTCTCTCCTCCGTGTGAACTTTTTAAGAAGAGAATCCATTTTCCTCATGTTTGATAGCACCCATGTTAGAGCGCGTAACTTTTTTAAAACAAAAGCTAATAAAAAGTTGAAGTTTTCTCTCTCTACGTTTTGAGTGTATTGTTACACTGATAAAAGATTGGTTTTACCAGAGGTTGTGACTTCGAATCTGCTTCTGGTTGAGCACAAGTTGTACGAGCCGTTTATAAGAAAATTTGACGTTTATTGATAGAGTGATACAGAGCAGGTGGATATGGGCGGCGAGCGACGCCGCCTTGGCGGCTAGTTTATATCTAATTCTGGAGCATCGGCACCTCTGCCTCTTGTATTGCCAGTAAGATTCTCAATTAATTCTGACCGCATTACATTTTACATTACATTTTGTGACCAAATCGATGAAGTGTTGGATTTTCACTGCAACCACCACGCCTTCGATGCCTTGCAAAGTGCTCCTCCAGTTTGTCCTGCTAGAATCTTTTCGACAGCAAAAATTATATATACATTATATATACATACAAACATACATATACATATATACATACAAATGCACATGCGCCATATGTCAAAATTTTTCATGGGTTCAAAATTACTTTATTCACTGGAGGCAACACAACCACATAATAAAGCACGTAAAATGCCCTAACATAATTTTAATGGAGAAGATGAATAATAAATTTTACATAATGCAAACAACAACATAACACAAAACCATATATAACAAGGCATATATACAAAGATAACTAACATCCCACTATATAATACATATAAACGCATATGCATGTAGTGTCATGTGTAAAAACTTTTTACAGGTTCACTAACACTGGAGCTGAACCAAATAAAGGTTTCGTAAAATTATTTTTTACCCCAGTGACATGAAACACAACCAGACATAGAAACTTTTAAAATGCCATATACCGTAAAGCGGGGTGACTTCGATAGATAGATAGATAGATAGATAGATAGATAGATAGATAGATAGATAGATAGATAGATAGATAGATAGATAGATAGATAGATAGATAGATAGATAGATAGATAGATAGATAGATAGATAGATAGATAGATAGATAGATAGATAGATAGATAGATAGATAGATAGATAGATAGATAGATAGATAGATAGATAGATAGATAGATAGATAGATCATTTATATGTAAATGAAAAAATGTTACAAAAGAAAACATATATGGGTGCAAAAATTAGGTGCATATAAAATAATTTTATTCAAATATAAACTATGAACTAAAATCAAGAAATTGAGGAAAGGAAGCGCTAAGAAATTAGGATCGGAGACTAACGGAAAAAAATTAAAACAACCAAAACAATCAAAAGTAGCCAGAGTTTAGGATAATGATGTTGGTTAGCGGAGGAAAAAATTGAATAGATCTTGAATTAAATTAGGTAAATACAATAATCAAATTTACAATAAAATACAATAAATTATATATATACATATTAATATACAATATATAAGAAAATATTCTATGTTGCAGAGAAAATTAAAAACTGGTTATAAGACTAAAATTCAAAAAGTATTGCATGGACCATGGGGGTAATGAAAAAAAACGGATTAGTCACAGAAGATTGACCATGGAAGGTGGTGATAAAATAAGTAAATAAGTCAGCGATACATAAGATCAGCGGAGTGACTTTGATCAGTAAAAATAAACTGTTAAAACTCTGAAATTAAAGTGCGTTTTTAACATTTTTTAAGACTTCCATTTAGATTCCTATTGTAAAATATCATCAGAATCGTCTTCAAGTGAAACAATCAATTTCTTCCGAAATTAACGACGAACAAGATTTGCAAAAATGCGACTATATATTTACTCAAAGTCTTTTGCCAATTATTGTGTGTACATTGATAACCATAAGAAAAATATGCATCATTAAATAACTACAATGGTATAACTACCATCAATGTCATACTCAGATAAAAATGTTGTCTTTACTAATCAGGGTAGAATTGAATTTAACACCACAAAACAACTTATTTTGTACTAATTAAGAAATGAATATATTCGTGGTCAAATGATAAGGTTTTTCTTATAAATTTTGCTGAGTAATACTTTCCCTTAAACAACTAAATATCAACAACCACACCAATGTGTAAGGCAATTTTAGCATAAAAAAAACATATGATCTTTATTGTTGCAGAAGCTTGACATCCTTTATACCATAAAATGACGACAAAACAATGTAATTCAACAGAAGACACTTGCACTTGCTTTTTGTAACGCAGATAAAACTATCTTACAACATTATACAATCAAATTTGTATACAGATTTACAAAAGAAGAAAAGAATACTTTGAGTTAGACATTATAAGCAAGTAACTATAACCATAAGAAAGATATTGGCAAAGAACTCAATACCAGTTGGTAGAGTCAAAGTAAATACTCATTTAAAATTTAAAAACATAAAAATACATGACTTTAAGTTTCATGCTTATCGTAATCATCAGATGTATAAAACATAGATGTATGTATAAAATATAGATGTATAAATTCTTAATTCACGTTCACATAAAAATGTCGCTAAAAGAATAGATGTATAAAATTCTATACATCTGATGATTGCGATATCCATGAAACTTAAAGTCATGTATTTTTATGTTTTTAAATTTTAATGAATAAGCAAATAACTACCAAAAGCAATAAAAAGCACTTCAAATTAGCACTTCAAATTTGGACAGAAGAGTTATTTTGGAAAAAGAGATAGGCTTAAAGTGACAATTTATAAAATTGATTTCAAGTATTCAGAATAAACATATCTGTTTAAAAAAATATGTGCACACCCATTTGTTATTTGATAAAAATGACCATTGTAAATGCCAAATGAAAACAAACAACAGTATTCGGTACTGAAAACAGACCACACATCCATAACCAAATCACTAAAAAGCTGAAAGTAGACGTTTCGTGTTCTGGCTTGATTTGATTAACAGATTGTTTGTTGGATTGTGCTTTGATTTATATATTATATACTTTTGTCGTTTGTGTAAGGAAAATTGACAGTATATCAATTTTCTTAAAATACCATATATATATTATACAGCATCAAAACAGTATAGGTGATCATGGAAATAATCGATAGTAAATTATGTTTCTGTTGTCAGATTAAATGACTATCATCAGGGAAGCACATTTTTCGACCAGATTCTTTCAATTGTGTCTCAATCTTGTCGGTAATGTTATTATACGTAATTGGTTTTCTGACGTTCTTATTGCATATACAACATCACATTTTTACTTGCATTTTTACTAATGTACTTTTTGAACTAACACTGGTTGAACCGGTTGTTTTCCAAATAAAAAAGGTTTCCTTTTATATAGCGCTGTACATCATGTGCTTTCAGTTCACATTATGTCAGGACGTAAAATAAAAATAAATCTTCAGCCTGTATTGATAATGAATTTTCGCCTTTGCACCGAAATCACAGCTTCAATGGTTTGCTGTTCCAAGCATTTAATTACCAATCATCATCATCAATCATAGCATTTTTGTCATCAAACAAAAACAAAACAATATTTTTCTGCTTTTTACACGCTTCTTCAAAAGTTTTTACGAAACCTTTTAAGACAATACTGAACTAAAACGATTCATTTCCATCACTTCACGTTGAATTCTCTTGAATCATTTTAAAAGCTAGTGGGAAAATCAAAAATCTTCTACAGCCCATCCGCCCTGACTGAAAAAACATGGCGTCTACTTGACTGTAGACTAGCCTCTATTTTTATCTACTTTGGCAACTAGGTGAAAATTACATTCTGAACCGCGGCTATAAAAGTGAACGGAGAAGAAGAAGAAGAAGAAGAAGAAGAAGAAGAAGAAGAAGAAGAAGAAGAAGAAGAAGAAGAAGAAGAAGAAGAAGAAGAAGAAGAAGAAGAAGAAGAAGAAGAAGAAGAAGAAGAAGAAGAAGAAGAAGAAGAAGAAGAAGAAGAAGAAGAAGAAGAAGAAGAAGAAGAAGAAGGAGAAGAAGGAAAATGCCGGTTTTAACATATATTTCGCCCTATGGGGAAATATATAAAAACATAAAAATTTTCACCGCTCACATTTGTCATTGCTTTATGTCGTACTCAAGAATTTAGCCTGGACATTTTTGGTACATATGTAAAGTATATAGGCTGAATGTAAAGAAAATTATAATATGTCAGAAAGAAATCCTGTTCTTCACCGCCATATTCTGTTGTTTTTACCTTATTCCTTTTTCGATAATATCGTGTTTATAAAAACACGAAAAAATCGAATGTTTTATATCGCTATAAGTTACATGTTCACAAGAACTTCGTGAAAAGTCGTCGTATCTCATGGGAGATTTAATGACTTATACAGTGTGTCCCAGAGAATTTCGGTCTGAGATTTTAACAGCTCATAATTTTTCACACATGTATCAGATTTCAGCATTTTTTAAACCATTCGATAGGGTTTTATTCATAGATTTCAAAAACATACATTTTGTTCTCCAAAACCTCTCCAAAACACAAGAGTCATTAAAAACAAAACTTTAAGCTGTGTCAACATGTCCCCCATTTCTCTGCGATTTGATCTTGCTGCGTCAATAGTTTTACTTTTTATCTCTAATAGACTCTGGATCTCAGTTGAAAAAACTTTTTGTAGGAGCTAAAGATTCTTAGCTTTCTGATGAGATTATAATTTTAGTATGTTCAATAACAACATGGCATGTTCTTAGGGGCTGGGGCTGTTTACATGGAGAATTTTCATCCCGGGATGAAATTTTCCACGTGTATCCGGGCTGTAGTTCCATCCCATCGTTTAATTGAAACGCTTGTAATCAAAAAGTTGCGTTTACATGAAAGAAATTTCACATCCGGGCTGGAATTCCCATCTCGGCATCTTTTTCACACCTGAAAAAATTCACACTTTACTGACTATGTTTGAGCGAAAAAGTAAATCAAAAATGAAATATACAATAAGGACTATAACTTTGACAAGTATAAACAGAAGGAAAGCCATATGGCTGGTATCTGTTCGAATGACATAAAATATTTTAGATCACCTAAGTTTCCATCTGATGAAGAAAATGCTCAAAAATACATAAATACATAAATTTGAAAAAGATCTTATAAAAAAGTATGCACTAGTGCGCTGGAAAAATTAAAGAAATTTTTTGAATGTTATTTCATAACACCGGGCTGAAAGTATCCATATAAATGCTTTTATATTCTAGCCCGGTACCGAGATGAAATTTCAACCCGGGATGAAGGTTCTCCATATAAACAACCCCTTAATAAACAAAAAGTAATTGCACGTGAAAAATTGCTTTTATTAACCATTAAGGAGTTAATGATCGTGACAGTTTAAAGAAATACTTTTTACTACAAAGGTGTTGGACTACATTATTTGAAATATAGGTTTTTAAAACCCTTGAAAGAAATGCTATCGAATGATGTAAAGAATCTCTAAAATCTGATATATGTGTGAAACGTTATAGCTTGTTATATATTTCCCCATAGGGCGAAATATATGTTAAAACTGGCATTTTCCTTCTCCTCCTCCTCCTTTTCAGTTCACTTTTATAGCCGCAGTTCATCATTGACCCTTTCGCCTAGACAAGGTAGATAAGAATAGAGGCTAGTTTACAGTGTAGTAGTGCGCCATTTTTTTTAGTCAATGCAGATGATGAGTATAATGGAAGATTTGTGTTTTCTGCTAGCTTTTTACAAGATAAAACGTAGAATAATGGAAGCTATGGTTTTCCTAAAGCGTTTTGCGCTATATTTGTTGAATGAAAGTATAAAATAGTAAACAGTCAGGGACAACCGCAAATAGAGGGATCCCGTAATTACTGGATGTGAAAAGTAATAAATCATAGTCACAGGAAGAAAGATAGTCTGGACACTTGACGGCCCTAATTATTTATGTTTTTGTTCCACGAATATGACTAGTACCCAGTCCTATGCCTAAACGCTACTGTTAAAGATGGTGAAATAAAATCGCATGCTACCGAAAATTTTACGTGCTTTTTGCCTTTTAGTATTGATATGCCCGGAGAAAATTGTTCTATATACGGTTGCTCAGTCTCACGAAGGTCTAAGTATAAGGGGATTTCCATTTTTAAGGTTCCTTCTGGTGATAATTCTTTCGATAAGGGTTGGAAAGATCAATTGGTTGCCATAATCACGAGGGATAGAGAAATCGATGCTGCTCTCAGAGAAAGAATAATATCAAAGAAGTTGTATGTTTGTGAAAAGCATTTCAAGGAAGATCAAATTCATGATTCAAATAGAAAAACTCTTGTTCCTGGTGCAATACCCTCGCTGAACCTTCCAATAAAAAGTTTTGCTCCGTCCACCACAAAATCTCGTGATTCAGCTTATTCCATTCTTAAAAAAGGTCTGAGACTCCAGTTGTCGAAAATAACATAAGCGTTTGTTACAAATCCTTCTATGAGTTTAAATCCAGGATTCAGTCACTAAAACTTGCATGTTTTTGCATGGTTGGCATGTTTCATCCACTGATGATAATGCTACATTTACTTTTCATGATGATACCCACTCAGTTCCAAAGTATGAAATCTATATTGATGAGAATCTTACCTTTCTGATAAGAGTTTTACTATGGAATGTGCCCAATCACCATGAAATCTTTTCCTACCATCAAAAGTCATTAAAATTTGTTACAATATCAAACGTGATGAAATTTCTGATGAACTTGAAGATATGTCCAGGACTGTCATATCGTTTTGCTGGTAGTTGCATTGAACATAACGTTCCAAAGAAATTTCCTGCCACACAAATTAACTGTTCTCCCCTACATCAAAGCCAATGGTACCGTTCTCCAGACTGTGTAATAATCATACCGCCGACAGAAAACAGTTGCAATCCCTGTCTGAAAACTGAACGCAAAGAATCTTTAAGTCTGAAAAGGAAAAGATCTAATATCATATGACCTGCAAAAAGCACCAATCTCTATCACTTCATCTGATTGGATCAAGCAAACTAATCAAGGTTAGCTACAGAATGGAGAATAAGCAACTGAAAAAGTAATTGTCCAAAATGCAAGAATTTCAAAAAAATTTCAAAATTTCAAAAAAGTCTTTACCATTAGATAAAAACTTAGGTGAAGATTTGGTCAAAATCATGTATAACTGTTCAAATCGAAACATGCCTCCTTTTATGAAGCTATTTTGGGAAGAGCAACAAAAATATTTATCCTGTTCATCTTCTGGTGTCCGATACCATAATGCGCTATTGCTTGGAATTAGCAGCTAAATCTCCTTCCTTTTATGATGAAATAAGGCTTGATGAAAAAAAATGGTAGTGGTTTTCTTGTTTTGCCTAGTCGAAGACGATTGAGGGACTATAAGAACTACATTCGTCCACAGCAGGGTTTCAATAAATGTGTCATCCAAGAGTTAGCCAGTATTGTTTCTAAATTTTAAGCAATTGAAAGGTATGGTATTTTGTTGATGGATGAAATGAAGATACAAGAGAGTTTAGTTTGGCATAAACATACTGGTGACTTACTTGGCTTTGTTGATCTGGGTGATGTGGATTTCAATTATGCTACATTAAAGAAAGCTGAAGAAATTGCTTCTCATGCATTGGTCTTTCTTTTAAGAAGCATTGTAAACCCATTAAAATTTTCTTTGGCAAATTTTGCAACAACAAATGTCACTTCTGTGCAAATTTTTCCATTATTTTGTAAAGCAGTTGGGATCCTTGAGGATAAATGTGGTGTAAAAGTAGTTGGTGTAACCTCAGATGGTGCTTCTGCCAACAGATCTTTCTATTGCATGCATTTGAATATGACCAGAGTTGTCCATAAAAATGAAAATGTGGATGCAACGTATCGCACACTTAATGTAATGGCTGATGAAGAACGTTTTATATATTTCATTTCTGATCCACCTCACTTGATTAAAACAGCACGTTATTGTCTTGCTAATTACATGGCTGGACGTTGTACAAGAAATATGTGGAACGATGGAAGTTATTTAACATGCAATCACATTTCAAAGTTATTTCTTGAAGATTTGGATTGTGGCTTACATTTGGTACCTAAAATTACAAATGACCACATAAATTTAACTCCATTTTCTGTAATGAATGTTAGACTAGCAGTACAAGTACTTAGTGAATTTGTTTTCCAACCTCTGCAATTGTATGGTCATTCAGAAGCACAAGCTACTGCTGTTTATTGTCGCATGTTTGACCAACTGCCTAAATGTTAGAAACAAGGAAAAAGCTGTCATTAAGTTGAAACCCTCTTTGAAACCCTACAGGTCAGTAAATGATGAGCGGTTCACTTGGTTAATTGATTCATTTCTTGCCTACTTCAAACGATGGAAAGATTCTATTGAAGCAAGACCTGGTGCCTTTACTGATAGTCATATGATATGATATGACATGGTTCATTTAGTTTATATAACAACGCTACACTATATAAGGTGCAGTTAATGCGAAATCATATAGATAACATGAGTAAAAGTACAATCGACTAGAATAACCATAAACAATGACCAGTTGTTTCCAAATAACACGGGAAACTCGTAGAAGATCATAATGATCTTATCGTTGAGAACCGATTTAGTAGTCATCGAGCTAATATGATTATATCATGGCAAACATACGAAGGTATAAAGATAACTGTCCTTTCATCCATTGAATTAATCAAGTTATTATTGTTTTGAAGGTATGTCATATGTCTTGACCGAAGATTTTTGTCAAGATCCTCTAGAAAACTATTTTGGACGTCAACGAGCAATTGGACAAGATAATCCATCACTTCGTGATTTTGGTTACAATGACAACACGATAAGAACACAAAAGTTTTTCAACCTATTGCTGCAGGAAATTGTTTAGATCCCCTTACTCAGATTGACGTAGAGACTGTGCCTTGCCGTACTAGGAGTAAGCAAGATTGAAATGAAAAAAACACAAAAGCAAACCAAAAAAATACTTAAAAAACGGTTATTTTTATAGCCATACATAATAAAAAAACATTAACATTGGTCTTAATTATTCATGCAATCTCATAACCGAAAAAGAAGATGCTCACCTGCTTTGTCATGTGATGATGATGTAGCCAGTTCTGGTGCAACAGTTAGGATTTGGGAAAGCCAATGGGTAAGCCATAATGTGTTTTTATAAATTTGTAGCTATAAAAATAGTTGTTTCAACAGGTTTATAGTCACTGTTCTGGACTGCCAATGATCATTGTCCTTCTGTCATCGATTTCTTTATTTTCGTGCGAAGAGATCTTGCTTTTTTCCTTTTTGTTTCGAGTTTGTGGAGCTCATTCTGATCTTTAACATATGAAAAGACTCGAACACGAACACATAGCATAATAATATGTTCAAGTAAGTTCATAGATACCTTTTTACTGACCTTTTCTGTTGCCTGGGAACAAAGTTTGTTATAATAACAGAGAACTGTTGAGCACTTTAAGAGTTCTGAAACTATTACCTTACTATTAATGTTTTTCTTACATTTTGTGGTTGCAGCACGAAATCGCAACTCTACATGACTAAATATTAGAAAAACATCAGTTGTTACAGACCATAATCCTCCTCTGTCCTTGGCACAAATTAACTCATCACTCACACTATCTTTGTCCTCCATGGTGGCTTTCCCAGCTAACAAAATGGAAGAACTTTCAGCACTTAACAAATTACGTGAATTGTTTGATCTTTTGATACGTCTATGTAATGTGCTGAACACATAACCACTCAAATATTTTATAACATTGTTCTCCTTTTCAGTAAATTTTATGTCTATACTATCATCTGTTGAAACCAGTTAGATGTGCCAAAACATGATTTGCAACCTTGAATCCCAGAATGACAGAACTTCTCTTAGAAAGATTTTTGAAAATGAAATCATCTGAAACACATTTATAAAATTCTGGATAGAACTTTTCAGCATTACCCTTAAAGTTACCAACAGTTTTCTTTATATATTGATAGTAATGGGATGCATCCTCGTTGGATACAACAAAATCAGCAAACTCTCTTGTTGTTTTTTCAGAGTAGCATTCATCCTGACCAAGCTCTGACGCACTCATCTGAAGGTACTTTTTAAACGACAAAGGATAGAGTATTCCTTCAGGTGCAAATATAGAAGCAGTGGTCAAAGAAGGATTTTCAACAACGTCAACATGTTTCGAATTTTTATGTCTTGAGAGTCCCCCCGTTTTGTAAACTTTGTCGCAAAGATCACATAAAAAACTACTACAAGGCATCTTTATATTAATAGCCGATTCTCCGTCTGTTTGTTTGTTTGTTCGTTTGTTTGTTTGTTTGAAAGGCACGCAAAATGGTAGATTGAGTTGTGAGCGAAATTATTTCTTTTTTTTGTGTGCGACGTGAGTTCGAAGCAAATACATTGCAACCCCCAATCGAACGTGACTTTTTTTGGCTGATGAACTAATAGGAATAACATTTTGTTTCTATCATTATTGTTAGTTTTATATTCCACGTTGACTTGGCTTTGAAAACAGTACATCAACTAAATACAAAGAAACTAACTGATTAAACATTTTGGACAAAAAGCAGCAGTGGCAGAACGTGGCAGCATGTTCGGTTTGCCACTAACTTTTGCCTGACTGTCTGAGACGGGTGAACTTTTTTTTTGAGCAATCAAAATGTTTAAAAACCGATAGGTAAAAAAATGGTATCATATCAAAACAAAATGTTTTTTTTTTTCTTTTTTGCTTTTCTTTTAATAAATTAATTTCTTCTTTTAATTGTTAAGCGTTCTGATCGAACGTTTTTTTATTCTATTTATTCATTTAGCACGTGCCTTTTTTCTCTCCTCCGTGTGAACTTTTTAAGAAGAAAAACCATTTTCCTCATGTTTGATAGCACCCATGTTAGAGCGCTTAACATTTTTTAAAACAAAAGCTAATAAAAAGTTGAAGTTTTCTCTCTCTACGTTTTGAGTGTATTGTTACACTGATAAAAGGTTGGTTTTACCAGAGGTTGTGACTTCGAATCTGCTTCTGGTTGAGCACAAGTTGTAGGAGCCGTTTATAAGGAAATTTGACGTTTATTGATACAGTGATACAGAGCAGGTAGATATGGGCGGCGAGCGACGCCGCCTTGGCGGCTAGTTTGAACTAATTCTTCAACCTTATCAGAGACTTCATGACTAAAAGCATTGAAATCATCGCCATCAAAGTAAACTTCATTATGCACAGCCATTTTATGTGTTTTCTGTGCAGGCCCACTCGGGCCGCGCGAAATAAAACATCATCATTTCAAAAAACAGTTGGAAAACTTGTAGACGGCCCGTAGTCTCCAGACTATCTTACTTCCTGTGACTATGTTGTGATTATGGCTTGAAAAGCAACATATCAATTTCACAGTTAGCGTAATGAAAACTAAATGTCCCATTTTTATGTAAGCCTATTTGATTAGAATTTATTATTTCATGGATTAAGTTACAAAATATCATGTTACGTCCTTTCAAATAAAACGTAATCTACTTTTAAATGTTTGATATGTAAAAGATCCCAAAATTTTCAGGTTGTGTTCCTTCAATAGAACTTACGTTGCGTTATTGGAAGAGTCTCGCTGACTCTAAATCGCAGACTAATTGCCATTTCGGCCGGAGTAATAGTAGTAGTAGGAGTGCGGACGTCGTCTGAAACGCTCGCGAGTAACTCTACTGTTTTTCACAGTTTTACGTGGTTTTAATAATAGAAAATGTAGTAGACTATTATCACAAACAAATTGGTGGAAAATGGAGTGTATTTAATATAGATGCGATTGAATATTCATGAAGAATAAACTGATTTAAGGAGTTTTTTATAAAATATTTTTCTCTCGTCTCTTGAAGTGTTTCATATCAACAAATCTTACGTGAAGCGGGTGGTTTCCACATGCCAACCACAAGATCACAGAGCATGTCTTTCTCGGAAGAGATGATTCAACATTTGGACAACCTTATAAAGCCACTAGTGACTAATGCAAAACTTGAAGAAATGCTGACAATCCTGAAAAACGACCTTATCGATAGGTTTGAACAGAGACTCAAGGAACAGGATGAAAAAATCGAAAGGTTAGAATCAAAGGTAAAAATACAGGAAACAGTTATTGCCAAACTAGAAATAAAATGTGACGATAACGAACAGTACAGTCGGCGTAGCTGCTTACGCATTCACGGCGTTCAAGCTGGAGAAAAAGGAGAGGATGTTATGGATGTTCTCAAGAATTGTTACAGCAAGCTAAAACTACCGTTTGATAAAGCAGAAATTGACCGTGTGCATAGAATAGGTAAAGCTCGATTTGACGATGTTAAGAAAGTTAAAGTAAAGTCAATCATTGTAAAGTTTAAAAACTGGGAAGCTAGAAAAAAGCTATATTCAGCAAGACCGAAGTCTTACGTAAATGGCGTAAAGAAACCAGGTATGCAACCTTTTTCTGTAAGTCTTGATCTGACGAAAAGAAGATATGAACTGTTAAAGACTGCCAAGGGAGTAATTGAAGGTAATATAGATGTTTAATTTGTTTTTGCTGACATTAATTGTTCCCTGGGTATCAAGTTCAGTGACGATTCCATTGAATATTTTAACACAGAGAATGAGTTTAGCTCATTAATTGCTTAGTTTATCACCAATTTGTTGTGCTTTACAATAGATAAATTGTCATAGATTGTTATGATAATTTCTCGTGGTCACGAGGTAATTTGTGTGCTATTTGTTATTTATTTCTTTGTTTATAATTTTATGGATGCATGGATTCTTTCTCTAATACGTGAAATGGGACTGTTCGTGTTTGGAGGGTCACCTTCTGCACTCCATCATGGGGATAGCAATTGAGCAGTATAGGGCAGTCGTGGGTAGTTTTGATTTTACCACATGTTTTTTACTTCTTCACTGTGCTGAATTGCGCAAGCGTGCTGTCCGATTTTTGTTATTAGGTGTATTGAGGCTTTTTCTTATACCCCAAATTTTACACTTATTGTTCGTTTTCTGCCTCATTCTTTTATCTGGTGATGTCGAGCGTAATCCTGGACCGCAAAATAGTAAATCCAAGTCACTCTCGGTCTGTCATTGGAACCTAAACGGTCTTTCGGTTGATGACTTCGCGAAGCTTTCTCATATCGCCACATTTTTGTCAATTCAAAAGTTTGATATTTTTTGTATTTCGGAAACGTTTTTAAACTCTTCCATTTCAGATGATGACCCACGACTTCTTCTGACAGGGTATAACATGTTACGTTGTGATCATCCAGCCGACACAAAACGAGGCGGTGTTTGTATTTATTTTAAGGAGCACATACCACTAGTTCGCAGGTCTGACCTAACAACCCTATCTGAGTGTGTAGTGTGTGCACTTAGATTTGGTTCCAAGACGCTTTACCTTACTGTTCTATACCGTTCTCCTAGTCAATCTGCAGATGAGTTTTCTACTTTTATGGACAAATTTCAAGACACTATTGTTAACATCAATAGTTGCTCGCCTGATTGTTCTCTCTATTTGGGTGATTTTAACGTCAGAAATGCGAACTGGTGGAATGGTGATACAACAACAGCGCAAGGACTTGCAATGTCAGACCTAACCCTGCAAAATGGTCTATCCCAGATTATTGATGAGCCCACCCATTTACTGCCAAATTCTGCATCATGTATTGATCTTATTTTTACATCGGCTAACGGATATACTTTAAATTCAGGGGTTTACCCGTCATTATATCCAAGATGTCATCACCAAGTGATATTTGCGACTGTTAATTTCCAAATCCCATTCCCTCCGGCGTACCAGAAGCGAATATGGGATTATGCAAAAGCTGATACAACTGCTATTCGTAATGCCATCAATGCCATTGAGTGGAACAACATATTTCTGAATCTTGGCGTTAGTGAGCGGGTTGAGTTCCTATCGGATTGTATCCGCAATATTTTCAGTAATTACGTTCCCAACAAAATTGTAACCATTAGAGACAAAGATGCACCTTGGATGACACCCGAGATTAAAGGCATGATTCTTGAGAAAGCCAAGATATATCGACGATATGTTAAACATGGACGCAAAGTCTCTGACTTCGAGCAGCTGCGAGAAATCAAATTTCGTTGTAAAGTTGCAATTAAACAGGTAAAAGACATTTACTACGCAAACCTTGCTAAATCCCTGAATGACCCTAACATTGGCTCGAAGAAATACTGGTCTATCTTAAATCGATTCTTAAACAAACGCAAAACATCCCAAATTCCCCCCATCCACCATGAAAACAAGGTCATAACTGATCCACTTGAAAAGGCAAATATTTTCAACGATTTTTATGCTGATCAATGCACCCCAGTTCAAACTGATAGTAACTTACCTGCCCCATATTTTCTGACAGATCATCGACTGGAAGACATTATATTCGAACCGGATAAGGTGCTTAACATCATCAGGTCTCTTGACGTGAACAAATCCCATGGCTGGGATCAGATATCTGCCCGAATGGTCAAAATGTGTGATAAATCTTTAGTAAAGCCACTCATTGACATATTTCAGTTATCTCATGATAGTGGTATTTATCCTAGCCATTGGAAAAGGGGTAATCTTACTCCTTGTCACAAAAAGGGAGACAAATCATTGGTGAAAAACTATAGACCAGTATCTTTGCTGCCTGTCTTAGGTAAAATCTTTGAAAAATGCATATATGACGAGATTTATAGTTACTTTGAGCAGCACAAGCTTTTCTCCTCAAGTCAATCTGGCTTTCGCAAGAATGATTCCTGTATATCTCAGTTACTTTCAATAACGCATAATATCTTTCAAGGCTTTAACCTCAACCCACCGCTAGACACTCGAGGGGTTTTCCTTGATATCTCAAAAGCTTTCGATAGGGTTTGGCATGAAGGACTTGTTTTTAAATTGGAAACTTATGGTGTTACTGGCAAACTTTTGAAATTGTTGGCGGACTTCCTGTCTATTAGGTTTCAAAGGGTTGTCCTTAATGGCAAAGAATCTGAATGGCAGCAAATCATAGCAGGTGTACCCCAAGGCTCGATTCTCGGACCATTGCTTTTCCTAATATACATAAATGACCTCCCCGAAAATATGGAATCGACAGTCGATATTTTTGCTGATGACACTTCACTATTTTCTTTGGTACTAAATGCTGCTGTCTCAGCTAGGGAACTAAATGCTGATCTTAGTCGAGTGAGTGAGTGGGCTCGTCAGTGGAAAATGTCTTTTAATCCGGATCCATCTAAACAAGCCGTTGAGGTCTTATTTTCGAAAAGGATAAGTGTTGCCACAACTTATGATATTTATTTCAACGGTGTACCTGTTGCTTGCGAAGATGTTCAAAAACATCTTGGCCTTTACTTAGACAAAGAGCTAAACTTTCGTCATCATCTGAATGAGAAGATATCTAAAGTCAATCGCGACATAGGAATGTTAAAGGGACTGCGAGGTAATCTGCCAAGAGACACTCTTTTGACAATATATAAATCTTTTATTAGGCCACATCTTGATTACGGTGATGTGATTTACGACAATCCTGGAAATGACTCGTTTACCCGGCGTCTTGAATCCATTCAATATCAAGCTGCTCTAGCCATTTCTGGATGTTTCCGTGGAACTTCAAGTGAGAAACTATACAATGAACTTGGACTCGAGTCATTGTCAGACCGAAGGTACTGTAGACGAATGTGCATGTTTTACAAAATTGTAAATGGCACAGCCCCTCAATACTTACAAGACATATTACCAAGGATTTTTTCCCAAAGGTACCCTCTAAGGGCTACCAACGCAATACCCCCAATGTTTGGTCGAGTTGAATCTTTCAGAAATTCTTTTTTTCCTTATTGTATAAGTGAATGGAACAAGCTTGAAGCTGGGCTAACGGGTCTTCCAAATTTGTTAATGTTCAAAAGGGAGATTTTGAAAGGTCGTAAACCTATGCCCAACTCGATCTATAGGCTAGATGACATACCTGGAGTGACCTTGATTACACGACTAAGAGTAGGCTTTAGTCACTTAAAAGCACATAAATTCAGGCACAACTTCATCGATACGCTTGACCCTTTCTGTACGTGCCGTACTAATTCGGAGGAATCTACTGAGCACTACCTGCTTCACTGCCCAAATTATTCAAACTTACGTATTGTTTTATTTAATGACCTCCATGATGCGAACGTTCCTTTTATGCCTCTTTGTAGAAACGCTCTTGTCCGACTGCTTTTGTATGGAAATCCAATGTTTAAGGATGCAACCAATCGTCAAATTCTTAGATCGATTGCTAAGTTTATCAAAGGGACTGAGCGCTTCAGTCTGTCTCTTTTTATCGATACACCATTTTAGAGTCTGTTTCCATGCTATACGTTGTGTGTGTGTGTTTTTTTTTTATTGTCTTAGCTTTTTGTTTCAAGGCTGAATACCTGGCGATCTCACCTTCTGGTGCTTCGAAGGTGTTCAGTCTTACGTCCCGTTTTGTAACTTGATGTTTTGTAACTTCTTTCTCATAAAAAAAAAAAAAAAAAAAAAAAAAAAAAAGTAGTAGGAGTCCACGGGTGTTTTAATACAGTATTCGCTATCGCTGTTACCGTAATAAATTAAAGAAGGTGGGAGTAATTTGATGAAATTCAGACTGTATCAAATTATTAGTCAGTGCACAAGTCATTCAGATATCTTGAAAATTAGCCTGAACCAATTTTCTCAAGGGCTGATGCGGAAATTATTCAAGCCTAATGGCTTCTACCTCTTGTTGATTTAGTATCTAGAATGACCAATTGTGGAGCTACATCCATTTATCTTTGTTTTTACATTTGAATGGACGAATTTTGCAACGTTATAACTAAAGTTATCGGTAAGGGGAGCAGCCACTCTAATATGAATCTTTCCGATTAAAACGTTTTTCTGTTCTGAACTCCAGTGTTGATAGTGAATTAAAAACGCTTTAGCTGGAATACCTAGAGATTTTTAAATAAATGATGAGAAGTATTTTTTTCCGTATTGACGTTAGATTTTTTCATCACGGGGTACCATTGAATTGCTTCTTCAATCGATGCACAGCGCGTATTTTTTTATTTTTGATGAATTTCAGATCAAATGTTTTTATTGTTTTGCACTCCAGTGTCGATTGCAAACTTGGGAAAATGATTTATCTAGGTGTGTCTGTTTAAGTGGTCTTTTGAATCAGAGGAACCATCGCAGTGCCTCCTGAATTAGACTCGAAAAACTTTTCAACCATTGTTTCATATGAGCATACACGTTTTTTTAAGAAACTTAGTGAAGGGTCCAGTTCTAAAAGTTTCTTAATTTTGGTCTGAATTTTAATGTTTTTAGTTATAAATGTTTCTCATTCGGTTTCTTATTTTTTTGTTAAAAATGTATATCCAATGAATGATTGAAGTTGCTTGTTTCATTTTCAAAAAATATTGTGTAGTTTTTTTAAGTCGATCCTTTCGTTTTTAACTTAAAAATGAATGCATTCGGATTTTCAATGCGTTTGGAACTAATTTGTTTCTGCAATATGACATAATGCAATGGAATTTCCTCAAATAAAAAGTCAAATATGGAAAAAAAGTTTCTTATTTAAAAAATAGTCATAACAATGTAGTTGCAAAAGTTTCTTAATTTTTTGAGATTCTTGAGCGTTTCTTAAGCGCTATTTCCACGACCACTTTTGATCGAAATATTTCGACGGAGAAAAAAATTGAGCATGCGCATGAAATATTTTCTGCTTTTCGAGCGAAAAATTTCTTTTCTCTACTGTGCGAATGTGAGTTGAAATAATTTCAACTCTCTATCGAAATCGCTTTGCGAAAAAATATTCGTCCAATCAAAATCGTGAAAAATGTGTTGACAATTTGTGTATTAAATTGAACTATTGAATAGCAATCCTGTCGAACAATTCAGAAAAAAGAATTATAGCAGACGGTTCCTACTTGTGGTTGCTTTCGAAGAAACTTCTGTATCTTTAATCTCCTATTGAGTATGAAAACCAGCTAATAAAGTTCAATTTTTTATGTGGAATTCTATTATCGAAATATTTCTAGCAGAAATTGTTCTCCTCTAAAATTTTCGCTCGAAAAATTTCGAACAAATGTGGTCGTGGAAATAGCGCTTTATAAACTGGTTTCTTATGAGAAAAAGACGTGTATAAGTATGCCACTTGTCACGCCCCAAATCAACCAAAACATTTTTTTTCTGACAGAAATTTGTTTTCCGTTGCTAAGGTATAGCTTGCTGTGTGTACAAATCGGCATACTTGAGCGCGGGGGCAATTTTAGCTAAAGCTCCATGGTAATTCAATAAAAAAGCATAATTAAATGTTTTAAATATCATTAAAGTCTCAATCAATTGATTATGAACATTGAAGTTAAAAAGGTATTTTTTTAAGCAATGTGAGAACAAATAATATAAACCACTCCATAGCTTGGAGATATTCATTTCTCTTGAGAACGAGACGAGAGACGATAAATTTTGAAGTTACCAAAGAAAAGAATATGGAAGGAAAATTTATTCATTTTGTTCCAATCTTTGTAATTCTTTTTTGCTGTCAAGGTAAAAACTAATCTAATCAATCTGAATTTTTATCAAATCCGGATAACAATGAAAGTGTTTCAAAATGATAAAAACAGTGATAGAGCAGCAAATGTAATCTTCAGGTAGAAGATTGTCCATCTTTTCTAATGACTGTGTTTAAGTTATATCTATTTAATTTTTGTAGGAGTACTGTCCAAATGCACTGTATCTTCTGATCGTTTGTCCTTTAAATGCGAGGAGAATTTTCAAGGAACGGATGTAGAGTTCTCGATAAAACTTGATGTATGCCGGGACAATCCCAAGGTTACAATCAAATTAAAAGCTATAGGTATTGATTTTGAAAAAGACTTCGATTCAACAACTAAAGTATCAATCCCGGGATGGTCAGTTGGACATTTTGGAGGAGTTTATTTAAGTGTTGGCTTAGAAAAACACCGCGACGGAGATTTAAACCTAAAGGTATTGTTATCATTTCTATATGCGAATTGATAGGCTTTATCCAATGATATAGGGATATCTCGCGTTTTTTATTATAGATAGAACTTTCAGTTAAAGCTATTGTTAATCTTCTCTCAATCACCATCCTAAATGAAAGGATTGGTAAAACGAAATGCAACGGTAAGTAAAAGAAAAGTTTGAAACTAGAAGTGTTTATTAACTACGAGATCAAAGTTTTTGAATGACTGCAAAAATATGAAAAAGGTATGCGTCAAGATTTATTTTCAGCTACCCTTCCTATAGTAAAGTATGATGGTGTCAAAATGCAGTGTAGATATTGATTTCGACAGGAATTACGTCACTTTCGATCTTTGAAATGAAATAAAATGTCTGCTTTGAAATAGTTCTTCGTGCAGCTTTCCTTAAAAACATAAAACGAAAACAGTCTTTCGTGTTAAGTGTTGCACTTTTGCAGTAGACAATAATAACGGGTAACCTTTAAAGTAAACGGTAAAATCCTCAATTAAGCACAAAAGCAAATAAAAACAAAATTCAATGATTTTTTCTTTTTTAAATGGGTTGCTTCCTGCAAGGCTGAAGCCACTACTAAGCAGAGAGCTACAAGATGAGAAAAGGAAGAAGAGTTATAAAGACAGAGCAAGGTGGCGGTTAACCTTGGATTTAAAAGATTGCAGATCATACTCAGCAGGAAAACAACTATGAGGGAGAGAATTCCAGAGGCGAGCAGTCCGAGCGATAAAGCTAGATGAATAAAAGTTCTTATGGCATGTTGGGACCTGAACAGTCAAAGGATGAGAATTCGAATAGAGGCGAGTGTTCCGAGAGAAAGTCTTAGGAGAAGGGGTCAGTTGATGCAGGTCGTCTGAACAATGCCCATGAAAATATTTATAGAAAAGAGACAGGGAAGCAACGTTTCTCCGATGTGAGAGGGGGTGAAGATTAGCACAAAGATCAGGGCATACTAAGTTAACTAAGCGCTTCAGAATACGATCGAGAAGATGAAGACAATGAGCAGAGGCTCCAGCCCAAAGTTGGCAGCATTACTCACGACAAGGGCGAATAGTGGCCTTAAACATGTAGATAAGGGACCCGAAAAAGTGAGCCAACCTTCGTAGCAGCAGATTTAGCAATTGACTCGATGTAAGAATTCCATGTGAAATTCTTTGAGAAGGTTAAACCTAAAAGACAAACATAAGATGACTCTGCAAGCTCACTTCCGTTCATAAGAACAGAAGGAGTTACAGGCTCTCTGAAGCAATTAATAGACAGAAGCTTAGTTTCGAAGCATTGAAGGAAACCAACCATTTTTGACCCCATTTAACTACTTCCTAAGATCGAACTCCAACTCAGCAGCCATTTCAACCTTATCAAAAAAGTCCTTAGTCCTTTCAAGAGATGAGTAAAGAGTAGTATCGTTAGCGTTAATAGCAGGTTTACTGAGAATACAATCGGAAAGGTCGTTGATGAATATGAGAAAAGAGAACAGAACCTTGAGGCACCCCTGAATTAATAGAGTAAGAAGAAGACGAATGACCATCGAGAACCACCTTAATACTCCTGCCACTAAGAAAGGACTTAATAAGATTCAAGAGTGAACCAGAAATGCCATAAGACTTCAACTTGTGGATTAGGCCACGATGGCAAACCTTGTCGAATGCTTAAGAGATGTCAAGAGCAATAGCTCGTGCCTCACCACAAGCATTGAGGGACTGACATACTCACTCAGAGATCACGGTCAGAGCAACAGCAGTAGAACGACCAGAACGGAAACCGTACTGATGATCAGATAACAGATGAAAGGATTCCAGATGATGGGTGATGGGTGATGGAAGAGTTGATCAATGATTCGAAGATCTTACTTATAACAGATAGAAGACTTATAGGACGATGGCATAAAGGGTCCGATCTCTCACCAGAGTTTTTGAAAACAGGCAGAACAGAAGCAATCTTCCAACAAGAAGGAAAACAAGATTCATTGATGCACTTCCTAAATAGCCTGCAGAGTATGAGAGAGATTTCAGGGGAGCATTTTTGCAGAACGATTACAGGGATTTCGTCGGGACCAGTAGCCTTAGACGAGTTGAGATAACTAATAACATCCGCAACCATCTTGGGAATTATATTCAGAGAAGACAAATCCACGTCAGTTCTAGGGGTCAATATCGGGCAAAACATGACCAGTGTCATCGAGAGTGGAGTTCCTGCAGAACTGTTTAGCAAAGAGCTCTGCCTTACTAACAGCAGATGTCAACACCTCAGGGCCATTGAATAGTGGTGGAATCAAAGACTTACTCTTATTAGAAAAGCTTCAATTGAGACGCCAGAAATCACGAAACCCAATAGATTCAGATATAAGCCAATCATGGACCAGATTTTGATAGGTGCGTTTAGCCTCCTCAATAACTTCTTTACAGTCGCTACGAGCTATGGTGAAAAGACGCCTGTTGTCCTCACTACTAAAACGTTGATAACGATGGAAAAAATGATTACGATGACCTGTATCGTGGATGACTATTGATTTAGTTTATTTCTTATTGTCAAAGATAGTGCTCGATATTTTTGTAGTGCTATTTATATATTTGTATAAGGAAAAACAAAAGTTATTCTTATTATTATGATCTTACCAGGTGTCACAGTAAATTTTAACTCCCCTAAATAATGACTCCCCAGTCATAATAAACCAGTTTATAGTCACTCCCCCATCAAAATAAACTAGTTAGGGGCAGCCTGAAAAATGGTTGGATTTGACTGAAATTTTGAACATTTGCTCCATGGGTGAATGTCTGGGGGTGTAATAAATAATCAAAATAATCTCAAAGGAATATATTTAAGTTAAAGAAAATTAACAAGAAAATTAACGTGGCTAGCCTCACTCAGTTGCCACTGCATCTACTATCCAGGAGAGGCCACGACTTCGGTTGGAGGCTCCGTATTTGACACTCTCATGAGTGACACAAACCCAATCAAGGGCCTGTGCTCTTCTGGATGACACCCGATGTATCATCTACCCAATTTCCCTCACATGGCATGGCTCGACCAATGGTACATTCACTCGCGCATTGTGAATCGCCGCCAAGGGGAATTGAACGCCGATCTCCCGCATGAAGTACGAGAGTGACAACCACTATACTACGGCGCCATCGATAATTTAAGATAATTTAAGTTTCAGATTAATGACAAATAGTTTCCTTTATTGAAGAATTTTTCTTTCATCTGTTTGCTTGTGCCTTATAATAAATTTGAATGAAATAGGGTTCAAAGAAAGGTCAATACTTTTTCTACTTTCCTGAAGTAAATTCTTATCTTATTTCATTTTTTTCATAGCAATCCTGAAATGGTGGAATTCGCAATCGCAGGATATGAAGTATATGATTGCAGGCGGTGGTAGCTTATTTATAGTGTTGTTGATTGCAGGTTTTTGTTGTTATTGTTGTCGTCGGAATCCATCTCGATTTGCTGGGCTGGTTCTCACACCAACCACACAGAACCCCAACAACGCGTTGCAAATGGCGCAACCACCTTATCACCAAACAAACATCCCTTATAAAAAGCATGTTAATGACGCATAGTTACATACATGAAACAGTGAATCATTAAATTTTTTTACGCATAGATAACTCCTTACAACAGTTTCTTCTCTTGTCACTATCGTATAACGGTCCTCAAAAGACACATTCGAAACATGTTCGAAACATGTTGTACTTGTTCGAGACACATTCGAAACATGTTGTACTTGTTCAGCAATCGAAATTCAAGTCTACGACTTGACCGTTCTATAAATAATCTATTATTGTAACAGTTTCTAACTAACTGTGTTTTAGATTTTTTGCAAAGTTTTCACTAGAATGACAGTTTGTTGGCTTTATTCACCGCTTTTGATATCGAATACAATAATTTTTCATGAAATTTTGGAAATGAAATCTCAACCACAGTGAAAGAAATTTCCATAATGTTTCACTTTGAGGAAAGCACTGAACCAGTCCCCTTGCTCTGTTTACATATGACTTCAGCTTCTATGCATATGAAGTTTCACAAGTCATGAAGTCAAAAAGATAGATCATCAGTGATTTTTGCTATGAGATAAGTATGCCATTTCTACAGGGTGGTCTCATTTCGAACAAAAATTACCCTCTCATTTTAATCACCTGATTGTTGCAAGACAATCTCTCTATTATGCACCTATTCCAAATCCTGTGTACATATAGTTGCCGCTCGTTTGGAGGGTCCGAAGAAATGGGTTCCACTTAGCGAAACTTTCACTTGGCGAATGTTCTACTTATTCCACTTACAGCGGCAGCTGTATTTTGACTTAGTGTATAGAACCTTGTTTTTTTTTGCTTCATTGATTGTGGTTAAATGACTTAATAACTATTTACTATCTCCAAAACTTCCAGTATGTTAAGTGTTGAACCAGTGTTGAAAGGGGGCGGGATGTACTTATATGGTTAAGTTATTAACAGAAATTTTGGAATGGTGTCGTATTGTAAGATCACAGTTTTTGAGCATAGAAGTAAATGTCTATAATTTCTACCTTTTCATAAAGACGTATCATATAATCTTGTATAACCATATATAAACATGTTATCTGTTCAGCATTTAGTACAAACGACTTGCATCAATAATTTTCCTGTCTCCATTTTTTCCCTAAAATTCTGAGCATGTGATTACCTATCCTACATGTTAATCATGGTACAACATGGTACAACATGGTACGCCAATAAACCACTGAACACGCACTCGTTTCCGTTATTGCATTGATGGGGTTATTCTTTCTGCTAAAAGAAACAAGTTCCATATACTTGCGCCATGTACATTAAATGATGGAAATGATCACTAAAAATCCTTAACAAACCACATAGCAAGAACTGATTCCGTAAAACGAAGTTTTGACTACGTAAATACCCTTATACAAGAGGCGATGGTGACTTAAAAGATTCAAGTAAAAATTTTAATATGCTTTAACTGAACACTTATGCCAAGAATATAGGTTGGACACCACGTTGGAGACCTGTATGGAGGGCAAAAATCTAAGAATAATGTCTGTACAGCAGATTATAAATATATTATTTTTGCCACATTTTCCTGTTTGTTATACAACAAAACAAAGTTTGCAGTTTTAAATTCGTTAATTTGAAGTGACATGTGACATATTTTGTCTCCCCGCCGTCATGCCGCTGCTTTTGATTTTTATAAGGCAAAGGGATCCATTCGATGTGGCGCAAACCACACCTTCAAAATAAACTCAAATTTCGAGGAAAGTACCCAGCATCCGAATCCTATACTTCTAAGCAAGTTTCGATTCATTTCTTAAGTGCCTGATGCTCAAAAGCATTCATAACGTCATCTTTGTAATAAAAAAACAATTTTCTTGCATGTGATGTGTATGGTCATTCAATCGAGTATCGTTTGCGTAGCTTTACTTTCCATAATCAATAGCTCCTCTGTATTTCATATTAAACCTTTATTATTTAGGATTATGAGGTATACTGGATTCTCTAATACCATCTATATGAAGCTTTACTGAAAGATCAACTTCCTTAATTAGATGGATTACGTCAAGAAACTTGGTAATTAACACGTAATAATACAACATCTGTATATATACTGAACATATCGTAGGTGTTTGTCAACAAATAAAAAAAACAAACAAACAACAAACAATAATTAATAAACATCAAAAACAACAACAACAAGATGAAGATCAAGACTCGTTATCAACGAAGTTTCAGTCATGGACACTTAGTAAATATTAATTCTGAATGCAGTGATTGTCAAGATATCTTGCGTTCTCAAAACAAAGAAAAGAGTCATATCAAGGAGATATTTGCGAATAAACGAAGATATTCGGCATTTTCGTTACCAGTACTCGATAAAGAAATATTAGAAAATCTTAAAAATAGCGCGATTAAACAGAATTCAGAAGAAGAGAAAAAATTCGAAGTTGATGACGAAAAGTTGAGATTCAATGACACGAATGGTTCATTCGGCAAGAATCGGTGGTTATACGGAGAATTTTACCTCTCAACTGATAGTAATACGGACGAAACTGCCACAGGATGCTTTGTCGCAAGAATTAACGAAAATGGCGATGTATCGTGCAGTCTTTTCGCAAAGGTTGACGACAGCATAGAAGAACTCGATCTGCCATTTTCTAATGGCGAATATTGCTTAGACTTTTCAGACGAAAATCAACCACGCTTTTCAACATTGAAATCTCTGATAGCTTACCTTATTAACAATAAATTTTTAGAAGAAGTCACGTTGTCATGGTTACTATCGAATGGTCTTGTATTTTAAAAGGTCACTCATTGTAAACCACTTTATGTAAATAGTTGTAAAATAGAAAAACGAAAACAGATAAACATATTATTAAATTACCAGTGTAGTATCTGTAGTGGCTTCTACAACCAGATTGCTTCTGAAAAACTAATCTCTTGTAGCAACTGAATAAGAAAGACTAGTCTCTTTCCAAACCCTTCTTCAAATGAAGCTACTATACAAGAGGGTTTTGCAGCCACCCAAGTTTCATCAGCCACCCAAGATTAATCTCGAAAAAAACTTTCACGAGAGTGCAAGATAACATCGCCAATTTCCCCAATCTTACGCGACAAGCCACCTTTCCGCATTATTATCAATTCTTTGATGAAACGATCCATATAAACACAAGTGGAAATATTTGTTACAACTTAAAACATGTTTTCCTACCTCTCCTACCTAAGGTTGTTTGTCTTCTTTTGATGTGAGGATTGGAAACGAGAAGGCCCTGGCATGGCAAGACAACGTTATATATGTCATATAATGTAAACTGGAGCAAGGCTACTTGTATGGAATGACTTATTGTGACGACTGATACTCGCACAAAAAGTTCATTTGGCCAATTTGCTGGTTCACATTTTCTTACAAAGTTCGTCGATATGGTTTCCTCATATATACGATTGGAAGATAGATCTTAACATCTGAACTCGAGTTTTATGAGAAAGTAGCCGGTGCACACTCTGTTGTAGAGTTTCGGAGGTAAATTTATTTTTTTTATTATTTTTCACAGTGAAAACCATCATAAAACATGTTTTTTTTACATTGGAACACTTCGCAGGAGTACAAACACAATTACAGGAAAAGTGTATTTATTGCTTGACGTTCAACTTGATCCCAAGTTGCTTCTTTAACTGTGATTAGTTTACCATTGTTGCTATAGTAACCTATATAATATATGCATAATATTTACGAGTCATGTTGAAAAGGTGTAAATGGGAGCACAACGAACAAGCCATGCTTTTTCTTGTTTAAACACGTGCACCCCTGGATGCTAAAATCGCTAAAACGTGACTCAAATAAAAACGCCCATAGCTTCCTAGAGAAAATATTTGGAAGCTCAACAAAATAACTTGTGACTGAAAGCTCAAATGATATAGCTAGGCAATAAAAGGAATTTTAAGGGATTTCCAATGTTGTATTCTTATATTATATGAATTCATTGACAAATGCGAAACAAGAATAAACATTTTCAGACACTTTAATGCGTTATTTTTTTATCCTCCCAGGTTAAACATTTACTACTTTCTTCCATATTAGTTAATAATACTTTTCTCATGCACTTCGTTTGAACTCGACACAATAGTCTTATTGTTTGAAAATACACAGGCAAGTTTAGATTTCTTATTGTTTAAAATTGATTTTCGGAAAGGCAGTTTTAGTCTAGGGGGCTAAAAATCCAAAAATTTCCCTGGCTCGTCCGCCCTAGCCATGGTCGGACCTCGTTAGATTTTAAAAATATGGACCCCTAATATATGTTTGGTGTCTACGGCACTGGAGAAACCATTCAGAATTGTTCGCATAAAAGTAAAAAGAACCATGTCTGGAATTTCTATTTATTTTCTGCATCAAATTAGCATCTAAACATAATTTTTCTTAAATCCGGGGGTCATCATTTGAAATCGGAGAAAATATTGCCTAGTTACTTAATGTGTTTTATATATAAAATATTTATTTCAAGCTGAAACTACTTTGCAATTTTATCATATGAAATATATCATACGAAATATAGTCATTTTATTTGCAGTGTTTTACCCCGATTGTCTTAAGTTTTGAACTAATATATCTTTTGAACTCTACATTTTCAGGTCAAGGTTTTGACATCAAATCTGCATAACCTTTTAAGGACTTTTCAAAAATGTCCTCAGATTTGAATTTCGTTAAAATTGATTTTTGTCTGACCAGGACATCCTACGTCACCACTTACGTCACTGTCACGTGATTTTCATCCCTCACACATGTTCTTTCAAAATCACCAATAAAATGTAAGATTTTTAAAAAAAATTCCCATGCGTCTTCTTACCAAAAAGAGAGAAACGGCTCCAGGAATAGATCGGTCCTTGCGAATAATAAGGATAAACACAAGAATCAAAAGGAAAAGATATTGAAAGACGTTTCTGTTTCAGTTCACAATGTTTTGGGACTTTACGGAAGTTTTTTATTTTATTTTGTGGTTTCAATGAATAAAATATCATGATTCCGTCGTCTAACTGCATGTATGACTTGATTACCAACTTATGACTGGTTGTTGAAACGGGAAAGGTTGATTTGATCGAAATACAATGTTAAAATTGTAACTCGGGAAATGTTTGTAAATTACACAAATTCATTGTTGAAATTAACAACCAAATATTTTAATAGAAACAATCAAAATGGCACCGGTAACCTTGGTAACCTACGGAGACTTTCACATCGAATTGTCGCCACGCCAAGAAATCTCTTGAGTCGAATAAGCTAGATGATCTTTAATATTCTCGATACAGTTCTAAAGAGATAAGTAACAAACATCTTTATTTTTATGTGGTTCTTTTTGGCATGAGCCAATCACAAAATTGAAATCCATCCTATTTGATGTTCCATACCCTACATATAAAGGAAAACTCTTCTGAACAGGATAGCAGCCAAAGTTTGATCGATTTATATATTTTTCCCTTATTTAAACCAAAAAGATTTTCGAATGCCGATCACGTGGTTTATATATACTCAAAGGTTTTTTTTGTTTTTGTTTTTGGTGTGCACACTAAACGAAAACATTATTGCACCGCTGCGCATATTGCTTAGAAACTGTTTTACACACAGCTTGATTGCAGAAAAACTTCTAGTACCCAGTCTAGTTAAATTTAACAGATGTAAAGAATTCACAAATGTGATTCAGTGAGTTAAGGATTGAAATTTTGAACAAGTTTGCAACAAGTTAAAGAAAAAAGAAACAGTCTTGAAAAAACATTATAGAACACATTTCCAGAAGTTAAGATTTTGGGAGACATGGATTTCAAATTTAATTCAGCCTTTTGTACATCTTCATGATAACATTTCATTTTTAATTTTTTACCCTCAAGCCATCGAAAAATGACATTGCTATGAGTTTCAGCACCGTAAGCCCCGTGTGTATTGCATTGTTCAACATCAATTTTTGCTTATAACCTATTTTTTTCTGATATTCGAAATGAAGCCTGGTGACCAACTTGTATTTCGAATCTATTCTTAACTGTGCATAATGTATGAAGCGAGCAGATTTGTATAGAAGCTTACCATTTAATAAGCATAAATTAAAAAATGGCAATCTATTTAAATTTATTCAATATGGCTGCAGAAGTAAGTGTGAGCGTCGTTTCAGTCTTAGCATTTTGTTGAATTGATCAAAAAAAATATACTCAAGATTTTATTTTGCTTCTTAATAATTTCTTCGATTGGATTTAAAAGGCATTATCTCGCAATCTTTCATTCAAAGGAACATTATTTGCACAGAAGGTCAACAAAGTTTCTCTGATAAAAGGCTGAAGGAAGATTTGTGGAGAGTTGGTGTTTTTCGTGAGATGGTGACGTGAAAAGGTTGTCGCAATGGCGAAACTCATAACACAAAAAGTTGGCCAGCAAACAGAATTGATATTTGTTGAAAAATCCGCCAAGAAAGCATGGCCAAAGCTTTTAAAGTATGGCTTACCACTATTACTTTGCACAGTCGTTGTTACCGTAGTGATATATTCGTGGAGCGCTTGTTTTTTTTCCTGGACCCGACAGAAAATTGTGCCGAAGGAAATTCGTCCGACGTCAAATATTGACTTGAAAGGTATGTTTAAAAAGCGCATGATCAGCTTGTATACATGTTTTGTTTAACGAATTGGACTCTTATGATCTGATAAGAAGCCACATGGCTTGAACACTTCAAGAAGTGTCGAACATTTGCATAACTCCAAAATAATTTTAAATAGGCAGTAAAGCAAATAAATTTTTGAAATTTAGTTCAAATTTACTTCCATTTGACCAAATTAAAAATTTTATCGAATTTAAGTCCAAATTGGGCCGGAATTGCGAATTTGGCAACGATTTCATGTAAACGTTGCATAAAATACCTCATAAATTGGAGTAATAGTAGGAGTAGGAGGAGAAGAAATACCACGGGTGTTCTAAAATCAACAAGGTTTAATTTTGACAATCATCTCCAATCCTCTTTAATCTCCATCTTGAGGAAAGTTAACAATCTTAGAATCTCTTGTAATTTTATTGGCATGGCAACTTGAGAGTGACGTAGGTTGAAGTCTAGTCCATGCAAAAAAAGAAGATAATTTTCCATGTTTTTGTATTTTGTTTTTTAGATTCATCTCTTCAAAGAAACCGACGTGAGCTGCGTCAACAGAATAACGCCATCAGTCGGACAACTCGACATGTACCAGAAAAAATTCTTCGGTATTACTTCATGCTGCTAGATAGAATTAAAGAAGGGAACTCACTATCAATGAAAAACAATACGGCAGCCGAAGATAGTACAGCTGCCATGTTCATCAGTAGTGTAGATGATTATTTAAAACATTCAGATGTGAACCATGAACAAACTCATCATACGAATTTAATCACACCTAAGACCCGATTTACACGAGATGTAAAATATCATACATCCACGAGACATCATACTCGTCACCGTGGAAATGCTCACAGAAACCACCATTCACCACATGACGTGAAACACAGTACACCAAGAAAACACAAGAAAACGAGACATAAGAAGCACTCGATGCATCATGCTAAACCACATCATTCTAAAGCACATCATACCGAACCACATCATTCTAAAACACATCATACCCAACCACATCATTCTAAACCACATCTGGTCCATCCATGGGAAGAAGTTATTATTAATGCTTCACCTTCTTCTAATCCTAGAAATGATGTTTCCACTAGAAATAATAGGTTCACGCTCGCTGAAAGTTCTTCTGACGTATATCCTCTAGTCCGAGAAATCATCAGAAAGAAAGGAGAACGTGAAGTAAACAAAACAGCCGATATATTTTCAGATGCTTATCCTACAAAACCTGTACTGTCAACAACAACAACAACAACAACAACAACAACAACAATGTCAACAAACTCAGGGAAAATAAACCCTCAAATATCCGAAGAAATACCTTCCACCAGTGCATATCTGCTGACAACAGTTTCTTCTGATATCACTCAAGAAAGTGGTTCAGGGTCCGGAGGAATTGACGCATTTGAAGATGGTTTGATCAACACGACCGATGATGATTTGATCAACACAACTGAAGATGGTAAACTCGTCATCCAGAAATCTTCACTACGAATCGAAAATGCCACCAAGCGATCCGAAAGTAACGCCGAAAAAACAAGAAATCCTCATTCAAATTTAAAAATGGTGAATACATCACGAATGGACGGAGCGCATAACAAACTGCCCTTTAATGCTACCATTATTGACAACAAAATTTCAAGCAACGTTTCCTTTTTGACAAATCACTCAAAATACGCAGTTCATACAGAAAAACCTCTTGATGAAAACAACATCACAAATACAAACATGACCCATTCGCGAAATAACAGTATACCTCAAGATTTTATCAAGAACAACAATAACCAATCATATACTGGAAATCAGACAGCCAATCATAACAAGACAATCAAGGCTGAAACTAAGATATCAACCAATCACACTTTTCCTCAAAATTCGATCAATATCATTAATAACCAACCATATACAGGAAATCAGACATCCAATCAGAATAAGACAATCAACACTGGTTATAAGATATCGACCAATCACAGTAACTTGCGACTGGCAAGTGTTCATAATGTAACCAATGAAAGCTTTCCATATCATTCAACGAACACTTCAAAACAATACAACGTCACATTCAATGGTGATGTTCTGAAATCTAACTTGACCTCTCCATCGCGTTCAGGTAATTTGTCAAATAGTTCCAGTAGTAACCATGGTGATTCAAAGACTGGAAAATATCCAATTGATGAAAGGGTATCCTTTAATCAATCTAAAAGTCATTCGTTCAAAAACAATACTCTGAAACTTGACAGACAAAACTCACTCAACAGTACACATACTAACTCTGAAAGATTAGCTACCCATAATGCAACTGTAACTAAAATCGGTAATGCCACTGTTCCGATTTCCCGTAATTATACCGGAATTGACGTTCTGAATTTGAGAAATTCCACAGCTTTTAACGACACATTACGTAAAGAAGACAAACTGCATTCTAGGAACATATATGACGTAAGAAATACGTCAGCCAATCAAAACATCACAAAACTCAATAAAACGGTAGATCATGGCAAGGATTTCATCAACAAAAGTATTACAAAGATGAGCAATACCACGCAAAGAATGATTTTGTTTACAAATCTCAACCAAACCAATCACACGCAATCGTTTAAAAGATTAACCAATCACACGTTATCTCACGAAATATTGACGAATTACAACCAATCTTTCAAAAAATTATCCAATCACACTTCATTCTACAAAATATTAGCCAATCATTCTCTTACGAAATTGATGAACACGAGTACTGTGTACATCAGTAACATCACAGACAATGTAAAAAACAACAGAACAAAAAATAACGCGACAAGCCATTCGCCAAAGTCGGATAACACCACGTTATTGATCAAAGAAAATATCGATAACAAAATAGCAAATAAGACGTATTTTACCGACACCATCAAGAAAGAGTCGACACATAAGGGAAATACAACGCATCTTAATAACGCCATGAAACATTTTCAATATGTGTCCAGCCTGTACGAAAACAAAACCATGACAGTTCGACCTGTTAACACGACCAGTAGTCCTCTTTTTTCATTCACTCAAACCCAGTCTTCAAACAAAACAAAACCCGAAATTGACAAGCAAAACTTGACTATTCCATGGAGATTCAATGAAACTAGATTCACGCTAGATCTTGGGACTGACATCACTGAACTGTCTGTCAGCCAATCAAATTCCACCAGTCCTTCACCCACTCATACCGCAAACACCACAATGTCAACAACAAGTCGATCCTCAAAAGTAATGAAAAGAAAGATAAATTCTCTTACAACTTCACATAATGAAAGTACAGATCTTCAAATGAAAAGTTCAAACGTTTTGGAAATTCTCAAAACTTCTGTGAAGCCTGGAAACGACTCTTTACCTTTCTCGAATCCTCATGGAACACAACCATCAATTATCAAACACAACAAGCATCACTCTATAGTATTTTCGACAACATTGATCGAAACCCAACCATCATGGAGTGACTTAGGAGACACGCAACCTACCTTACCAGTGAGCCATCAAACTAAAATATCTACCACTAGAACTTACAGAGGGAAATTAACAGAGAAAACTTTCACAGAGACAAATAATACTAGCCCAACACAAAATTATGTCCCTGCAACAAAGGGAGTGCTAATCTATGAAAAGAACAATGGTACACACCATACTGAAAAGAACAAAGTTAAGCATCATACTGAAAAACAGACCAATTATGTCTCTGATAGAAATGTGTACCCAACTTTCAATAGCATCACCACATCTTCTGATTGGAAAATGGTGACTGTTTTTCCAACAAGTGGAACATCAAGCTCGATTTCACATAAAACGTTTTCAAAAAAAATTACCAAGTCGCAAAAGATTAACGAGTCAAGCCAACTTACAGCATCAGTTAAATCAACGCACAGAATGACAAAGGCAAAAGCAAACAGCAAATTGTCCACTGCTCCAACCAGAAGAACGCCGAGGCTCTTTGAGAGATCAAGTACTGAAACAGTCACAAAAACAGAAGAACCCATTGATAGCTCCACTCGACGACACTTGAAAAGTCGTGTAACAGCTGCACCAAGTTTAGAGGATTTTTTTAATACAGTCACCACAGAAAGGATGCCGTTCTCCTTGATAAAACGAGACAACATTAGTAAACCACCTTTGACTCGATATACCGACACTTTATTAAGTGAATTTGAGACATTAGAGCATGGCTTGGCGAGCTCCACATCTTCACCAACAAAGCAGCAACCATCTTTATACAGCCATGTAACAGAACATGTTGCTACTGTCATGCCATCTTCTTCGAGAGAAATGAAAAACAGAAGTAAGAGAGAAACAGATTCCACATTAGTTTTCACAAAACCGTACGTGTCACCCAAAAGTTATAACACTACAACCAAGGTATTAAGGAGGACAGTGCGACCACGGAACAAATATGGTGGTAACCAGACGAAGATATCAAGATGGCACGATCTCTTTGACAAGACGATTTATAATTTTTCAAACAACACCGTACCTGTGAGAAAAAGGATAGTTCAAATCTTGACAGACAATAATGCACAAGAAAAAAAGAAGAGGGTTGGAGCCGAAGTTGTCGAGTACCTCAAAGAACTTTTAGATAGCATCGATAGTACACACCCTTCTCAACCTGACGAAGTAAGCACTCAATGATTCGATGTCACTGACGACTTTAAAAGGAACTAAATTTCGATGAAATCTAATCAGTCAAGTTGATTAGAAGTTAATTTTCGATAATTTTGTTTCGCATGTTTGACCATTTCATTTCTTGACATTACTAGGAGTAAAATCTATCCGTATGTCTTTCACTTTGAAGTCTGCCGCGTAATTTAATTCCCTGCGAAAATTAAAAATGTGCTTACCTTTACCGCGAAATTAAATTCCCGCGAAATTTAAAATAGTTTTCATGTAATTCGTGTTACTTGCAAATGCTACATAACTTTTCATTATTATTTTAGGTAAATCCAACCACGGCATCTCTGTACAAACTTGAATGGAAGTGTCGCCCTGATGTGACGCCATGGAGCACCGCTTACATCATTGGTATGAGTCGATTTCTGCAAAATCATAACATCAAGTGTGGAAATGACGAATTTTTACAAAATTTTCATTTGAAAGACAACAAAGACCAGTACTTCCCGCTCTTTCGATATGAATATACATGCTGCCAAATAATGCTACGCAAGCCTCATTAAAGCGTGTACGTACTAGGATGGCACAACAAACTGCAAAATGGACATAATATTCTGTTCGTGTAAAAAAAAAATATTCTCCATCATTCGCCTCACCCTTTTTTACTTTTCTATGATGAATGTTCCCAGATTATCAACGCGTCAGAGGATCACATTTGGGAACTTATTTCATACGAAGAGGAAGACTTAAAGTGTTTTTTTTTTTTTCATATACCTTCAAATTCGCCATTATCTCTATTATCTCCATAACATATAATACAACTACTATACAACACAACATTACAATAATATTGCAGTATGACATTGTGGTAGTTGTATTTTATTTGAAAACATTCATTTTTTTCGGTGAGTCTCAGTCGAGTTTTCGGCCGAATGAAAAGCGGTTTTCCTTTACCTAGCTAATTTTCATTCACAAACTTGTATTTTAGAGCCAAACACTTTTTCGTTATTTTTTCTTTCGTTTTTGATCAATTTGTAACACTTCCTTACGTTTTATGTTTAACACATTTTTATTTAACACGAAAACAACATCAAAACTTTTTACAACTTCAATATCAAAAGGGAGCATCGACAGTTTCGACAGTTTCGTCAAAATTTAAGAATATTTGAATATCTCATAACGTAAAATCATAAATTTCGAAAAGCCTTAAAATTTTGCGATTCGAAAGACGTTGATTTATTTGATTAAAGAAAACACCAGAATATGATAAAAGACTAAATCATTGTGAGATTGAACTCTGAAAAAATATAAAATTTTAAACTGTAAAGCACTGATCGTCTTAACGCTTAAAACGCAGCGATCTTATGTTCAGCTTAAAATATATTTTATGTTCATTTTATGTTCTCACATGAGCAACAAATATCTTAAAACAGTAAAAACAATTTTTGTCGTAAAGTCTTAAAACTGTGTTAGGCTTAAGATCGCTGCGTTTTAAGCGTTAAGACGATCAGTACGATGGCCCTGAAGGCTCATATGCACCCACAAAAAAATGTGCCACGCGTAGAATATTTTGGGCTACGCATAGAATATTTTGGCCTACGCATAGATTTTTTTGTGTTACGCATAGCTTTTTTGGATAACGCATAAATCTTTTCTCTACGCAGATATTTTTGTGCTACACATTTATTTTTTACATTGTGGCACAAATACTTTTTTCATGTTTGTGTTTTTTGTTTGTTAGCGCAAAAAAAATCAACAACCTATATCTAGTCCTTAATTTATGCTATTTAGTGTGTAATGTTACATGGTGCAAAAAGCAAAAAAGCGCGCTAAAAACATGGCAAGACTTGATGAGGAACGACGTACAGCGTTAAATTACGTTCTTAAATCTACATCCTCTCCAATAACACTAGAGTCGTTAGTAACTTTGTATTTTGGCCGTGGTTATGCAAACGTAGAAATCATCTCCTTTCTAGCTGTCCAACACAACCATGTTATCAGCTTGTCAACATTAAAAAGGCTTTTAACTAGGCTTGGTCTTAGGAGGAGATTTCAAAAAAGATGAAGAAAATAGAGAAGAGATAACTAACATAATCAAAAAAGAAGTTTTTGAAGGTAGTGGTAGTTCACTTGGTAAGCATGTGATCCACCATCATTACGCACATGGATGAGAATGCACGAAATTGTCAACAATAATTGTCAACAATATACAGACCAGAATGGAAATGAGGTCGAAATAAATGCGGAGCACTTTACATAGAAAATGAATGCGCGTAACACAAACATTTATGCGTAGCACAAAAACTTCTATGCGTAGCACAAAAAAGTATATGCGTAGCACAAAAATTTATGCGTAACACAAAAAGTTTTATGCGTGGCACAAAAAAGTATATGCGTAGCACATTTTTTTGTGCTCACGAATGAACCTTCAGGGCCATCGTAGATCAGTGAAAACCAGGCTTAAAGCAATTACTATTCTTCTGCTCCCCTCTATAAAACACTATTCCTTTTCATATACGCCTTTTTCACAATTATCTTCATTCGTGCAAAGTGACAAATTTAGTAGTGGTTGAAATCGAGGAACTTGATTGTAAGAGAAATGGCTAAAGCTGCTGATAAAGGTTGGTTCAAGCAGAAGTGTTTCTTTCAGTACAAATAGACCCAAATTTCACCCATATCAGCGATCTTTAATCTTGCATCCTTCGTATTTTATTCTTATTCAACAACTACATCATACTCAAGGAGACAAGTTAGCAGCAATTGATGATAATCATTGCAGATTGATCAACATTAATTTGAAACTTTTGCAAATTGTGTTCATGTTTACCAGTTCATATTTTTTCCAAATGGACACCTAATATTGATGAAAACAGGATAATTTGTGTGAGGTGATGTTTATTGTAAACAAATCTTGTGATAACAGATGAAGAAGAAATATATATGAATAAAGTAAATATATAAAACGAAATTAGATTATATAATAGTATGGACGAACAGCACTTCATGGTGCTACATATAATAATTCTTTCGATTGTCTCTCCCTCCTTCTAAAATCCGCACCTCATCATCTCATCAACCAACAAGATAACTACAACTACACACCACTTCACGTCGCATCACGGTGGGGTTCTTTCGAATGTGTTGAACTCCTGATACGTCCCGTCTCCTAGCATACGATAGTGAACCTCTCCTAACACACGATAGTGAACCTCTCCTAACATACGATAGTGAACCTCTCCAAACACACGATAGTGAACCTCTCCTAACATACGATAGTGAACCTCTCCTAACACACGATAGTGAACCTCTCCTAACATACGATAGTGAACCTCTCCTAACATACGATAGTGAACCTCTCCTAACATACGATAGTGAACCTCTCCAAACACACGATAGTGAACCTCTCCTAACATACGATAGTGAACCTCTCCTAACACACGATAGTGAACCTCTTCTAACACACGATAGTGAACCTCTCCTAACACACGATAGTGAACCTCTCCTAACATACGATAGTGAACCTCTCCTAACATACGATAGTGAACCTCTCCTAACACACGATAGTGAACCTCTCCTAACACACGATAGTGAACCTCTCCTAACACACGATAGTGAACCTCTCCTAACATACGATAGTAACATCTATATTCAGTTTCAGCATCTCTGATATTGTACAATGGAAAAGACATCCTAAACGTTTTTGTTATATCATCCACATTGCATCAAGATATGTTCTTGGATGCTTTCATGTAATTTTGTTGGTTTGTTCAACTCACAAGAGTTTGACTGCACTTTCCACATACTCTCCAATCCGAACAACTTCCTCCTCAGTCTTCTTTACCACGTACATATAATGAACGATGGACATCAGGGAGAGTGTTGTGAACTTAGAATTTTTCGGTCACGGTTTATTGTCTGCACAAGTGGCTATGACGTCACCTTTTGTTGACGGCTTCTAGTTGCTGTTGGATCTCAGTGTAAAATCGTTGAAACCTCAGATTCGATGCTAAATATTCAAGAAGATGAAAAACAACTCAAGAACATGGAATTATATATTCAATTATATTAAAATTTTTATTGAAGGGAAAGAGTCAAGCGTCCATTGTAGTTGACTGTCCTATTTCGGGCCTCAACCACCATCTAAGGAGCGTCTTTACTCATGTAACAACAATCACGAAATGTCGACAGGAAATCATGGAATTCAAACACGTTCACAAAGATATACAAAACTTTTAAACAACTAAAAGATTAAAAACTTTAAACAACTAAAAGATTAAAAACTTTCTATAAACAGATAAAGTTCGTTACCGATGATCGGCAGGATATCTTTCAAAAGTTCTCGCTTGTCGTAACACTGTATAAAAAAAAAGAAGTACACTGGTGAAAACAAAACAACCGGTGAAAACAAATTTTGAGATCCTAGGAAAAAAAAAAGAGGCAGGAAAGGGTCAAGGGTCTTAATGTCTTAATACGTCCGTGCGTGAAACCCAACTAATTTGTACGAATGAAGGATACGTTCGTGTCAATCGTGGCATTGAACAATCTGAGCAATTGAATATCGCATGTTCCTCTAACCAATCAACTATTTAGACCTCGAAGACAGTTTAAAGTGTTGATGTAGAGAAACTCAAACACACACACGCAGAAAATTGTTGCACGATAACAACTTTACAGTTTGTTATTTATCCACCGGATGAGAAACATTTCCTGGGACCTAATAATTTCCTGGGACCTAATAATTTCGTGGGACTTAATAATTTCGTGAGACCTAATAATTTCAGTTCTATCAAAAGTAAACATTACTTAATTGGTAAATGAGAATAAACCAGGTGATGTGTGACCACAACCATAATGAAGAATAGCGATTAAAAAATTAACGTGTAATCTTAACCATATATACCAGAATTTTACTTTTCCAGTCACATTTTTTGCCAGTGTGAACAGGCCCTAAAAGATCTTCACATAGTTCTCGTAATTTGCTTTCATCATCTAAACGATAGGTTTTTGAAATCATTAGGTTGGATTAAACAAACAGCGGTTGTTATACACGGAACAAAATGTGCCGCCGCTGGCCACTAATGAATCATATCTTATTGTTTTCTTTAACAAAAGTAAGCTACCTGATTGGACGATGTATCTCGTGTACGTCATCACCCAAAAATGATATTCTTCCGGCGAATTGATGGATAAACATTTCGTGACTTGAGCCTTCACAAAATATTGAAAAAAAGAATCATCTTAGCTACAGTAATTACGGGTAAAGTGCCCAAGACTAAACGTTAGAATAGGCGCTCAGTCGGACTAGGTACCCATTCAAAACCATCTGTTTTTAAGGGGCCAGATTTAAAAACAGGGTTATTTGCCACATAATAAATCCAAAACAAACAAGAAGTTAAGTATCTTACATCTAAGTAGGAGATGGTGTTCGCTTGTTGCTTCGCTGGATTCAATCGCAAACCACGTGATACTTGTTTCGAAAGTCTACCAAGAAAATGCTGACGTAATGATTACCACAGGTTAAAAAAGATGAAAACAGTTTTGTATCCAGGTCTAACGAACTCACCTTTGTAGTGGTGCTTGTATTGAGTGAAGATAGCCTTTGGGTTGTGTGCCCACCATACAAGAACCAGTATCCGCAGATAAGTGAAGGGAATCGTTCGAGCTGGCAAGTAAAGTCCTAAAGTAGCACAGACGGTCAGTCTCATAATCGTTGCAGAAAGTGAAACTTTACCACCAAAGAAAATATGATTATTACCAAGTAGCGAGCTGCATGTCATATGAATGGACAGTATGATCAGACAGAATGATGACGGGGCAACCAGATGCATTGATAAAACACTGACTGATCGATTGCTGACTGCTTCCTAAAACACGCCTTACTATCATGTTACGCCCTGCTATTATTTTAGTTACACTTTCACCTTTTTCTTGACCATCACGTGGGAAATTCAAAGATGTACCCAAAAAAATAAACAAGGTTGAATGATTCTATTTATAAGTCAACATGCCTTGCTGACAAGACCATCCTCTCCACACACTCACACACAGACAGACAAGACCATCCTCTCCACACACTCACACACAGACAGACAAGACCATCCTCTCTACACACTCACACACAGACAGACATCACAGACATCATATACTTTCATCTCCACACGTTCGCATATAAAGCCCACATGAAAAAACTACTGATTTCACCTTTGAATAATGGTACAAGTGATTCTCCTTTCATCAAACATTTTTTCTCCTTCATATCCCTAAAAAAGAACCAACCAAATCACAGCATAAGGATATGAAAAGTTATTTCTGCGTAGTCATGTCAACACTCACCACATATTAATGATGGCTGATGAAGTTAACACCATCAGAAATTGTTTGTGGCATTGCATCTGCGAAATAGCTGCATCAACGACTAATGCTGGCAGAAGCCTGCAAACAAGAACTGATTGTTATAATGGAAAAGTCAATCTAAAGAAAATCTAAAACATTCTCCAGTAACGATATGATATGCATGTAGTTTTTACCTTCGTCCTTTTGTTGAAAAGATATGAACGGAATGGTCCTTGCAAGCCACACACACCATCATACTAAGAAAGAAACAACTTTACTGCATAGGAGAGAGAGTCTTCTTCAAACACAACATGGTACCATTTGATGCAATGAAAAACAACTTCAAAGTTTCTTTCTGAAGGGCTGAGAATCTGCAGGTGGTTTACGTGGGTATGTTAGGGGAGTATAGGAATTTTGTTGTAGAATAATAATTTGCTGCAGTGTTAATTATTAGAAGAATTCTCCTCTTCAGTTTGTTGTCACACTCTACTTTGTCATGCTCATCACCACAAATAAGTTGTAGAAATATTCTTTATACTTTTTAATATGGAAACAGTAAAATCACATAAGAAGGAAGATCAAGGATTGCATCTTGAAGAGGTTTAAAAACAGAATGTTGCTGTCAAAATTAGTACACACACAATGTTTGTACACATACAATGTTTGGCCATCATACAATATGAATCTTACAGGTCTCAAATACATGATCACTTACGCATTCGCCGCAATAGCAGTAATCAATTGTGTGAAGCAACATTCCCAAGTAATCGTATCGTCTATGATGCATCTTAAATAATGAAAACCATCTAGA
This sequence comes from Turritopsis dohrnii, assembly GCA_027922465.2. Taxonomy (NCBI): domain Eukaryota; kingdom Metazoa; phylum Cnidaria; class Hydrozoa; order Anthoathecata; family Oceaniidae; genus Turritopsis; species Turritopsis dohrnii. The sequence goes on along the minus strand of BQMF02000076.1, from coordinate 626,155 downwards.
ACATCAAAAGTACAAGTGTCTCAAATCAACCTATCAAAAGTACAAGTGTCTCAAATCAACCTATGTCCACTTAAAAATGGACCTGCAAGATAAACAATGAATAATAGATGCTATGTTCCTTAGTTATGAGATAATAAATAAATATGGCATTTTAAAACACTCCCAATTGATGAAAATGAATAAAGGTTAGATTATAGAAGTGTATCACATGTACTTGAAGTCATCAATCCAATTTGATTTGTGTTGATAATTAATCCAGTGTATTGGCAAGAAATGCTCTATGTTGACAAATTCGCAAATAAATAATAGTTCGTCACAGCAGTGGTATATGACTAGATGTTGGACAGCATAAAAAGTCAATTTTTTACTGGCAATGATCAGATCAAAACAAAATCAACCATGCCATTATGACCTTCATAAATACAGTAGGTTGAATTGTTCTTACAAGGTTCTTGTAAATTATTGTCCACTTCCAAAGTTGCTTTTTCATCATTTGGTTTGAAAGATATCAAATTCACCTATGTAAAAATTATGTATTTTAATATTTCTTAAATTAAATTTCAACAAATCAGTGGCAATGACATATTTATCAACAGCAATCAAATTAAAATAACAGAAAAAAAGTCAGAAGAACTTTTCATTTTCTGGACTAGTCTAACACGCCATAGCGGACAGTAAAAGGGAGTTGTACATTATCAGGGATAATTTCGTCGGGAAAAGTGACGAAATATTTGCTTCGTGAAGAACATTTTCCCCGACGAAAAGTTTTGAAAAAGTGAAATTTATGAGAAAGTATTAATAAAATTTTGCAAAATGACAAGATTTTCCCCGACGAAAAATGTTCCCCAACGTAAATTTTCCCCGACGAAATTTTCCCCGATAAGGTACATCATGGAATTAAACAAAAAGATTTAGTTACCTGCAATGATAATCGCTGTGCAGGTTCTGGATATGGTAGATGAATTGCATTAAAAACATGCTCTGATTTGTCTGCTACTGGTGAAGCACATTTAACCTATGTAGAGAAGGACTTGTGAAAAGAACGTTTCACCAATACTACCTCTCAATATCACTGAAAGTATACCGGCATAACCATAAACATAACCGGCATAACCATAAACGTACCGGGGTAACCGTTGTTTCTTTGGTTGATTTTTCTTTTTCTTTTTCTTTCTTCTTTTTGGATTTCTTCGATGGTGGAGTGGCAGGAATTTCTAGTTTTCGTTTGATGGGAATGTTAGCTATGGAGGTTGTGGATCCATTCTCAACTGAAACATCGTCAGTTTTTGCACCAGATGCAGATAATTTTCTTGGTGTTGTACTTTGGTTACTGCAAGAAAAATTTAATAAAGATATCGTAACAAGGAATAAATAAGATACACTGCTTCAAGCATCACACATGGAAATCCTGGTGGTATTTCTAAATAATCCATGTATATTTCTGGCAAGTTTGTTTCGTACTTGTTCATATTGATTGTTCCAGAGATGAAACCACTTCCCTAATGAACAAAATGAAATGATATTCAGAATCGCAAATAACCAATCTCAGCATCGTGTGAAAAAATGTCTTACAAAGGATTCACTCAGATCCATCTTCCTTTGTTCTGCATTGAAGTCCACAAAAACAGCATCGTTACTTAAAAATAATATGATTAATGTTCATGTCAGGTGTAATCTTCTTAACAATTTGTCTTTCCTTTTACACGTTATTCCAAAATAATTTTTTTGGACACCTACCTTAGGTCCGGCGGTGGTTCTAGCAACATTGGGACAATCCTTCGTTTTCCTTCCTTTGTTTTCACTTCTGTTTGCTTTTTCAGTATTTCCTGTAATTGCAAGATGAAGCCATGACAATGAAAAACCAACATTTTTAAATAAGAAACCTTGAAACTAAATAAAGTTTAATAACGCGTACAGACGCTTCTAGTTTCTCATTGCTGCTACTACTTGCTAGACCACCAGTATGTTTAACATCTGAACACAAACGAAAAGGAGAAAATGAGCATTGGTCAAAACAAATACTGATGTGTGAAGTTTAATTAACAAACCTCCTTTAAAGGGTGTGCTCGAAAACTTTCCAACAGGTGATATCATGCCACCATTACTGGATGCTAAATGTGTTTGCTGTAATAATTTGGCTTTCTTAACTATCTCAGCCTGTTGTTTTTGCTGCTGCTTCAAAAAATCTGGATTTTCCAAAACAGAGGAGAGAATTAAAGACTTGGAAGCTTTAATGCTAGTGCCATATGTCTTCTTGTGGTAGATATACTAAAACATCATCAAATTAATTGACAAAAAAAATTTCCCAAAGGTATTTTTACTCAAATATTAAATATTGCCTACTGGATAAATTGAAAATAATTAACTGAATTTTCATCCACTTAAAAACAGAATGTTGTACCTTCTCTTCTTTTGACATAGTTGAGCCAAGCTCATCTTGACTAAAATGCATGTATGCTACGGTCCCATCCAAAGAGCATACCAGCAAAAAATAACCACAGTGGCTCCTGAACAAAACCCATGTATGAAAATTGTATGTATGAGAGCATTATTACAAAGACAGATTCTTACACTGGGTAAAGAAAGTGTGCAAAGTGTGCAATGTTGTCTGGTGAGATGATAACAAACATGCACCTTGCATGACTAGCCGACTTCTGCAAATATTTTCTTTGTATGTGTTCCAATCAAATGAGAAAAAAACTTCTCACTTACCAAGAGATATCCATGACAGAATTTTCAAACAAATCCTTGATAACGACCAATGGTCTCTTTAATGAGGTAAGCTTAGAACAGGAAAGAAATATAATAAGGTGTCGTGCACTTCAAAATATAAACAAACATTGCAGCGTGTTTTGACGAAATGCAATGTGGAAATTATTATTATATCACTATAGCAACTAGTGAGACAGGTCTATTTGCTGAATCATTCATCCGCCATGTTAGATTTTCAAGTATCTAAGTGTACTTGTGAAGTATCTTTTTATCATGAGTATTAGTAGAATTAACTTAGCCCAGAAAATGTGAGATAAATATTATATAGATATATTAAAGGAAGTATTTGCTAGAATTGCAGAAAGTTGAAAGCATTTGTTCTTTAGCCTTGTATAAAATACAGACTAATACATGAACTGTCACTTGCTAAAGAAAATAAAAAATATTTCAACTTACCCATACAGAAAGTGATCTATCCCTGCTCCCAACAGCACAACAAACATATTGCTGAAGTAAAAATAAATCATGTGTTAAATCCACATTCTCTCACAGAAATCCAAATTTGCTAAATTTGAAAAAGACAAAAATAATGATGAAAAATGTCAGTATAGCTTCTATCTGAAGACATAATAGGCTTATGAAGCATAATTAAAAGTGCCTGTCAATGAATATTATATTATATTAATATAATCAAACAACATTGACATGTTGCTATGTTGGGCTTAGTGACAAAACTCTCACTTTTGAATGTTATTTCGAATGAAAACATACATTTTCAAAACGATTGCCAACAATCCAGGTAGCAGGAGAAGTATCGTTAGGAAGACAAAGAATTCATTGAATCAAAGTTTTCACATTAAGATTATCAAGTTCTTTTGGAAATTGGCACTTTGAAGTGCCATGTGGAAAGTGAGAATTCTTTTGAAGCCCAGGCCTCAAATAAAAGAAACATAAAAAGAATGTTTGGAACATTACCGCTTTTGTGGCATCATTAGTTGTAAGCAGCCGTTCGTTAAATCTCTGAAATTAATGAAAACAACTTGATCAAGAAAACCATGCAGCAATTACAATTAAGCATTAGAAATCACATTCTGAAACAACTTTCAACAGTATGACAAAGCAAAACATATAATTACCACACAAGTGATTGCTTTACGATGCCCAACAAAATCCATTTTTGTTTTCCAACCATTTCGTTCGACGATCTTTGCAACCGGGCCACCATTATTCATGGCATGTGCTGAAACTAAATACTGACCATCAGGAGACCAATCTAACCGCAAAGCGTGGGTTGTTCCACTCGATTCCATAAATGGCTCTGTGATTTTCTTTTCTAAATTCCAATCTTTGGTGTTCCAGATGCACAAACTTTTATCATCTGACTAAGCAGAGAAATACATACATCAACAAATTCAAAATAAATTTCAGAATAAACAATTTTTATAGTCTCAAAGTCAAGTTTCTTAAAGGAGAATGAACGTCAGAAAGTTTTTTTTCGTAATATCTGTTGATATGACATCAGTAGAGCCTATTCAATATAAAAATGATTTTTATTTTTCTATTTTTTTATTCTAAGAGGTCAAATTCCTTGTTTTTATATATGTGAAAGTGAAACTAATTAGCACGGTTTATTTTGAAAACATGCTGCATAATGACGTCAATGTTGCGGCACAGCAGAACGAGAGCAGATGGCAACGTAGGAAGAGCAAGAAGCGGTGTGTAGTGAAGACTGTTTGGATGACGATGAAAATTTTGAATATAGTTCTGTTGAAAGTTATTCATGTGAACCGGAGTAGTTGAACGAAGAGCTGCAAAAAATGGGGATTCTGTGTAGTAGTGGAGATTCAGAGAGTGATTCTTCTGACGGGAGTGAAGATGGGAATTCTAGCCTATTAGAAAATATACACTGGTGTTCTTGCACAAAGTATTATGCCGTCATTTGTGGAGTGCAGATGTTGCAAGGAGTGTCCCAACCTACTGGAAGATAAATTAGATAATGTGACATGCATAAATCATCATGAAGAATTTGAGACTCTATGTCTCAATCGTTTTGTTGAGCACATCATTTTATTCATTTTCGAAGATATAAAAATAATTTTAAGCTTGTCAAAAAATGAATAACAAGCAAAACATTTCTTTTTTTCCACAAATATTCTGAAGCTGTCATCTCGTTTCTCATATTTTTAATGTGCACAAGTAGTTTATCTTTATTAACTCATTAATTATTCATCAACTCTTTCACCTTCCTGCACAGTCATCTCATATTTCATATTATGCTATCTTACCATACATTTAGACAACAAAAATGCCTGGGATGAAGCACCAAAAAGTAAAAATGAAAAATATTAGCTAAAAATGTTTTTTGCAAGAACGATAAACTTATGACATGGACCTCGTGTTAATAAACTAAATCGCAACGGTTGAAACTAAATTTCAGAAATTTTCCGAAAGCTGCGAAAAAAGTGCTAAATGTTAATAAACAAAAACTTACTGTTCTTGAATTTGAATTTCCTCATCACAATATAAACACGAATACAAAAAAATGCATGAGAAAAAATCAACTAAAATCAAACAGCCTTGACAATAACACATAGAACTTATGCGAACTTATTCGAATTCATAAATAAGCAGGCACCATGCAAAGGGACAAATGAGTTAGTTAATACACCTCCATGTTTAACATCACTGATAACATTGCATATAACATTCAGAATGATTTCACGCGCATCCGCAACAATGACGTCACATCACCGAAAGCTATTGCAAAGTTGTTTAGGGCTAATTTGGGATCAAATTGAATGGATATTGCAAAAAAAAAACTGATGTTGTTAAAGACTGATAGTTAAGGTGAAAAAAATATTTAACGTTCGTTCTCCTTTAAATTATCTCAGAAGTGAGGCTAGAGATTTTTTAAATTTTTTTCTTAAATTTTTTTTTTATATGTAAAAATCATTTTTGTATTGAAGCATCAGTGGCATAATGGTAACATGTTTGGCTATCACACCAGAGGTTCCAAGGCTGTAAGCAAGTAAAATCAATTTTTAGCACAGACATAGAACAGATTGGGAAAAAAAAGGAACACTTTTAACAAAAAAAAATTACTTTCACTTGAGTGATTTTCCTTAAGAGTTCAACATGTTGGCTTATCCACACCTCATTTTCTCGTAAAGTGATTTGTAAGAAGTGTGGACATACTTTCTATATTATTATTATATACACTACTAGTAACCCGGGTAAAAATTTTTACCGAACTTAACTTCGAAAACAATAAGTGACACTTGATAAAGACACATAGTTAGTCGAAATATTGTGATTGATAATATCTGTGTTTTCTATGTTTTCACTATATCTATTATATACAAGTCACTGAACAACACAAGAACATATTACAAACTATATTTTCAATCAATTCTAGATGTTAGATTCATGTCTAGATTCATATTATTAAGCTGTTTTGTTACGAACAAGGCCTGGCCAGTGCATTACCTGTGAAGCAAAGTATTTGCCCACTGGATCAAATGTAACCCCTTTAACTAAACCTTCATGTTTGTCAATGATTTGAATGAGCTCTGGAAACTTTTGAGCATTCCAAATTCGAATTGTATTATCAACACTACCAGTTGCTAGGTAAGAATCATCAGGAGACCATGCCAAATCAAGAATGTCTAGAGAAGGAAACAGCCAATAACAATCAGCCGATTTCTTAGCAAAATAATATGCTTATGTTTACGTTACCTCCAGAATAATATGCTTATGTTTATGTTACCTCCAGAATGAGATCTTAAAATGTTTGCGCATTTCCAGTTTTCAATATTCACAACAGAACCCCCTGTACCAAAAACTGTGGATGCACTGGCTCTGAAAAAAGACCAATTAGGAAATTGGATATAAGAAATATCGATAGATATAATAATTAGTCATAATGTCATAATATACACATTATTTATTGGTACTAACCGAGACAGGCCCCAAATCATTACCATTTTATCGTCTCCACCTGTGGCTAGGTACTTTCCACTGTTGGACCAACGTAAGCAATTCACACACGCTAAAAAGTGAAAAAAAACCCAGCAAATTATTATATAACTTATCAAATCATTCTTCTTGAATTAAGTAGTTTACCTATGTGGTCATCCATCTGACAAAGTCGTTTTGGAACGTTTTCATCATTTTCGTATTGCTCATTAACGACAGGTGTTGTGTTCCAAATTATAACTAAACCAGTATCATCACCTACATAAAAACATGCTCATTTAGAACAAAATACATGAAACAAAAATTACTGACATTCTGACAGTTCGAAGGTTACCTTGTCCACCTGTTGCAAAACGTGAGCCGTCTGGATGGACATCAACAGCAAATATTGCTTTACCTAAATATATACATAACAGACAATCACACATCAAATTAAAACACTTTCACTTCTTGCTTCAATACAAAAGAAATGTATGTACTGATCACCTTCGTGGGAAACCCAGTCAGGCTTGTAGAGTTTCATTCCAACGTCACCAGCATAACTACCAAGCGTTTTTATTTCTACCACTGCTATTACATCTACAGATAATTGAAGATATTTAGATATATGTGAAAAAAGAAAGAAAAATAATTGCACAACATAATGGAAATGCCAAGGAAGTCATCTGATGCAATTGACAATTTCTTGCTAAGAAACGATTCACTAATCATCTTTTTTCTTGATTGGCATAAGAAATTTTACAATATTGGAGACAAAAGTCTAGAATTTATTCTGATAGTAAAACAGAACATCATAATACAAGTTTCGTAAATTCACAATCCTTTCAAGTTCCTGTCAACAAGATGAGTTGATTTATACATAGCCCCAAAACAACAGTTTGATGAAGCCTCGAAGACCCCATTTCATAGCAAGTAGCAATATCTGCAAAATGTTGTTCAGATAAATTATTCATCAGGGAGATCTTGGAAGATCTTTTGACCACGATGATTAAACGTATAAAAAGATGGACGATTTCCGAGAGTTTCCCATGATTTCCCTGCCAATTCAGCTGCTGCGTGTATATCTTTCAATTCACCTGCAACTTGCACACTTCCAAATATTGCGAGTAAAATGCTGACTAATACTTGAACAGTTATCTAAAAATAAAACAAATCATAATAAACATGATAATAATCAAAAAAATTGTGGCCTGATGAATGGATGAAGCATGACTGATTTTTAATTTTTTTCACATAAACAGTTTTTTTGATTTACCAAACAATATCAAGCATAAACCTTTATAAATACTTACATCTACTGGGATGGAAGCAAAGTCTTCATCAATTAATTTGAGGTATGTTCGATACTGTATGGCTGAATATCCTGCATGTATCAAAGATATGATGCCAACTAGTACAAGTACCCTGCCAACAATATCCATGACTAAACTTATTTTTTATCTATTTAAAAAGTAAATGAATAGATGGCTATTGAAACCAGAGTTAAAAAAGTCACTGTGACAAAGCACACTTTTATTGGAATAGTTTGGATAATAATGTACTCCGTGGGAGGGGTTTTCCAACAAATTTGCTGGCTAGAGATGATGTCATTATGCAAGCTTTTAGTTTCTTATACAATAAGGAAATATAAACACTTAACCTTTATCCTTGAACCATGGAGACAAATAAAAGTCAAAGTCAACAGATGATGATTTAAAAAATAGACAAAAATACTCTTCTCATTTGTTATAAAGGATACAGTTGTAAGTACAATCTGATCACCACAAACTTCTCACATCTATCGAACATCTATCGAACATCCTTAGGACATCAAACTCTCTCTCCTCATAAGTAACATAGTAACATAGTAACATAGTAACTGTTGATGATTTTTATGAGAAAAAGTTCAGTTCAATTGACTTTCATCGAGTTTTGCAGATTATAAATCATTATAAAAATTATTATTTACTTATTATTCTATAACTGACTCCAATATCTTCAATACATTATACACTTGATGCATTCCACTTTTGTAGTGTGTGCAGGTCAACACGATCTGAGGGTTTGAAGTCACAGTTTCCAGGGAGATTTCATAATTCCCTTCCATACTTTACCCTTGATAAAATAATACAAACATTCATCAAATAACAATAAGAACATGTTAACACCAAATGGTAACTTCTCTTTAACCTTGTAAACTTATGCAACACGTTGTTCGCTACATGTAATCACAATCTGATATCAGTGCTTGGGTCGTGATCAACTCATTCTCACTAGGTGCAAAAACTTGAACAACATTCACCGGTGTAATATTCAGATAATGTTTTTTCGGTGACGGACTAAAAACTGAAACGTCTTTTAATATGATTCCATTTCCACGCTTTAAAAACGGTTCAAATTCTTCTAGAACATTCTTAGTGACTGTGCCGACAATTTCACCAGAGTTGTCTTTCAATGCAACTCTACCGCCAGAGCCAACAATGGACAAGTTCCGAATCAAAGCACAAAATAATTCAACTTTGGCATGAAGCAAATCTTTGGAATTTGCTTTGTCAAGAATTGTAGAAACAGCCATTTTATTTAAGTGTGGAAAATACTGTTTTTGATAAGCAAGCAAATCACACCAAACTTGTGATTCATTCATATCATCATGCAGAAGATTTTCAATGTCACAAACAGGTGTCTTTGGTGTAAGTGGAGTGATGCAGCGTTTGTTTTGCTTGGCAATTTCTGGTGATTTTAAACAATCAAGATCATCAATATGCTTTATTTTAGGCAGCAAACCAGCTGGACCTGGGAACTTTCTTTGCTGGTTTGAGTTAGTTTTGCTCTTTCTAAGGTTAGTTTGTTTTGTATTCTGCCGTAAGGTAAGGCTACATTTTTCTTTTGTTGCAGATGTTTGCTTGGGAAAACTTCGTTTCATACTTTTGGAACAATTAGAATTAGGGGAATGCAGATTTGGATTTTGCAACACATCTGGTACTTGATTAAAAATGTCATCATCTGCTTCATCTAAAATCAAGTCATCAAAGACAGACTTTGCTTTTATGCTTGAGTTTTCATTCCGATTGTTTGTTCTTGTATTTTCTTTTTGGCAAAGAATGTTTGTATTTGGCAAATTGCAAAACTTGTTAGGTATTTGACTAAGAATATCGTCATCTGCATCATCCAAAATTAAATCATCGAATATCGATTCTGTTTTGGATCTTTCTTTTGCAGTATTATTGTTACATTTCTCACTTTCTGTTTTACTATAGCTTGCTTTCTTTGGTAACTTTCGAAACTCGAACTTGCGTTTCTTTGAAGGACCAAGCATATCTGCAGTCCTTGTCTGAGAACATTTCTCGTTTTTGTTTTTATGTTCATCTAATATAGTAGAGTCAAGAAAACTGAACGTCATTTTATTTGATATAGATGATTGAAAAGTGTGATGTGAGTCTGGTTCATGTAAAACATCTTCATTAGTGTGATCTTTTGTGATAGCAAATAGTGATGAATGAATTGATTTGGTGCACTGAAGATTTTCTTCATTTTCTTCATCAGAAAATACTATGTCTTCCTCTATTGAAAGTAGACCAGACATATAAGTGTCTCCCACTAAATAAGATGAATAATTCATATTTAATCATTGATAAAAAAAACAAGAAAAGAATTAAGAAGTGTATCTTAATTCTTTTCTTGCTATTTAAAATAACTAAGAAGAAACATTTTTGAATAACATGCTTTTTTTATATGCAAAAGTTTTGGGGATGACTGAAAAATTAAAAGTTTCGTGGGAATTAAATTACGCTGATACCAAAATTTCTTCGTTTCGCGGGAATTAAATTTCGCGGAAGACCCACAAAACTGCAAAATCAACAAAATTTAGTTCCTTAAAAGTATAAGAAAATTCAGGCTTAGGCTGTTCTCAATTTTCGAAACATTGATTTAAGCCTCAGAATGTTCTTATTTTGTCCTTACTGTTTGGCCAAATCTGTGGCTCATGTTCTTACGAAATTTTTATTATAAAAAAAGCATGTAGAATCTCTGAAGCAAATATAACAGGCCCATAAGTTTTTGCTTTGCCAATAATCCATGTTGATTATAATTATTTCATGTGGGACATGCTTTTCCAAGTTTCTTTTCAAGTGGTATCTGGGATCGTTCAGAAAGGTAAAATCATGATTGTTTTGCCATAAAAATTCAAGGCGAGTGATGCACTTTTGTTATAAAATTCAGGTGGAAAGCGATTCTTTTGCTTGTTCAATTTGTCAAAAGAAAACAAACATTATATTCATTGATGAATCCTTCAGCTAATCAAATAAATAGTTTCTGATTACTTTATTACACAAAATTAACAGGCAAACTATTTGACGCGCCATAAATAATTAACTTGGCCACAATGTAACGCAAATGGACGAAGAGACTTTCTAAAAGTCAGGCATATTTCCAAGCACTTTTCTCAATTCTTAATTGAGTTTCAAATCTCAATCCTATCAATTTGAAACTCAAAAGGTTTATAAAATCTCTTCAATCTCAATTTTGTACTTCTGTGTTCCGCAAAAACATGAGAAAAGTCCATTTCATCCATTGTCTTTGGATCGTTCGTACAGCATTTGGCCTAACGAGATTCTCAGCCACTCTAGATTGCCATGGGGTCTTCTGGCTATAACAGTTTTAAGTGGCGACGAAACAAATCGAAGAAAAAGAAAATTACGTAATGTATATAAATGAATGAAACATAAACAAGCACAGCTGTGTTTAGTTGACCTCTTTTATAATTCAAAAAGCGATTGTTCACTTTGAAGATCCTTCTTGTACGAGTTCTGCAGAATAAGAGCAAAGTAATTATACCCAACTATACGTTGCTATTGTGAAAAAAGAAACAGAGTTAAAGTGACTGTAAAGCTGTTTGAAATCGTGAATGTGACTCGTTATGTTTATATTTTATATGTTTTATTTGGTTAAATAACTGTCATAAAAAATAGAAAACCTGTTGTTTTTACTGCATTGAAAAATATCACAAAATAAGGAGGGATTATATTACACGATACGTTAAATATTGGGTGGTTGAATTACACAGGACACATAATTAACACAGTTTTAATAACTGATTAATTAATTAATTCCCACGTTAATTTCATGTAATAAGGTAATATGTTACCTGTAACAAAATAAGTAAAGGATAAAAATAAACTGACGTCAGAAAAAGAACAATAAGGCAGAAGAACATCAAAGAGATATTGTGCCAATATTTTAGATTGATTTTCAAACTGTTTTTAAAATAAGTTTTTGTTCTTTTTCTTCTTTCCACAAAATTCTTTTATTAAGGTTAAGCACACACCATAAACTTAGAAATGATCATATGACAGCCCTCTGAATTAGGAACAAAAACTGACAGCAAAATAATGTACTGTAAATGACCGATTAAGCGCCCTGGGCGCTTATTATTTTTTTTAACTTTTACGATGGGCGCTTATACGGACAGGGCGCTTAATTGAGTCCTGGGCTGTTAATAAAAAATCACTGAAACCACCAATACAGTTTATCTTTTCACTGAATACTGACAAAAGAACTGCTTGTGTCCTACTCGAGCAACTTCAAAAAAAGCTTGATAAATACTCTCACTTTGAGATGAAAATAATTGTTACGATCTCAATGTCATCAAGCCCGACTCCGTTTGGTTCAACGGCTACGAATGGATGACCGAAGGGGAATTTCCATCACTCAGCTCTAAAGAAATCACTCTCAATCAGAAAGAAGAACAAGAGTGCTCAAGGGAAATACCCAAATCTTACGAACAACAAGCTCACAATGTCAGCTGGGGAACCGAGGAAGTATCTAATTTCTACAAATTCTCGAGCTACATTATCGACCCAAATCGTCACAGATTTTCAATGGTTTGCAGAATTCTTGCAATTGTCATCAAGTTCATCACCAACATCAAGTTGTCACTCAAGAAAATCAAATGTCAGTCAGATTCTGCAAAGTCACTCATCAATGAAGACTTACTTAATCAGGCCAAGTCATATTTCTACATGAAAGCTACACATGAAATCGAAAAGTTCATTCAACCTTCACAATACCAACATATCAGCAAGAAAATTGGCAACATACTCTATTACTCTGGACGTATTCTCCCAAGTGATTCGATTACAATTCTTGGAAAAGCAACTAAAAGTATGACAGATCTAACTTCAACTTCATTTGCTGTACCACTTGTTCACCATCATTCGCCAATCGCATTTAGCATCATTAACGAAATACATTGGCATCATCCATCAGCAGCTCATTCTGGTATCGAAACGACTCACAGATATTTGCTTCAACACGTCTACATCTTAAGTGGTAGAAATCTCATCAAGTCAATCAAAATATCATGTGAGAGATGTAGATACTTTGCAAAGAAAACCATCGAAATCGAAATGGGTCCAATCTCACCCCACAATACGATGATAGCGCCTGCCTTTTATTTGACACAAGTAGATCTATGTGGACCGTTCCTTGCCTATTCCTTGCACCAGAAAAGGAAAACAATCAAAATTTGGCTAATCATTTTCTGCTGCACAACAACCACTTCCATTAAGGTTATGGAGGACTACAGCTCAACATCATTCATTGAAGCTTTCATTCGATTTTCGTGTGAAGTTGGTTACCCAAAGACACTCTTAACCGACGAAGGAAGCCAACTGCTGAAAGGATGCGAAGTCATTCGATTGGAAACTGTTCACCAATTTTCAAGTCGGTTTCGAAACGTGTCCAGTCGGCGGACACAACATGCATGGTCGCGTCGAACGTAAAATTCGTGAGATTCGTCGATCACTGGAAAAGATCATGTCAAGTCATCGACTTTCCGCTTTACAGTGGGAAACAATCGCTGCTTCAACTTCAAACGCTATCAACAATCAACCTTTGGCAATTCGAGGTGTAAAAGGGAACTTCAAAATAATCGATCTACTCACTCCTAATCATTTACGTCTCGGTCGTAACAACGAAAGAAGTCCATCTGGTATACTCAAGTTTCGTGCACGGATCGATTATTGGAGCAAAATAAAGAAATCTTAGACTCACGCTTGAGATATGGCTATGTTCACACGTGCCACAATTGATGTTCGCTCCGAAATGGTATAAGACTGATATTGATATGAAGAAAGGGGATGTTGTATTGTTCCTCAAACACAAATCACCAATCTCTTCACACTATCAGTTCGGTATGGTCGACTCGATTGACGTTGGACGTGACGGTAAAGTTCGAAAGTGTCGTGTTCGATACAAAAATTCAAACGAAAGTGTTGATCGATTCACGTCTTGATCTGTACGTTTGCTCGTGGTAATTCATCATGTTGATGAAATTGACTTGATGCATGAACTGCATAAGGCAAATAAGAACTGAACTATTCTGGTGGAGAGTGTAGGATCTCCATCCTTGTTTAATTTTTTTATAACATGTTCACGCACAAACAATTATCAATTACCTATTTCTTAATTTATTATATTTATTACCCTAGGGACTTTACATTTTTATATCAGTGTTTTACTTTTGCATTCGTTCATCAATCTCAAACAAGCACTCAAAAGAAAGACATAACAATTTTTTTCAACAGAATTTTTACTTCACACTATTTTACCAGGGTCTAATCTAGGCTGAAAGAGCGTCCGTTGATCGGACGCTGCCCTCTATGTTATTTTTTTTAAAATTTATTTCACTTTAAAAACTTCAAAAATCACTCTTGTATAGGGGGTTTAACCCACCGAAATAAAGCTCAGGTTGCCCTTTTCCTAATAGAAAGTGCCCTTTTCTCTTCCGTTGGACGCTGCCCTTCCATTCTAGATTAGATCCTGTCTACGCAATCATTACAAACGTTACAAACATGGTCTACTGAATTAGTTGCAAATCCCCACATTCATGTTAGGTAAATTTGTACCAAACTTCAAATTATTCACATTATGTCACAAGTATAAACTGTAGCGAGCAAATTGTCGCAACTTTCACAACATTTTGTGGACGCAATAATGTTTTTTTCTATTTTAGGATTCGCTACGATTTTTTGTGCTTGCAACACTTAGCTTAACGATTCTTTAGGGGTCAGTCACAAATCGATTTTAGGTTTAGATAACGTCATATGACGTTAGTGGGTGGGTGGGTTAATTCAAGTGACGTTAAAAAATCCATAAGAGAAACATCGATTTTGAAAGTGATTTGAATGATTTAAGGATAGTCCATACCCTCCGAGGTGAATTTTTTTGAAAAAAAATTTTTTTCAATATTTCCTTTCACTTTTTTATTTAAAAACAGATTCTGCAATCAGAATTTTAAAATTCCAAATAATTATGGAGTTATTAGCAAAAACCAAAAGGCAAAAAAGTCTTTGTTTACACAAGTAATTAATCTCGCTTTATTATCCTTAAAAATAAAACCAGGTGGTTTTCTTTATAATTATACACACTATCATTATTCAATGAGATAGTTTTCTAACTTTTCATACATTCCAACATCTCACATTCACAATAGAATTTGATCGCTATTCAATTTTGTTTACACAAGCGATGGAAGAAGAAAAAATCTTTAAATGTGATTTTCTCTGAGAGTAATTTTAGCTTGATGACCAACATTTAAAGAGTTCCAACTCCCCTTGTGAACGAGATATAACCATGCGGGTTTTTTCATTTTGTTCAGTTGGCCTTTGCGCAAAAAAGTTTGCCACATATTTTGAAAAGAATCAGAATTCGCCCCGTGAGGGAGAGTTGAAGTTAAAGAATCAACGTTTTTATAGGTTCATGAACAAAAAGCTTTATATTTTTGGAAGTAATGAGTTTTAAAAAAAACTGTGGCAAACTTTTTTCGACAAATGATCATGGATTTCAAAAGTGCAATTTGTTTGAAAAAAAAGTGTAATGGAGGGGAGTTGGAACTTTTTAATTGAATGCGTTCTAAATTTTACTTTTTTTCTTCTAATTCCTGTCCTTTTCATTTTTAATAAACAAAATATGGATCATTAGACAGATAATTAAATAAGGATTCAGAAAATATATACTTTTGATAAGAAAAAATCAACACATTTCAAATTATCAGGGAAAAACTGAAATCATGCTTAGGAGGGTATGGACTATCCTTAAACATAAAGATGCTTCACTTTCTTTTCATTTTAGAAAGATCCAATGTCTCCTAGAAACAAAAAATAACAAATAAAACTTCTACTTCGAACATTCAAATTTGGTACACAACACGCGAATAATCACAAAGCCTTGTGAGTCGTGAAAAAAAGCCATGGACTAGATCCCGATAGACTAGTAAACAAAAAAACTGCATTTTCATCATTTTTAATTCTGCTCCATTCTCACATGGCTTTTCTATAAAAGGCGTTTTTAGATTCATCTCCTTTGTTGAAAAAGTAATACACCTCGATGAACTTTTTAAAGGTACCGTCTTCGTGTCTAATTACGGACAGCCTTTGTAATTACGGACATCAAAATGTAAACAAACATTCTTGTCACGAAAATAGACATGCGTTCTTGCCAATTTCACCACGTATAACTGAATAAAATGTTTTATGAAACAGAGCAATCCAATAGAGAGCAATTAGCAGCAACACTCGAAGAATAATGGACCGTGAAAATCATAATGGCCTATATTTCAATACTCAGTAAAAAGTGTCCTCCCCCACTGTGATTGATGTACAAAAACTTTATTTATTTGACTTGTTTTATGATAATTAACTTTTTAAAAGCATGATCTAAAAACATTTTCATTCCTCAATTCATTTTTAAACATGAATTTTCGACCTGTCGATATTTCATGACGGAGGTGGCCATTATTATTTTTTATCCGTAAATATAGGTTACCATTGTACACACGGAGCTCATAAAAATATGCATGATTCTCAAGAGGGCGCAGTCTATTTTAAATCTTTAAAGTTTAGAAAAATAAATTCTAAATGGCATATTGGTAATTTTCTCTAGCGTTCAAATAAATTTAATTATCTCTCTCTGAAGTTTGTTTTATTGCAGTTTGGTTCACAGTACGGGATGTGCTGTGTTTTTAATTTACAGACGGTTGAAATTATGTTTTGATCGATGTCCGTAATTACGAAGGCTGTCCGTAATTAGACACGAAGACGGTAGATTCTGGCTTATGTTTGTAATATCGGTCATCATTCACTGCAAATCCTCCGAATAGAGTCTTTTGTTTCGGTCCCATATCGTAATTGGCTTTGTGCGTTGTCAATCCAACTCTCAACTGTATCAGGTTTGCTTTTGTGCAAAATACCTTTTGTTTTGTAAAATCGAATATAAATATGCAGCAATGGAGTAGCTTCTAACGAAAAACTTCATCATGGCTGGGTTTAGGAAGAAGGGGCTATTTTTTTACAAGAACACTCTTCTTGCAAGATTTCCCGATTGTGGTAATTCGGGTTATTTTCCAGTTTTATGGTAGCTACGGCTAGTTCCGAGTCAATGTTGTTGTTGGGAGATGGTAAATGTATGATGTTTTTTTAACTAAATTATATCGATTTTTGGCCATTTCTGACATATGACGTTATGAGTGGTGGGTGGGTGGGGTAGTATTCGTAACGTCATATGACGTTATTTGAACTTAAAATCGATTTGTGACTGACCCCTTAGTATATACAAAAAAAATAAGCTATTTTCCACCACCACGCTTCCATAAAAAGTGAAGCCTAAACAATTGCCCTCGTAGAATTGCCAGCCATCCTTTAGTTATATTAAGGTTTCAAAAAATATATATTCCCAAGATTTTACAGAATTGGAAAAGTTAAAATTTCCACCACCTAGTCAGGGAGCAGATGGTCAAAAATTTCGCCGAGCGTTGCATAAAATGGGACCTTTCAAAAATACGATCAAAAGCTCCTACTACGTAAACTAAAACGTGTTTCATTTACTGGAATGTTTAATTTTACTTGCTTGTAAAGATATTTAAAAAATAAAACACAATTTACCACGAGGAAAACAAAGCATGAACAGCCACCATGTTAATTAACTCACATGTTCTGTTTACACTTCTTCACAAAGCTCATTTTTTCTTCAACGCTTTTTGTTAGGGGGTTACAAATAAAAATTAAGATCTAATAAAAAAAACATGATACTTTAGGGAAAACAAAACATACATTAATTTAAGGTTATGGATTATCCTATAGTATATAGAAGTAGTTATTATTTAAATTTGGTTACTTTAACAAAAAAATACAAAAAAAAATACAAAAAAAAACAACTTAAGTAACCCCCGGAACAAAAAAATAATCTGCGAGGGAGGACGCATGAACAAGACTCGCGCGAAATATTCGAAACTCGCAGAAAAAAAAGTAACATGGAGAAGAAGAAAGGAAGAAGACTTTCCATTTCATTTATGAAAAAAAGTGCAGCGACGAAAGAAACCTGCATTATACATAATAAATTGTACGATAAAGAACAAAAGTTACGAGGATTCACAGAGAATGATTTTGCCAAGTTGAAACATGCAAGGTAAAGTGAGGTTTCTGCAAATGAGAGATTCTTTATTGCTATATATAACTAGCGGTAAAAAGTAAAAATTCTTATCATTTTCTTTTTTTTTCAGTCAAGTTCGAAAAGATGAAAAAATTATCAATTTATTGGAAAGTTCCTCTGCTTTTATAGTCAGTCTTCTCCTTTTAAAAATACCATGCGTGCGGTAAAATGCACTCGTAAAATTTCCTACGCGTGCGATTCGTACCAGTGCGATCTGATATTTTACGTGATTGGAAAATATACCTCCTTTTAATAACTTTGAAAACGAATAAGTAATATCATTGCGCAATATTCTTTGTTTGTTTCTAAGGATTATTAAGAAACGAAAGGATAGAGTGATTTATAACTCGGAAAGTGAGATAGGATAACTTAATAAAAGTATGTTCTTAATTCGTAATATAATGAGGAGAAAAATTGGCACGATACGTTTAGGAAAACCTTTTTTTTCTTTATTACGGTAGCAGCGAAAGCGAATACCGTATTAAAACACCCGTGGACTCCTACTCCTATTACTCCTCCTCCTCCTCCGGCCAAAATGGCAATTAGTCTGCGATTTAGAGTCTGCGGGACTCTACCAAAAACGCAATGTAAATTCTGATGAAGGAACGCAGCCTTCGTAATTTGGAAGCCTTTTCATATCAAACATTTAAAAGTAGATTACCTTTTATTTTAAAAGTACATGACCTGATATTTTATAACTTAATCCACAAAATTAGAATTCTAACTGAAAATACTTGATATGTTGCTTTTCTTGTTAGTAAAGCTTATCAGTTCAAAATTTCTTATTACCTCGTTTGTTAGCTACTACACTGTGTTTGTGTATTACGGCTTTCAAAGATCTAGTTCAAAAAAAGGCAGTTATTTGTTGGAATTCAATTTTGGTTTCATCAGAAATTATTATTATAAACAAACTTTTTTCTACAAAGCTCTTATGAAAAAAAATTCTTATAAAAAAAAACATATGTTACACAGCTCACGCATGTATAATTCTTTTGTCTTTAAATAAATTATTGCTGTTGTTTTATGATTAGACCCTATTTACACCTATTAATTACTTTCATCAAATTTATCGTTAATGCCTGTTTTCCACCAGTGAGATACTTAAAGTAAAATTTCGAAAGCGTTTGTGTGAAAAGTAAACTTGCTGCTACCGTTTTGCGCCATCTGGCTCTTGTTACTTTTTAAAACTTCTTCATAACTTTTACAACTAAAACATGTCCATCTCATTATCACTCTGGCTCTCATCATCACTTATTCATATTTGTTATTTGACTCATCACTATTTTCATCTGTTGGTCCTGTTCTGTCATTTTCGTCAACGGCGATCTTCTTACGTTGACATTCATTATCGTCGAGTTGAAGTTTCCTCTTTTTCTGCAAATGAATATCAACTGCACGCTCGATAAGATCTGCTCGCTCGTAATCGGACCAAATAGAGTCGTCACACTTGATATTCAGATTGCCATTTCAGCAAAAACTTATTGAATGAAATGACTAGCAGACTTTACAATTTTCGTTCGATCGAACATGGCATGTCTTCGCAAGTCGAACAATAGGGCACGTGACGTTGAAGAAAAATGTATGAGAAAAAATATTGCACTCTGGAAATCATTTCTAAATAGAAACCGGGTGACTGTAATAAATTCCGCGGCATTTCTTGACTCGTTAAAATCATACGCTATGCCCACGAACAAAGGATTTTTTCACATGGTGATGACAAATCGGCGCGTGCAATCAAATGTACGCCTAGGACTTTTTACGCGTGTGATAGCGCGTGCGCGTGTGATCGCACTCGTCAAAAGGAGAAGACTGTATAGTCTCAATTTCATCAAAAATGTTTCGATTCTTACACGCACAAAACTACTTTGGAGAAATTCCAATCCCAGTCTGGATGTGGTGAGAATGAAAGTGAGAATGATTTGCGTAGATCAAGTCGAAAAAGAGATCGAATGGGTAATTTCTTAAACTTTCTTTCGTTCTTTTACATGTTCATGAATAAACGACGCAATGCTCAAATGCGTCAGTAAATATGAGCTCCTAAAGCATTTGCCATTAAATTTTCGGATTCAGGTAAAATTATCGCCGACGAAGAATGCTGCATTTGTTTTAAACGCAAAACTGATGCGTCTAAGAGCGGCTATGAAACTTTGTTTAACCGAACCTGCCGCCATCACACTTAAACAGGCAGCCTTGGCTAAAAATGACATTCCACGATTGGTTGCGTACGTTTCTGGGTTGGAATGGGAGAACATAGTGGCATTGGAATTAAGATACCACAAGAGCTGCTATCGTGATTATACAAAACCTCGTCGCCCAGTTGAGCGGAAACAGCAAACAACAGATATCGAACAACTTCTTCAGTATGTTCAAAAACATGTCATTGAAGACAAAGAAATTTTGCAGTTAAATGAATTAGCTGACATTTATAAGGAAATGTGTCCAGACCCACTCGCCACAGTTAACGTGCGAACGTTGATAGGCACAGGTTTGGACCATTTCGGTGAAAATATCGAACATTGGTCTCCTAAAGATGGTGTTCACTCATTTTTCTTCAATCCATGCATACCTAAGGGAGAGATAATAGACATCATGACACGTAAGATTCGAAGATTCGAAGAAAAAGAGAACCCATCAATGGAACAAATCATCAACAGAATTGCGTTGTCAGTTCGACAAGAAATTAATGCGATGCCTTTAACCTATGAAAATTGGCCTCCTAAAGAGTCGGAATTACTCAGAAATCATACCTCGGCACCGCCACTCCTCGAAAAGCTGATAATGGCGCTAATAACAAGCAGAAAGTCTCGGTTATCCGAAAAGAAAAAACGCATTGTATCATCAGTAAGCCAGGACATCATCTATTGTGCAACAAATGGCCGTCATCGAACATCAAAACACGCTCTTCTGTCTCTCTGCACAAAATGAAAAACAGGCTCAAAACAACTTCTACTTTGGCTGAACCGTTATGGTCACGTTATTTCATTTGATGAAGTTTCTTTTCTCGAAACATCATTAGCTAACGACGAAGTGGTACACAAACAGTTGAAAAATTACTGTCCCACATCTTTACGTCCATCCGTCTTTGCAACATTTGTTTGGGACAATAATGACATTAACCCAGAATCTTTAACAGGTGTATCCATGCACTGTACCAATGGAATTGTCATCCAACTTCAGCAGAAAACTTCAAGTAATCAACACCGTCAGATGAGAATTCGTGACACCAGTGAGAGAAAAAGATCGTTTCATGTGCTACCAACATCTATAGCACCTTATATATACCTTGACCAGTCGCCTACCAAAATGGAAACTGTCTTGGAGATACTTACACAATCAAAAGCCAAAGCAGAAAAGTTAGGATTGATTGATACAGATATTGTCATGGACCAAGCCATATATGCGAAAGCAGTCGAAGTGCTTCTTAATCCTATCCACTCCGATTTAAAAAGCTTTATTGTGTTGCGTATGGGTTCCTTTCATACTGCATGTATTTTCATTGCTGTGATTGGGAGAAGATTTGCGGATGCTGGACTTCGAGACTGGATAATCGAGTCGAATTTGCTTGGTAAGTTTCTCCAACTATTTAAAGTACACCTGAGCAAATTCCTTTCGGAATTAAGACTTCTCTAATTATTTTTGTATCACAGAAAGAAAGGAGTTAACACAACACCGATTTTTCTCTTCTTTTCTTTTCCAGGTCAAGGATCAGTGGAACGTATGATCAATGGAAAACATTATAACAATGCCATGCGAATTTTAAAATATCTATATGCCTTGACAAGGCATATGATTGAGCATCTTGAAGGCTACCTGAATGAAAGACATGAATGAACGACTACGGACGAATTCAAAAAGTGTATGCATGAAGTACGGATTTTTTCTGATTTAATTTCTACAGACCTTTTCATCGCTGGGAGACTCATTCGTCTTTAACGTATCGCTTTTTCCTCTGATCGAAAGATTTGTGTGTAAACTTTATGGCTTAATGCGAGATAACACCGATGATGCCCGATATGAAAAGTTTTGTTCGAAAAGGAAATGCCCGGTAGAGAGTAATACCTACTTTAAGGACTTTGACTGATACTCTGGACCTTTTCTTTTGTACCTTTTAGTTGAACATTCATATGTATATAAGTAAAAACTGAATGGTTATTGTCTATGTTCAACTTAGTGAAGACTAAAACGCTCGAGAAATCTGTGAACACCTGGTTGGAGTGCTGGTCTGGCTGATCATCAACCCTGCTATAAAGATATTCGGCCGTCTCTGCCAACGCTGTTATCAAATCGGGTTAGCCCCGAACTCCACAGGTATAAGATTACTTACTTTTCTTGTTTTCTGGGTTTCTTAACGTTGCTACAAGCACCAGATCATCATTGGCTCCTTCCTCAACCCTGAGAAGACCAAACTCGTTGAAGAACAATTGGCATCTTTGCCCACGCTTTAACAAATCGGGTTAGCCTCGAATACCACAGGTACAAGAGTATTTTTATAATCACTTTGCATCAATCCAACTAGCGCACTAATCATGGTTCGGGTGCAGTGTCCCTATCCTGGTTGTGACTTTGAAACGGTGAATGCTTCAGAAACACTAGCTGTCACCTTGCTTCAGATCCATGCTGGTGGTGCTCATGCTACGGGGCAACAATAACAACACGCTTCCCCGTCCACCCACCCACGAGTACAGAAAGTTCGCCGTCCAACCATTTCTATCGGTGGAACGACTGAAGAATGGACCTACTTCACAATTCGATGGAGAGACTATGTGACTGCCACAAAAATATCTGGCAGAGACCTCGTCATGCAGCTTCTAGAGTGTTGCGACGATGATCTACGCAAAGATTTAACGAGAGCTGCCGGAAGGAGCTTATCAGACCAAACCGAGGATGACGTTCTCGCTGCCATCAAAGTCTTGGCCGTTCGGGAGGAAAACCCAATGGTTGCAAGAGTAGCACTGCATGAAATGCGGCAAGATCGAGATGAACCAATAAGGTCATTTGGTGCCAGGATTCGTGGTCAGGCTGCTGTATGCAAGTATATCCTTCCATGTACAAGCTGTGGTGATGAAATTAGTTACAGCAAACAGATCTTGCGAGACATTGTGGTCAGAGGTCTCGTAGACTCTGAAATTCAATTGGACCTACTGAGTGACTCCAATCAAAACATGACATTGGAGGAAGTCTTCCAATTCGTCGAGAAGAAGGAAGCTGGTAGACGATCGGCAAACCGCCTTCTCGAGACCCAGGGTATTGAAAGCATCCGAACTCAGTACAAGAAAAATCAACGTCAGGACGTAAAGGACAAGTCACCCCGTACCAATGCTCCATGCAGTTTCTGTGGCAAGTAGGGTCATGGTAGAGCCTCATCTGCCCACATCAGAAAGCTACAGTGTCCAGCATTCAATACCACGTGTGCATTCTGCAACAAGTTACATCACTTTGAGTCAGTATGTCGTCGAAAGCTTAATAAGAAGAATGATGCAAACCCACCAATCGAAGTGGGAGCCTTCAACAGTCTCTGCACACTGATTACTGAGTCAAACGGAGTTGTCGTAAACGAATGTAACGGCACCATTTCATCAATCACTTTGGATCACCACATCTATGACAATCTTTGCGAGCGGTGGTTCAGAAAGTCATCACAGCCGCAGCCATTTATCCCCCTCGACGTTACAGTCGCCCATGAGGAATACCCGAAACTCGGTTTGCAACCCATGAAACCGCGCCGAACCGTACAAATCTCTGTTATGGCTGACACTGGCGCCCAGAGCTGCCTTATGGGGTCCAACTTGCTGCCGCAGCTGACCCTAGCACGTTGGGATCTCATACCGGTCAACATCAAGATGTGCACTGCTAATAACAACAGGATAAGCATCCTTGGTGCAGCCATCCTGTCCATCAGCGGTGACTCTACATCTGGTATGAGACATTCCACTAAACAGATTGTATATATTACAGGTGAATCCGACAAGTTCTTCCTATGCCGACAAGCTTGCATCCATCTCGGCATTATATCTGATCAATTTCCAGCTGTAGGAGAGGTTGCTTACCACGCAGCAACATCATGTGCTGACCTCATAACCAACACCTCACTGAGCGATAACGACATACAGGAAGACAATGTCCTTGTGATTACACACCCTGATAAACAAACCCCTGACAGTGCCACCACACCACCTTGCTCCTGCCCACGTCGCACGCTTCCACCACCTAAGCCAACAAAACTTCCTTATCCAGCCACAGAAGAGAATCGTGAGAAACTGGAACATTGGCTCAAAGACTACTACGCCTCTAGTTCCTTTAACACATGTGACCACCAACCATTACCCATGATGGATACCCCACCACTTCATCTTCTTGTCGACCCAGACGCTTCACCAGTCGCTCACCACACACCAGTACCCGTACCGATTCATTGGCAGGAAGACGTCAAGGATGGCCTTGAACGGGATGTCCGACTTGGTGTCATCGAACCGGTGCCTGTCGGGGAACCAGTAACTTGGTGCCATCGCATGGTGATATGTGCCAAGAAGGATGGAACACCACGTCGTACTGTAGATCTACAGGCGCTCAACACCCACGCAACTAGAGAGACACATCATACTCAATCTCCCTTCCATCAGGCGCGTGCAGTACCTAAGAACGTGAAAAAGACAGTGTTCGACTGCTGGAACGGTTATCACAGTGTTCCCCTTCACCCTGATGATCGTCACCTCACAACATTCATCACCACCTGGGGCCGTTACCGCTATAAAACGGCACCGCAAGGCTACATCGCCTCAGGTGATGGTTACACTCGCAGATTCGATGAAATTGTGTCCCATGTGCCAAATAAGAAGAAGTGCGTAGATGATTCCATTCTATGGGACAAGGACATAGAACAGAGCTTCTTCCGTGCAGCAGACTGGCTAGACCTATACGGAAGAAACGGCATCACCCTCAACCCTACGAAGTTTGCTCACGATATTGTGACGTTTGCTGGCTTCGAAATTACGAACGATAGCGTGAGACCATGCAAGAAATTTCTTGACGCTGTAGAAAAATTCCCGACCCCAAAAAACATCCATGACATTAGATCGTGGTTTGGGTTAATCAACCAAGTTTCTTACACTTTCGCATCATCTGAAGCCCTGCAGCCCTTTCGCCATTTGTTGAAACCCAACACGCCATTCGTTTGGACAAATGAGCTGGACGAGATATTCAACCACTCTAAGGATGTTATCCTTCAGGAGATATCTCACGGCATCACGATCTTCGACAAGGATAACCCTACCTGTCTCGCTACGGATTGGTCTAAATCCGGACTGGGTTTCTGGCTGTTACAAAAGCATTGTTCTTGCCCGTCGGATAAACCGTTTTGCTGCAAAACCGGATGGAAAACAGCTCTTGTCAACAGTCGATTCACCAAACCTGCTGAATCACACTACGCGCCGATTGAAGGTGAAGCACTAGCAGTTGCTGATGCCCTACTGAAAGCACGATACTTTGTCCTTGGATGCAAAAATCTTATTGTCGCTGTCGACCACAAGCCGCTCCTGAAAATATTTTCTGACAGATCCCTTAACAGGGTGCGAAATAACGGCCGGACACCGGACAAAGTCCGGTAAAAAATAGACTTGACCGGCAATTTTATTACAAAATGCTCTACTGAACAGGTCATTGTCCTGCCAATACATTTCCCCCCAAAAAGTAGCTAACTAGTTGATTTTGATTTTTCAATCTTGTGACATTTTTTCTTAACTACATTTTTATTATTTTTTTTCTTGTTGCGCAGTAAAAAGTCGGTTTTCTTCTTCATTTCACTTTCGACTTTCCACCTCTTGTTTGCGTGATATGAAAACAAACTTTCTACCCTTCCACTGAGAGTTTGTTATTAAAACTTTTATTAATTACAGCGTATATATGGTTGATTAGTAACAGCGGAGGAGAGCGCATGTAAAATGTGCGAAATGTTTTAACATTCATTTCGGCAGACAACAGGTGAAGTAAGAAGGTGATGTTTTGCAGG